>JADLZK010012211.1:0-133861 GCA_015847255.1 Hyparrhenia diplandra | reverse complement strand
GAAATTGATTATGGAGTCTTTCCGTTTTTTTTCTGCAATGTTGTTCCATTTCAATCTATCTTTATACCTTTTAAAAGTTTTTTTTTTTTTTAGATTACTCCTTTTTACATTTTTATGGAACTAAAATCTAACTCTCAAAGGCTTTTACATATATTTCATTAGCTCTATATATTTTTATTCAGATTTCTAATATCTGAATTTATCTCAAGGATTCTAATTTTTAGACAACTTTTAGAAGCTTAGAGATTTTTTTTTTTTTGAGATTACACAGTACAACGCAGACGCTCAAAACACACGCACACTCACCCGTATGAACACACGTATGCAAACCCTACCCATATGAGCACCTTCGAAGGACCGAGCTGACAAATCTTGAAGTCCCGAAGTCACCACTGGCACCTCGCTATCGACGGGGGGCGTCGCTACCACTTAATGCATAGCGCCGAAAAATCCTGAAATAAATCCGGGATAAAGTGTCACACCCGTGATTTGAACCCCGGGTGGGAGCCCCCAACCAATGGCCTTTACCATTGAGCAATGAAAAAGCTTTGAAAATCACTTCTAGTCAGGGCAAAAAAAATATTATAATATAAAAATGAGTTAGATATTTGAGGAAAATCTGGACTTCGATTATAGTAGTTTTTTTTTAAGGGAGGCAAAAATGGTTGTTTCCTAACGAGAAACATGGTAGCCCAGCCCAAACTGGTCAGGTGTATACAGGCTTGCTTGCAGGCCCAGCGTCGAAAGCATTGGAACTCTGCTTCACAAAACGTGACCACTGGTGCTCGTGGTGCTCTAGAAATTTTCCATTTGATACTCTGAAATGGCCATTTCGACTCTAAGCAAATGACTGATTTTACCGTTTGGACATTCATTTCTGCCAGGCGAACGGGAGGAGGCAGACACACACGTTCAGTTCAGTATACTCACTCCGTCACAAAAAAAGAGTATTGTTTTTAACTTTCGGACATCGTATTTGACCGCTTCGTCTTATTTAAAATTTTATGTCAATTATAAATTATTGAATCAGTATTAAAGTATCTCTAATGATAAATAAGTCATAAAAAGTAAAATGATTTTTTTAAAAAAAAAATGAATAAGGCGGATGATCAAACATGATGCATGAAAACCTAAAACGACACTCTTTTTTTAGGGACGGACCGGTAGGACTGGGCCGTTCATCAGCATCTCTAGCATTTGATCCATTCCAATCAGATTTCTCACGCTCCATGTTAGCGTTGGTCACTGGTAATTAGCTTATTCACCAATCTCTTCCATTTCTCACGCTGATGGCGAGGAGCACGAATCGGTTTCCTTATTAGTGCACGCGGAACACCGGGGCCGACGGGCAGTAGGACTCGAGCGGTGCAGGCGTGGAGATTATGGAACAGAGTTTTTCACTGAGACTGTGATATGGTTTATTCATGGGACATGTTTAACCTCATGCATGTTTGGGACCACATATCTTGCGGTGGCGGCTGAGGGAATCGTTCGTGTACCGCATCCTATGGTGAGAGATCATGATTCCGAACAAGAGCAGCCCTTAAAACCAATTTTCTTTTACTCCTAGCTAGACAGTAGACTCGTTGCACCACAAAGAAGGTAAGAAAAGGTTCGAAGCATCGAATCAAGTTGAGATACCATGTCTAGCTGAACGAGAAACCAAACAGGCCTCATCAACAAATAGAGCAATGAACCGGTGTAGATGATGGTGGAGTGCAGTTTGTTTCCTTTTTATATATTGTTGGTTGTGTTGTAGGACCCGTTTGAAGGGAAGATTATACTCCCTCCGTCCTGCAATACAATGTATTTTAGCATTTAAAATTTATTCTCAGATATAGTGATTTTAGAGGATAAAAACTTGTTGTGTATTAAATATTTTCTATTTATTTACCAATCATCATTTAATCACGTTGATGAGAGGGTATGATTATAAAATAAAATGAAGGTACTTATGTCTTTTATGTTCTCGCTTAATTGTGTTAAATTCTTAGAGGATTAGCCATTCCCTAAAAATGCTACCACGATGCCTAGTGGACGAGGTTGGGTTAGGGTAGGGATTGAGGTTCTCGGTTGTGGGCACCTTCAATTGCGCTCTTCTTCCCATGAACCCATTAAACGGTGAAGAGAAAAAGAGACACTGTGATTATCTTGGAATGAAATGCTTAAGGAGAGCAAAAACCTTGAGCGACACAGGGAGTACGAATTACGCAGTGCATAAAAAGGGTTGTGCAACAATTAATTTAAATGTAACTAGAAAAAATTGCCATTAAAACTTTTTATTAATTAATAAAAGGTATCAATTAGATTCCTCCAAACCAAAAAAAATATAAAGTCATAACCCACAACATAGTTGCATCAAATGCTTGCAATGGAGAAACACCGATGAAACTTCCATATATTGAGAATGACCTAAGGCTAATGGTAAATTGGGCATGCCTACACTCAAAAAAACATGCACGATTTAATGTTAGTCAGATAGAACAAAGTGTGCGTTTAATCAAATTTTAATAAAAAATTTGGAGCTAGACAAGCTCTAGAATCCTAGCTTAGGCCTTTGTTAGATTGTAGGAAAAGCTACTTAAGCTGATTAATTCTCTAGATCTAGCTCCTGGAATATTTTGTTCAGTGTTGGTAGTCTAGTACGCTATACCACGATTTTTTTCTTTTCATATCTAATCGCTTCTTTTCTGGCGGACTCTTCTTTCTAAACACTTGAGAGCCGCTTCTTGGGATTTCCAAAGTGATGAAATAGCGATTGATCATCTCTTCGTCTCCATCGAATGTTTTCAGAAACTCCAACTCGTCCAAGCTGCGGCTCATTGACTCGCCACGGCAACCTGCACGTATGTACGAATTCATTCATGCAGATAAAAGAAAAATCATTCATTCAGATGGAGGAGAGCCAACGTATTAGACGTTAAGTCTTGAACTTGTTCTAGCCGAACAAGTTCAAGACGTTGCATGCATGGCATCCCGGCCAATCGCCAGCGCGCCGACGTCGGTACGTGCCGGGTGGCTAGAAGAGATATACCTACATACATACCGTGGCCGTGATCATGCGGCGGTGACTCCTTGCCGTGCGCGACGACGACGGCGGCGGTCGCGGCGAGGGAACCGTCGTCCTCCCGGCTTGGCGAGGCCGGGCAGGGCAGCTCTAGCTTGAATCGCTTCGCCGTCGGCGAGTGCTGCGAGTCGTCCCTGGCCCTGCAGTCGTCGCAGGCGGCGCTTGCAATGATCTTCACCTCTTGCCTGTCACTGTCGTTGAGCCAGTCGTCAAGGCTAGGCGAGGGAGACGGCGGCGTGGGTGGGGGCGGGGGCATCGACGACGACCGCCGGAGCGTGTCCTTGCAGTACGAGATGGCTCGGGCCACGGCCTCGGCCCTCTCGCGACGAGCTGTGTCGTCATCACCGGTTGTGGCGGCCATGGATGACGACGACCGCCTGATGTGCTTCCTTAGTCTCCTCGAAATCTTTCTCAGATACCTCCCAACAAGTCCCAACCATGGGCGCCATGATCGCCGCAGCCTCGGCCTCCCGCTGCTACGCGAGCGCTCGTGCACCGAACAGCGTCCACTGCCCGGCGCCGAAGCACAGCGGCGTTGTGGAGGGGCTCTCCTGCCAGGACCGGGACCGGGACTTAAAGAAGCCGAAGCCGGCGGGGTGGCCGTCGCTGGACGACGAGGATAGGGGTGAGAGCGAGGAGCCCCGTCCGGCCAAACTGACGCTGACCGACGGCGACGCTGAACGAAGACAGGGAGGAGAGGGAGCACAGGGACGACCGGGATTTGATTCATTTTTGATTGATTTATTAAGCATGCACGCACCTTAATGCACAGATAGGAGGAGAGATACGTAGCGTAGAGCTAGCAATGCAACAAGGGGATACACATTGGTTTCGGGGTGCTTGCTTGCTTATTATAGAGTGAGCTGAGGAATAATAAGATCAGGGGGCTAGCTAGTAGCTACTCTAGAGTGGTTTAGGCCTAGTATCCGTTGCAGCATCCTTGTCCTCTCGCCGTGTTGTCGGACCCGGTACAGTCGTACAGACAGCTAGTGGATAGGGAGACGGAATAAAGTACTCCTACTTAAACGCGGTGGTAATGGTCCGAGCTTTATATAGATAATAATATATATGTTACTAAATCCGTTACAGATTGTAAGTCGTTTGACTTTTTCAACCTTAACTTTGACCACTCGTCTTATTCAATTTTTTATGCAAAATATCATTTCTTTTGTTGTGATATGCTTTATTATCAAATATTTTTTAAGAATGATTTAAATTTGACTATTTTTGTATAAATTTTTTTTGAATAAGATGAGTGGTCAAACAGCTTTGATCGTAGAGTATGTACACATCCATTTCCCGTTATGTTTATTTGCGTAGTGTACATTTATTGCCCGCACTAAAACCCTTGTTCCCAGTCGATGATGTCGACTAGCTTCATCGTCCTTGTTTTTGAAGATTTTCTTTTCTTTTTTTCTCGTCATCCCTCTATCTCCAGACGTACGAACGCTAGGATTTGTAAGTTCGCAGGTGGACACACATGCATCCTCCGGCATCGTATCATCTACAATTCGAGATCAGTAATCAGTGGTTTACCGTGGACAGTTTATGTTGTTACAAACTCTACTTATATTTCACAAAAAAAAAAACGTGACAACGCGAAAGAAAAAGAAAATGAGATCTGGATGCGGTTGGTTGGCTGCAACTGAGAGCGGCAGGGCAATCTGCCCTGAGATGAACAGGTGTCTCATAATGCTTCTATTTCCGGTCGCCAAGCTAGAGGGGGAGATGTTGTTGATGCAACGGACGAGGTTCATCGATGGATGCGCGGAACCCTCCATGGCGGCAAGGGACGGCTACGACAACGTCTGCGGCGATAACCGTAACCCCACATACTAAAGAGGCGCTGCAAAAGATCTTTCGAGATTCGCCAGGTGAGGGGATGACGCGATCGAGGTGCCGTGCGAGCCACTGCGTCAGATCGACGGTGACGACTAAGTTGTATATCTAGCAAGTAATAACATTCGATCTGCTTCGGCTAGAGAGAGCAGAACTGATTGTATAATTGTATAACCCCTAGTGTGTCGTTCGTGGCGCGTCATTGTAACTTTCAACATTTTTTGTCCTAATACAAAAGACGCACAAACCGTTTACGTGTTTGATAAAAAATATTGCCGCACCGTGCTAAACCCCATACCACATCAAATCTTTTATCTCGTGCATGGAGTATTAAATATAAGTAAATTAAATAACTAATTACACAGTTTGGTGCGAGATAAATCTTTTAAGCCCAGTCCATGCTGGAACAATAATTGTCAAATACAAACGAAAAATGATACAAGAAATTTAACCCAAAATACTTCACCAACTAAACACCCCACGGTCCGAGGCCTGACTACACGGATCTGTGGTTTTAACATGGACGTGGCTTGTCGGATGAACAGGACAAAGGGGCCCTTATTTTCTTAAATCATCTCGGCGTCCTTTTGCCATCATTATGCTATCATTATCGGCGTCCTTTTACTCATATATACTGTACTGGCAAGCATGTGTATTGAATCCTCTGCTCCTTTGTTCCTTCCTGACATGTTAGCGTCCTTTACGCATGCTTTAAATAGGTTTCGGCGTCCTTATCCTTCTTTAAGCAATTGTCTTCTTTAACTGCGCGGCTAAAATGTTTGTTTTTCTTTCCACCGCCTCTTAGAGTAAAATCTTATGAACAGAGCGATCTGCACAAAAAAAAGTCTCTTTTATATTTTTATTCTGTTTTCTTTCTATCAGCATGTTCTACTTTTCTTAAATCGAGTCATACTGTTTCTGATAATACAATATTTTTTAATACTTCTGCCCTGAAATACGGTGAATTCTGGCCATTATCAGACAAAACAAGAGAGCGCAACAGACGTATGTACACATCGCTTACCTTTTTTTTTTTTTTTTTTTTGAAACCGCACAATAATTTTATTCATTGAGAATAGTTACATCGTTGACCACCACGAGCGAGAATAAACACAGGAGGCTCATCGTCCCATATACAATTTTGTTTCTCTATCATAGCTCTCCCGCCTGATTTGTGTCCCTGCTACAATGCTCATATTTCCTGGAACCACTACGTACCGTAGCACATTCATGGTATAAAGCAACTGCAGAAGTTCCTAATATATTGAAATATGATTCTATTCCCTATGATTAAAGGATGAAGGCATGTTACTTTTCCTTCCTATTAAGCACATCAGCAGCAAGTTTGCACTATGGATCATGAGTTGTGTGTAGAAGAGTTATCACAAACTTTGGTTATTGGTGAGCATATGAGGATCAAAATCACCAAAGAAGACGTCGGTATTGTTCTTGGGATACCGTACCGTGCTTTGGCTATCGAGATTTAGATAATCGGATATCTACTCGTGATCGATGCAAAACATAAGGAACTACTATACTTAGAAACCCCCTCTTCATATGTGGACTAGCTTTTGCAGGCCACGCGTCGACAGCATGCAAACTATGTTTGCTTCAGAAGACGTGATGAGTCATAGCAAACATTCATGCTCTAGCCAATTGTGGATTTTGACATGTATGGTTTGCAAAAGTTATATTTGACACCTGTGATTTTCCATTTAGAACTCTGAAATGACTATTTCGACTGTAAGAAAATGTTTGATTTACCCTTTGGGCTTTGGACATGCTCCACACTTCTGCAAGGCAAAGGAGATAGCCTCTCCAGATTTTCTCACATTGCAAATTAGCATTGGGCACAAGAATGCTCACCTAACTACAGGTTGTCTCCTTCAGTGATTCATCACAGGTAATTAGCTTATCCATCTGCTACATTTCCTAGTCATTAGTTGTTGACCCAAATAGCTCACTTAGATTTTTCTTGTATTTTCTGTATCATTGCTGGAACATCATTTTTCTCACAAAGTTACAACATTGTTTTCAGTGGATCATTTTCTTTTATTTTATACTGCAATCTCCTCAAATCCGATTGATTGACATTCAGAATATAAATATGATTGATTGATATGCAGAATATAAATCGTGTATTTTTTCAGACGTCTTCTCACTGCAAAGCTGAGGACGAGAGCTGACAAGCCTGACATCGACGTAGACACTGCTTCCTGTACATGACAGCCGCAGCCGCTTGTTCAGATTTGTACAGTGATGAAGTGACGATCGATCAGTTCATCGTCCCCATCGAAGGTTTCCAGAAACTCCAGCTCGCTGAAGCCGCCGCGCGTTTCCGTCGCCCTGCTGGCCACACCACCACTGATCTGAGACGGCGGCGTTCCAGTTGCCGGCGCCACTGGCGGAGCTATATGTGACAGTGGCAACCGCATGCATGGGGCATGCCGTGCAAGCGCAGTCGCCGGCGTCGGGCGCCGCGCGTCGCCAAACTCGGCGGCGCTAGCTATGATCTCGTCCTGCCTGTCGCGGAGCCACAGGTCAAGGCTAAGCGAGGACAGCGGCGGGGGTAGCCGCCGCCGCCGTGGCATGCCGCGGCGGAGTGTCTCCTTGCAGTGAGCGATGGCGCTCGCCAGGGCGTCCGCGCGCTCGCGGGCCGTGTCGTCGACGGCGCCCCTTCGTGGCGTTGCCGCCGGAGTTTTCTTAGCGGCCCTGGCCTTCCTCACCCGCCGGGAGATCCTCCGCAGGTGCCTCCTCACCGCGAACCCTTTCGGCGCCACGTTCACCGCCGCCTGCGCATCCTCCTCCTCCTCGCCATGGATCTTGGACGCGCGCGCGAGGGCTTTGTTGGAGCTCCACAGCCGCACCCCGGGCGCCGCCCGCGCCAAAGCACAGCGCCGAGGTGGAGGTGGATGCGCTCCGCTGCGGCCCAGATGCGCTGAAGCTGAATGTGTCGGCGGCGCTCGACGAGGAGGACGCCGATGGGGAGGAGCGGCCCGAATCGGTTTGATCCTCGTTAGCAACGGCGGCGCCGGCCGCGCTGAACGCCGGGGACGACGGCGACGGGCAGTCTGGCTCGGAGGCTGATGGCGTCGTGGCCGTGGCCACCGTGCCCACGGTGTTCGGGAGCAGCCAATTCATGGCGGCGGCGGCTGGGGAGTGTTGGCGGTGACCCTCGTAGAAACAGAGTTTGGAGGTGTTCGTGTGCATCGATGGATGCACGCCATTGTTCATGGCATGGTGGCGTGTCTTTATATTCATGTCGTCATCGCCCCCCTGGAGATTGGCAGATGGCAAGCATTGTTGCCAAAGAATGGATCACTCGGCGGCCGTGCGTATATGGAGGGACCTTCCAAATTCCATGGCAGCAACAGCCAGTGTGGCAGTACTGTCATTCCATAAGAGTGGGGAATTATATTTTCAGCCAGTGTGGAATTGATTTCTTCATTTGCAATCTTGCATTAATACGTTATTCTTCATTGACATGTAACTTTGAGTGGGGAATTATATTTTCAGCTGAGATTTGCTCAAAAGTATTGGGGATATTGCAATGGTACCAAAGGGATTGGATTTTAAATTTGACTTTCACGTTGGACATTATGGGGATGGAATTCTTCAATAGACCCTGTTATATGGTTATATATTCCGAAAGAGAGAGAGACTCTTTATGGTTCCACTGGGACATATGTGAAACCTATGGAGTGTTTTTTTAGTGAAACCTATGGACTGTTTGGGACCGTGTATCTCACGAACCAAAAACCACATAAGACAATACCAAACATATGTCGCACATTACCCACGACTTGTGTTTGTTTCAGAGTTACCTGAACCCAAGGAACAATAAGAAATTGAGGTATGGAGTGTTAGTTCAATTGTTAGCTATGAAAAGATTTTGATCACTCTTGAAGTTGGTATGACTTTGGGTTCAAAGAACAAAAGCTTACGAGATGTACACCACCTGTTCCTGTAAATTTGGGTTCAATATTAGAAAGGGTCATTCAAAGCTTCGTATTAGAAAGAGCCATTCAAAGCTCCGAGAAGATAAAACTGTATAATATATATAGTTTGCATTAATGAAGGATATTGAAAAAAAACAAGCCATCACAGAAAGATATTACAAGGACAGGTTGTGTTGCTCCTGTTCATTTCAGTTTTAGCAAACAAGGAATTTGGAATGTGCGGAAGGTTGTACGTGATCACAATCAATATCATTTAAAATTCCACATGTGTGTAAAGAAAAACGAGCGACAAACATACTTGAAAAAATAAAGTGAAAAAAGAAGAAAATTGCTATGAAGAAAGCTATGTTGCTCCAATTTTTTCTAGTTGATTTTGTTTCCAATGTTACTACTCTATCAAAAAGTTTCTAGCTGATTTTCGTGCATTGAGATAGCTTAGTTGGGTGGAGCATTGAGAATGACTAGCGGGTCCAATCTCAGTGTCTATCAAAAAACTTTTAGGACTCCAATTAGAGCAGGGGAAAAAAGGCCCTAAAAAACGAGGGATCTTTCAAATTAAAAGTAAAAGTCTAAATTTGAGGGCTCCAACCTAAGTTGTTCTTAGATACAAGGTTAGGTTGGGATCAAGGCTATTGGTCGTGTGGCATGATTGTGATCTTGCCCAAACTTGTCATAGAGTGAAGAGATGGAGTCAAAGTTATTCTAAGAACGAAATGTTAAGGTGCAAAAATCTCGAGTTGAATTGGACACATGACATGAATTATGAAATTGTCCTCAAAACTTTTTGTCAATTAAAAGTATATATTAATAACCTACAACGTGTGACATCAAATGCTTGCTATATTAAGGGCAAATTTGGCATGCGTCCACCTATAGAACCATATTTAATCAGATTTAATAAAAATTGCTTAACTAGATATATCCTCAGTGTGCCACAGCCAACAGCTCCAGCTCCAATATTTTCGTCCCCAGGCGCAGGAGGCGCTAAAGATGGACCGCGTATCTCACGATGGCAGATACTCATAGGGCGTGCAGGAGGCGCTAAAGAACCAAAAACCACATAAGACAGTACTAAACATATGTCGCACCAAAAAATATCCATCTTTTAGTTTTTTTAAAGACGTCCATTTTGCAATCCGTTGTAATTGAACCACCGTCCACATTACCCACAACTTGTGTTTGTTTCAGAGTTACCTGAACCCCGAGGAACAACAAGAAATTAAGGTATTGAGTGTTAGTTCATTTGTTAGCTATGAAAAGATTTGATCATTCCTGAAGTTGGTATGACTTTGGATTCAAAGAAAAAAGCTTACGATACGTACAACACCTATTCCGGTAAAATTAGGTTCAATATTAGAAAGAGTCATTCAAAGCTCCGAGAAGTTAAAACTGTATAATATATACATAGTTTGCAGTAATGAAGGATATTGAAAAAACAAGTCATCACAGAAAGATATTACAAGGACAGGTTGTGATGCCGTGTTCATTTCAGTGTTAGCAAACAAGAAATTTGGACTGTGCAGAAGGTTGTACTTGATCACAGTCAATATTGTTTAAAATTTCTCAGGTGGTAAAAGGTGCAAAGAAAAAACGAGCGACAAACATACTTGAAAAAAAAAGGGAGAAAGAAGAAAATTGCTAAGAAGAAAGCTTCTATCAAAATGTTTCTAGCTGATTTTCGTTGCATTGAGATAACTCAGTTGGGTGGAGCATTGAGAATGATGAGTGGGTCCCAGTGTCAGTGTCAGCTTTTAGTATTCCAATTAGAGTAGGAGAAAAAAAACGAGAGAGCTTTCAAATCAAAAGTAAAAGTCCTGATTTGAGCGCTCCTAAGTTGTTCTCTTAGATACAGGTTAGGTAGGGATCAATGCTATTGGTCGTGTGGCATGATTGTGATCTTGTCCAAACTTGTCATAGAGTGAAGAGATGGAGTCAAAATTATTCCAGGAACGAAATGTTATTCCAGGAACGAAATGTCAAGGCGCAAGAAGCTTGAGTTGAATTGGACACATGACATGAATTATTAAATTGTCCTGAAAACTTTTTGTCAATTAAAAGTATATATTAATAACCTACAAGGTAGTGACATCAAATGCTTGCTATATTAAGGGCAAATTTGGCATGCGTCCACCCGTAGAACCAAGCATGATTTGATGTTAATTAAGATAGAATACAGTATGTATTTTATCAGATTTAATAAAAAATTGCTTAACTAGATATATCTTCAGTGTGCCACAGCCAACAGCTCCATCTCCAATAATTTTTTGAGCAAGACAACTGGATCTAGAATCCTTAAGCCTTTGTTATATTTTTGTATCGAATACGCAAAAGATTTTTACATATTTAAGATGGAGAAAGTTTGTACTACCGCGTCCAGGCGCACTAGAGTGGACATGATGCGTTACAAAGTTTTCGTCCCCACACACTATAGCCTTTGTTAAATTGATGGAAAAATTACTAAAGCTGATTAATTCTCACTACGAATTTTCATTTCATATCCAATTGCCCTTTCTTTTAATATCCTGCGGACTCTGCTTTCAGATCTCCACAGTGATAAAATGGTGATTGATCATCTCCTCGTCCCCATCAAATGTTTTCAGAAACTCTATCTCGTCCAAGCTGCTCATTATCGACGATTTGCCACGGGAATCTGCACGAATGAATTCATGGAGAGCAACGCATTAGACGATAGATGACATTGTCGGTGCAACACAGCGTTGCATTGCATGGCATGCCACCAAACACCAGCAGACGGTGCCGGCTTGGCTAACACAGAGACCTACCATGGCCGTGACGGGGTGACTCATCCGCCTCGACGACGATCGAACCGTCCCGGCTTAGCGTGGCCGAGCACGTCGACTCCTTGAACCGCTTCGCCATTGTCTGCATCCCGAGGGGCCATCCGGCGCCCCGGCGAGGACGACGCGTCGGCGAGGGCCTCGAGTCCCTGCTGCACTCGTCGCAGTGCTGCTCGGCGACGCTTTCGATGATCTCCTCCTGTCTCTCGGAGAGCCACTCGTCAAGGCTAGGCGAGGGAGGCGGCGGCGGCGGGGACGGCGACGGAGACCGCGACCGAGACGTGCCGTGCCGGAGCGTGTCCTTGCAGTACGAGATGGCGCGGGCCACGGACTCGACCCTCTCGCGGGCCGTGTCATCAACGGCGGCGGCCATGGGTGATGGCGACCCCTTACCGTCGCTCTTGGCCTTCCTCATTCTCCTCGAAATCTTGCGCAGGTACCTCCCGACCACGTCTCCCTTGACCTTGGGCGCCATGGTCGGCGCCGCAGCCTCCTCGTTCGCGGGCGATCGCGGACGGGAGCCCCGCACCCGCAGCAATCTCCTCCCAGCGCTGGCACCATTATCGTCGCCGCCAGCGCCGAAGCACAGCGGCGTCGTGGAAGGGCTCTCCTTCCGGGACCGGGGCTTAAAGAATCCGGAGTGGCGGCGGCCATCGGTCGACGACGAGGACGGGGAGGACAGGGAAGAACCCGATCCGGCCGCATTGGCGCTGAACGACGGCGACGACGACGACGACGACGCGCGGTCGAGCTCAGAGGAGTCGGCCGTGGCTATGTCCACTGCAAAGCACTGGGCGCCGGGGAACAGCCACGCCGCGAGGAACTGGATCAGCTGCATGGCCGGCGCCGGCGAATGCTAGGCACGACGGACGTTTTGGGTTTTAGTTTAGCGTGTCGCGGCTGGCATCTCCTACTTATATATATATATATGCAGTGATCGATCACGGCGGCGTCCCCGGCCTCCGAGATGCCTCCTTGCCTGCCTAAAAACCAAGCCTCCGGTGGAAGGTTCCTTGAAGTCCTTCCAAATCCATGGCAGCAGTTGCCTTTTTCCTTTACCATCTTCCATATCGGCGTGATTAAATTACTCGCACACTGTTGGATCATTATTAGGATGATGATGAATGGAAAATTATTACTAAAAACAAGTTTACCAATATGCATGGTAATATATGGAAGTATAGTGGCCTTCTTCTATGACTATAGCAGGCGCAGAGATCGATGCCGTAATCCAAACGGCCTGGCCCAATAATGGGCGGAAAGATGAGCGACGAGCTCGGCCCAAGCATAGGGCTGTACTGGGCCGCTCATTCGGCCTATAGTGTGTTCATGTAAATAGAGCATTGAACTTTCTCAAAAAAAAATGTAAATAGAGCATTGATATTTAAGGTTTCTTTGTCTTTCTTGTGATTCTTGTGTTTGGATATCCCACTCTCTCAAGAATGTGATGAAATATTAGTGGTGATGTTGGATAATAAACACTAAACACCACAATAGTAAAATTATAGGACTGTTCAAGGAATTACAAAAAAAAAAAGCAACATAGTTGTGTGTCTGTTAATAATAGCACATGCCCATTAACCAAAGGAGGGTTTGTAATTTTGTATAGTGATAAATACAAAAAAAAAGGGGCCTTTTATATGGCCTATAAGATGCTTAAGGATCAAATTAGTTGCATTCCATGTAACATCCATATCTAAATCTAGTTCTAGTTCATCACCTTCCATGTTCCGCCAGAAACAATGTCTGCGTATGAACAACCAACCAAGAACGAGCACAAGTCTACACCCAACCTCACATGAGTGCTTTATTTTTAACTCAAAATCATAGCAACACATTTGCAACACATGCACATGGACAAATATCATTATAATAATTATTTTGCAACACTAATTATTTTGCCATAGCAATTTTATTACAAACTATTTTTTTCCATCACACGATGATCCTGACCCGTTTGTGCAGATTTAGGCTGACTTTGTCATTCTCAGGTCTCATCAGGGTGGGCCATCAGCCCATCACGCAGTGGCATCCGCGAAGCACACCCAGGACCTCATTGTATTCATTATTGATATTATTTCTGTGAATTGTTTAATTAATAGATGGATCTCCATTGGCTTAAAGACTAGTCATCGGTCAATACTCTGCATTAAATTACGTTAATCATGAGTGCTTTTTTTTTTTTTTGAGACGATCATGAGTGCTTTATTATACAAAAAGATGTCAAGTTGTAGCCCCGGCCTTTCTGGCTGTAGAATTGCTCCGCAGCCTCCACCACTTGGCCATCCATGACCATGCGCAGCACATGTTGCATAAACAATTCGATCACACGCCATGTTCCCATAAGAGCAAGTATAACGAGGGTGAATCAGCAGGCGACTGAGCAATCCATGTCAGCATATTCTGACGTGGAGGGAGAAAGCTAGAGAGAGAGCGTAGTCGACGTCTCGTGAATCGCTGGCTGAGAGCAGGCATATGCAGTGCATGCAGCTCGGATTGGCTGCTGCCTCTCGTCATACCAAGGAATCGCATTAATTGAACATGGGGCCCGCCACTATTGCTGCATGGCCGGGATGAAGTGGCACACCAGTCGCGCGGCGAGCGAGCGGCTTTATTAATCTTGCTCTAAGGGCGGCTCCAATGACTGACAAACTGCTATCTAGGAGAAACCCTCAACCAATCAAATGGAGAGAGAACTAGAAATTTTTCCTCGCTAGCGCTTCTGCAAGAGCTAGCTCGCACACCTCTCGATACTTTTTTGAGTCACTGACATAGTCCTGTTGTGCTACGATATCGATGTTGTTTTCATTTTTAATTGATTCTTGCATCGATCCAGCTCAGCTAGCGATTTATATAAACTGTTGGGACGCCCTAACTCAAATCTAGTCCGCGGCAGCGACAACATCGGGCCAAGGAGTGCTCCAAGGGTCGTTCGCCGCGCCGGCCAGTTCGCGATGCACCTCACATTACGCCCTCCAGCGCTGTGGTGGCTGAGGGGGTTCGGGTTGATGCTTGTTGGTGCCCTGTTGGACACTTCGGCCTGTCCACAGGGACGGCGGCGGCGGAAGCGAAAGCGGAAACCGGACTTGTGCTGCGACCATGCTGTCGCTACCGCGGTGGTTCCTGCATCTCCGGTCGATCCGTTGGCGCTTTCGCCACGCCCGGATCTTTGGACTTGCTAGTAGGGATATGGCGGACGATCCGATCTTTGGTGGGACTCATGGCCTGTAGCTCTCAGACTCCACCCCCATCTCTGATAGCTGACTGGTGGGCTGTGGGGGTGGGAGCTGAATTCGCACCCCCAGCCGCTCCTCCTTCTGGTGCCCGTTGTGGCACTGAGCCTGTTCTTACCACGGACTGGTGGTCTGACTTGGTCAAGGCCGAGTTCACAGCCCCTCTGGCTGCTGAGCTTGCCACGGCTCAGGAGGAGGTCCTTCACTTCACTGTTTTGCAGGAACACACACCGGTGGATTTGTGCCTGTCCGGATCAGAGGAGGGCGTGTTGAGCCGGACCTCGCCGCGGTCTCTGCCGGTCGACTGCGGTGAGCTCAGGGACGTCGAGGAAGGGGAGATCACAGGCCTCGGTGCATCGGTGGACATCGATAGCGCACTGAGCCTGCCTTCCTCCGAGCTTCACGATGAGCGTGTGACGTTGTCGGTCCAGGAGGAGATCGAGGCGGGCATTTGCATCCCCCTCGGCACTCCTCTAATCAAGGATGGACCTAAGTTGCACCGCTCCCGCATGCCGAGGTCGGTCCACTCTCTGAGGATGAGTGGACGTATTGCAGCTCAACCACGTGCCCCCAATGTAACTGTTCAAGCACAGAAGGTATTGCTCCGTAAGCTTGGCGAGCAGGTTGACGATGATGCCGTGGACTCAGAAATCGGACACAATTTCGTGGCCGCGTTCAAGGGGAAGATGACTGAAAAAAAGAAGAGTTGTCTCGAATCCCTGCTTGCCGGTGGTCTTGATCTTTCGGCCATGGCGGCTTGCCTTCTTTGTTTCCTTCATGTCGCAAATTTGCTCCAATGTAATCACTATTGTAAGATCCAGTAGAAGTAGGGGTGATGATCCCAGTAATCCGTGTTACCGGATCAACCTTGGTTTGTAAACTCTGTCTGCTTAATGAAAAACGCGCCTAGGCGTACTCTTGGAAAAAAAAGGACCATGTTCTGCTTTTAAAGCCTTGTGCAGTGTGAGTGATGCCCAAAATGGCGTGCAGAGTCCACTTAAAATTTACGTTGTACGAAGCAACTACTAAAAACCAACACATTTCTTTTATACAACACTTGCACATGAGCAAATATTACTACAAAATTATTTTTTCATCACACGATGGTTCCGTAAAAGACCCGTCGAGGTTTGATTGAGTTGTCGCTCTCATGAGTCATGTCCTCTGGTGGAGCCACGCGACAGAATCCGCGAAGCATCTCCTGTACCTCTCCATGGCAGCCGGCTGCAGAGAGACCCCGACCTCAATCCCGCCGTCGCCACTCCGGCTCTCGGCCACCGCTACTGCGCCGGTCCTCGCCACGGACACGATGTCCACCTTCGCCGGCCGGCCGAATCCGAAGTCCAGGTCGTAGACGCGAAACCTCGGCGAGCCGGCCACTGTCAGTAAACCCGTGGATAGTACTTCCATGACGCGGTCCATCCACGTCTCCATGCTCGACGTCCCGATTTCGCGTACAGCTTCGTCGATGGAGGAGGCGACGGCGGCGCACGCGCTGAAGAGCCCGCCGGCGCCGGCCGCGGCCAGCTCGCCCGTTGGTGCCTGCACGAACGCTGGTCCGACGCAGTTGCCCAGGTACTTCTCCGGCAGGGGAGGATTCATTCGTGAGCGGTGGTCGACGGGGAATAGCATGTAGCTCACCGGGCCCTCTCCGGCGGCGCTGTCGCCGCTGCCCTTCTTGGCACGCTGGTAGCAGGACCAAACGAGGCCGAAGGTGGCAACGAGAGACGAGCACCGGGGCGGCGCGACGCCGCGCCGCGCAGCCTCTTCGGCCACGACGTCCTTGACGCGCTTCAGGTCGTCCTTGGACAGCGCGAACGTGGCGAAGAGCTGGTCGGCGGACATCTCGACGATCTCATACTGTTCACTGCTCGGCTTCGTTTCGACGAAGATGTCGTACAGGCGCATTGGGTCGGCGACGAGAGTCCGGTCGATGACAGGCGGCGGCGGCGCTTCAACGCTGTCACCTCTGCAGGCGGCCGCCCAGGTGTGCAGGAAGTGCGTCGAACTCGAGCCGTCGCAGGCGGCGTGGTGCACGGTGACGCCGATGGCGAGGCCGCGGCGCGCGGGAAGCAGCGTGGCCTGAACGGCGAACAGCCTGTGGCCTTCCGGCAGCGACGGTACGAACGCGGCGATCTTGGCAACCTCCCGGGGCTCGTCGGTGGCAAGGCCGTCGAAGTGCGCGTCCGCGTCACCGTCGTCACACTCGGCGACGGTGAAGCTGACGGCGTCACCCGGGCGGTAGTGCAGCTCGTAGCGGTCGGACGTGCCGGGCGTGAGGCGGACGCGGCCGGCGAGAGGGTAGAAGGCGCCGAGGGCCTGGCTCAACGAGTCCCGGAGGTTGGAGATGATGGCGGCGACGTCAGCGTCCGGGGCGAGGCGGTAGATGAAGAGGCGCTCGACGGGCGATGAGTGCAGCCAGAAGACGTCGAAGAAGGTGAGCGGCAGCGAGGTCTCCGGCGGTAGCGGAGACGGCGGCACGAGGGTGGTGTGGTGGACGCGGAGGCGAGGAGACGGCGAGGAAGCAGACCCTGCTGCTGCCCCTGCAGGTGCCTGGTGCTGGTCCGGCGACACGGCCATGGCTGGCGGCTACCAATACAATCAACGTCGATGAGCTTGCGGCAGGCACTGGGTATCGCGATCGCGATGCCAGATGGAAGGCCATGCCACCATGCGAGGTTGGTAGATATAGTCGTCACCGGGTCCGTGTCTTCATTGCTCGGATGCTCAAAATTTGCCTCCTCCAGTCTCCTTGGCTGATGGGTTCCTGTCAACTTCCTCTGCTGGCCTATTCGTCCCACATTAAATCTAGTGAATCGTATATTGACAATCAAACATACATCACTGAGCGCCTCGATTTCTTTTCTTTCCTTTTTTAAAAGGCATTCTGAAGACAATAGATGGATACTAGCACACGTCTTTTATTTTAAATTATAAATCGCTTTGATTTTTTAGTATATCTATTTTACAAGGTATCAATATAATAATATATCTAGGTATATAGTAAAATGAGTGAACCAAATAATTTAAAGCGACTTATAATTTAGAGTAGAAAGAGTAGTTTTCATTTCTTTTGCTGCATCACTTCTAAGGAGTGTTTATTATACTTATTTTGTCATAAGCGATGTTTTTCAACAGTTTTTTTTTACAAGATTTTCAACAGTTAAACTAAACTAAACATATCTAGATGTGTCACTTGGCCCGTGAACTTTGGAAACCTATTTTTTTAGTATCTAAACTTGTAAAGTTTTCGAAACATATTTTTTTATCTAAACTTATTTTCTAAACCTATTTAATGGTGTACCGCAAGTCCATTTATATGAACCTTACCGATTCACCCTGGGCATAAAACCCGCAACCCATTACCCGCACCGAAAAACCCGCACCCGAATCTGAAAAACCGAACCCCAGCGGGTTTTTTGGGTAATCGGGTTACGAATCATAAAACCCGAATTTTTTATGCGTAATTCGGGTTTAGTTCTCCGGTACCCGAAGACCCGAACCCGCAAGTCTGTAGTCAGTTTCAGTTTGACCTGTTGGTCGCAGTCGATCTCGATTTCTTCTTTCCCCACGCGCGGCCCAAGCGGCCCAACAAACTCCGACTGCTCACCTTCTTGTCACTAGTGAGAAAACCTAGCCGCCGCCCGCAGCTTCTGTTCGCCTCCTCGTCTTGTTTTGTTTCGGTCGTGGTCCGTGACTCCGTGGAGTCGAGTCGTCGTGGAGTTGGACTGGGGGGAGCCGCACTCGCCAGTCGCGGAGGAGACCGGCAGGCAGCGGCGCAGCGCCGCAGCGGAGGCACGGGCCGACGCCACTACGCCACTTCCTCTTCCTCAGGTGAGCCACGACACCACCACCTCTCAGTCACCAGTCGCGGGTCGCCGGTGAGTCGCCGGTCGGCCACACCTCTTCTGTGCCGCCCGCCGGCTGCTGTCTCTCCTGTCTGTCTCCTCACCCAACTGCTCCCGACTTGCAAGATTGAAGGACGGACCCTGCTCAGACGGACCCTGCTCGGACGGTCGGACCTGTCGCCGGCATCTTCAAGATTGAAGGACGGACGCCACATCTGAATCCTCATGCAATGTTAGTATTCCATAATCCCTAACCCTTTTTGTGTTAGTATTTCTCTTTTTCATGATCTCGTCAGACTTTGCTGCTATTTGCCAATCGATTGAATTTATTTTGCCTATTTATCTGCTGTTGGCTGGATCACCTAGCAGTATAGCAAATTTATCGGATTGAAAGGACCTCTGTCGGAATTGTTAGTTAATCATTAGTTGTGCTGTCAGTTCGCTCTTTGCATATGTTTATTTTGACTAGGCATATATCAGCTCTCGGTTAAATTTATTCCATTTAATTTGAAAGCCTTACAGAGTTACAGTACCCGTTTGTACAAATACATGTTAATCTGCTACTTATTCCATTTTTTTGTAGATGCCAGAACCAGCTAATGTTGATTCACTAGGCACTGGCACTCAAGCCATGGAAATGGTGCCAGTGGTGACTCAGGTCCATGGCAATACTGAAGCTTCAAAGGTGGTCATTGATGTTGACGAAACTGAAACAGTTGAGAGGAAGCAGCTAGCATCAAGGTCTGAGTACTGGCAACATTTTATCAAGATCAAGGATGACAAAGGACAAGTGAGGGCGGGAAAGTGCAGATATTGCAGCCGTGAAATCAAGGCTGGAACGAGGGAACATGGAACATCTGCTATGTTATTGGAAATAATAGAAAGAGGTATGTTATTTATTTCTTTACTTGCTTGCATTTGTGCATTTACAGATGTCGAAGAGCTGATATGATTTTTGGCATTCATAATGTGCATTTACAGAATGGATAGAAGAATTTGGTGGCAAAGGAAAAAATAATGAGCAGCCTGCTGTGACTGACACCACCAACTCCAAGTCACATACACCAAGCACAGGTCGGACCCAGGGTTTTTTATACCGGTCGGTTTCCTCGCGGTAAAACGCGGTTACCGGGATTCTTACCGGTCCGGCCCGGTATCCGGACCGGCCGGTAAAAAGATTTGAAATTCAAAATCTAAAAATTGAAAAAAAATCGTGGAAAAATATACTTTAAAAATAGTTTGCGATTTATAGAAGCCAACGGTGCAACATTTTTTCAAATTTGAGTTCGTTTGGTATAAAAAAATTTCAAATCTAAGTTTGAAAAAAAAAAAAAAAAATACACAAAGGCTCATTAAGGCCCATTAAATCATGAAGGTCGAAAAACATACTAAACACACTCAAATTTAAGTAATTTTGACATAATTGGATTCTACAAATCATGAAGTATTTTTAGGAATTTTTTAGCATTTTATAAAAAAAAATTACATTTTGAATTTTGAAAAAACCGTTCAAATCTGCTCAAACCGCTCGGAAACCGCTCAAACCGGGCGGTATAAATTAAATACCGCTTCGGTAAACCGGATTTTTACCGATGAACGGAAAATTTGAATTCATTTGAATTCAAAAACAAACCGACCGTGCAATCGCGGTTTTCTGCAGAATCCGGTCCGGAAATCAAACCGGACCGGCGGTTTTAGTTCAACCGGTCGGTAAAAAAAAAACCCCGGTCGGACCCGGGGTTTTTATACCGGCCGGTTTCCATGAAAACATTCTTTTCTGCGGCCCGGGCCGATAGGTAAAAAAGATTTGAAATTCAAAATCTAAAAATTGAAAAAAAATCGTGGAAAAAATATCGTAAAATAGTTTGCGATTTATAGAAGCCAACGGTGCAACATTTTTCAAATTTGAGTTCGTTTGGTATAAAAAAATTTCAAATCTAAGTTTGAAAAAAAAAAAAAAAAAAATACACGTGGCCCATTAAGGCCCATTAAATCATGAAGGTCGAAAAACATACTAAACACACTCAAATTTAAGTAATTTTGACATAATTGGATTCTACAAATCATGAAGTATTTTTAGAAATTTTTTTAGCATTTTATAAAAAAATTACATTTTGAATTTTGAAAAAACCGTTCAAATCGCTCAAACCGCTTCGATGTAAACCGCTCAAACCGGGCGGTATAAATTAAATACCGCTTTGTAAACCGGATTTTTACCGATGAATCGAAAATTTGAATTCATTTGAATTCAAAACCAAACCGACCGTAACCGGCCGGTTTACACAGTAACCGTTCGAAATCGAAACCGGACCCCGGGTTTGGTTCAACCGGTCGGTAAAAAAAACCTGGTCGGACCTCGACTACGGCTCGACCCACAACTTAAAGGTATATGCATCAATGGAGAATATTACCTCTTTTCTATTACAGTATTACCTTCGTGACTTCTTTTTATGACAATATAAATATAAGGTACATACAATCTCTAATGATTTTAGAAAGAAAGATCTGTACTACAGAAAGATCTCTAATGATTGTGTCTTGTCAGTTATAAAATAAAATACAACTACAGCGTTCATTTTCCTGTTTTGAAGTTTGAACCATCATTTTTTTTTGGCACAGTATGGAGGACTTTTGTTCTTGCCTGGAGACTGGACCAAGCACCATGACGTTCTGGTGCTGCTGTGCTGGGTGCTGCCAAGTGCCACTGGAGATCACCAGAGATGGCGAAGAGCGGACTGCACTGGAGTACTGCTGGGTGTTTAAGTGTTTTGTTTGAACTTTTGTCATGTGATTTGTTTGGCACTGGTATACTGCGCGTGGCAGTTGGCACTTGGCAACTTGGAAAAGTCGTGGGTTAGCTAAGCTTCTGTATGTGTGTGTCACTGTGTCCCTCCTGTGGCTGTCAATGTGATTTGTGCATGTGTCGTTTGCACTTGCAACTAAAAAATGGCGATTAAGTATCCAGGGCAATGTGCCATTGTGTTATTTATTTTTCTAGTTCTAGTTCTATGCAAAATTATATATTGTTTGAGGGTTTGCTATGATTTTATTTATTTTGGGTAATTTGGGTATACCCGAACCCGAATTTGCGGGTACCCAAAGTTGCGGGTACCCGATTTTCGGGTCCAATTTCGGGTTCCAGTTTCTATTACCCGAACTTTTGGAAACCCGAATTACCCGACCCGATCGGATCGGGTAACCCGAACGCCCAGGGTAATTACCGATTATTGTGGTGGTAACAAGTTTATAGATACCTTTATAGATTTGGAAATCTATTCTGAAAATCGATAGGCCTAGGTGTGTGCTGGTTAACAACTTAACATCAATGTCGAAATAATTGAGCTACGTGTGCTACTTTCTCATTTCCTCTCTTTTGTCTTCAGAATATTATTACTACCACAAACAATATGTTTGCTTTGAAAAAAAAAACAAGGTGAAAACTCCAATCGAAGCACGCATTGTGGCCAAACAAAATGCAGTTCTGGACCTCGGGAAATCTCTCTGATAGAGAGAGATATGGGAGTTGACAAAAAGCACCTCCTCTTTTAGCTTCTCTATCAGCCGAACATCACTGTTTCTACGGTATGCCGACAGCTGCTGCTGCTGCTGGGGAAACAAGCAGCCCAACTTTCAGTCAAAAAAAAGCCGAACTCAAGTACGACCATGTGGCAGGGCAGGATGCTATTAAAGGTTGACCAACTGTCCGATGAGGCACTGAAATAGCATGAATTTTAGTGCGATGAGGCACTGAATTTTGCCAAAATTTCAGTCAACATTCAGCCAAATTCAGCACCAAAATTCAGTGTCTGTCACACGAAGGCCATGTAAAGCTAGCATGCTGTGCTCTGCCATCACTGGAACCCTTCCATCAAAGTTGAATGCCTAGTTATGGAACATTTTAGCTTGCTTATAACCATGTCAACATGTGCAATGTGTGTGAAACTTGCAATGACCATCGCAGGCTGTTCTTGCCCTGTCAAACAAAGTGTCAATCAGCACTGAAACATGAATCATCATAGTTTCAGGACTCTCCATCTTAGGATTTTACTTTTTTCTTTAATTTTGTATTTGCATTTAGGGAAGGGCACAAAGATGTACTATGCTGCATTGCTGCACGTCAACCATATATATATGTCGTTGGACCCCTACAGCTTTATATTTATGAAACATTGCTAGAAAATGTAAAAGTAGTAGTACCAGTGAACAACATATATATCCTCAGTACATGCATATGCTTGTGTATGCAGTAACTTGCAAAGTTGTACTACTGGAGTTAGATTTAAACCTTTTTTTTTCACAGGGCGTGCCTACCATGTATGTTGTCCATGGTGTAGCTATTCCATCTCTAGCTACTCTTGCAAAAATGTTTCGAAAGACAAAAAATATTGCCAAAAAAAAAGTTCGATTGTTTGATGCCACACTGCTTGCCTAAGAATCATCACAGAAAAGTTGCAAAACATTCCCCACTCAACAAATATACAGTACTACGAGCAAACCAACTATTCTGTTTTTCTTTTTGAGTGAAAAACGAGCAAACTAAGTACGTACGTTGCTACTTGAATGCAAAGTCCTCTTAAGAGTCAAGAGTGGACGCCACTTGGAGGTTAATTAGGACATAGCACTGGAAACAATCTGAACCAACCCTTTTTTTATTATCACGTGATAAGTGTGGAAATTGGCGTCTAGGCTGTTCACACGATGCTACAGGTGCCAGCGACACCCCTAACATGTGCACAGAACTCTTGCAGCTAATGCATGCAAGATGCAGCCAGGATATCAAATAAGTCCTAAAAGATCCGGAAAGTTTGACAATGGGGCCAGACCGCCAGAGGTTCAAATTCGCAGGACACGGTAACAATAGCAGCTACATCATAATAAGACCGTCGTCCAAAGATGCAACATCAGCAGCTACAAGGCTAGCAAGTTACAGATAAGTGGTAGTTTTCCCCCATCCAGAAAGTATCATGCATTTACACAGATTGTAGGACAATAGTTGAGGAAATGGTTTCATATGATAGTCCACATCATCCACCGCGCCACCAGTGCTATGGTTGCTGTCACCACCAGCTCCACCCTATCCAGCAGCACCTCCAGATCCTCCGCCAGTGCCACCACCACCATCTTCATTGTCAAAGTTACCTTGACCACGCCCACGTCCTTGTCCGTGACCACCAGAGCTGTTCCTTGAACTAAACCTCCCTCCTATTTCAGAGAAAACAAGAGCATACAAATAATGCTCACAAATTTCAAAGGATCTTCTTAAGTCTCAGCAAACATAACTAGTCAAACCACAGACAAATGTCGAGAGAACAGTTGTAAATCTGGTCACCAGCTATACCAAACTCAGATTGACTAGATATTAGTAAAAATACACAGCAACATGTTGACAGTCTGGAAAGCAAACTACTAAAAGAAAAACACAAAGAAATATTTCAGACTCGTACAAGAAATAAAACCGGATGATGAGATGAATACCACTTCTATTTCAGATATGGCTTTTTAACTCGCAAAGCACAAAATGCCATGGGGATCACGACAAGTATGCCAACACGGCAACACTACATTCAATGGACACTAGCGAATCATGAGAGCAATAATAATGCTCTACTGGGTGAAAGTGTTATTATTCTAATAATCCATGCAAAGCATCTCAAAGATTATCATATCCAAGAATGCATATAAACTTGATCAACATCATAAGCTCATTAATAACTGACCTGATCTCCCAATTCCAGATAAAGATCTATCCTTATAATTACCATCTCTCCTCCAACCATCATTTGCATCACCAGCCTTGTAGGTTAGGAAATGCTTCTTTGCAAGTTCCTTTTGCTTTCGAGCCTTATCTTGTGCAGTCTGTGAGGTCATGTCTTGTTCATGATAGTAAGGATCCTGATCACCTCTGGAGAATGGTATTCTCTTCATTTCACTAGCTTTGCAGGTTAGATGAACCATGAACCTATTTTTATCCACATTCTGGATTTTGCCAGTTAATACATCACCTTCATGTAAATGTGATGATTCTGGAACAAAACCCTTGTCAGAATAGTCGTCTGCCATAACTATGGCTTTCAAACTAGAATCAAACATGCACATTATTTTGTTCTCCTGTATATTGCGAACAGTTACTTGAACAATCCTTCCCTCAGATATGGTATCCTCTGTTTCGCCAGAAAGCATCCAGAACTCCTCATCTAGGCTTGGCTCAATATAGGGGGTTCTCCAATCAGAAAAACCACACATCAGCTCCATCTTTATATCAAACAGTGTTTCCCTTTTACGGTGTTGCTCTGGAATGCTCTTTATATATTCATCAATACATAGAGGTCCAAGAAGCATTGGCATTTCTCTAATGCGCTCAATCGCCAATTCTTCCTCGTCATCATCCGTTTCATCATCCCCGTTTCATCATCGCCTATCCAGCAGCAGTCCTGCCTCCAGATCCTCCGCCAGTGCCACCACCACCATCTTCATTGTCAAAGTTACCTTGACCACGCCCACGTCCTTGTCCGTGACCACCAGAGCTGTTCCTTGAACTAAACCTCCCTCCTATTTCAGAGAAAACAAGAGCATACAAATAATGCTCATAAATGTCAAAGGATCTTCTGAAGTCTCAGCAAATGTAACTAGTCAAACTAGAAACAAATATCAAGAGAACAGCGGTAAATCTGGTCACCAGCTATACCAAACACAGATTGACTAGATATTAGTAAAAATACACGGCAACATATTGACAGTCTGGAAAGCAAACTACTAACATAAAACCAAAAGAAAAACACAAAGAAATATTTCAGACTCATACAAGAAATAAAACCATATGATGAGATGAATATCACTTCTATTTCAGATATGACTTTTTTAACTCGCAAAGCAAAAAGTGCCATGGGGATCAACACAAGTATGCCAACACGGCAACACTACATTCAATGGACACTAGCTAGTCATGAGAACAATAATAATGCTCTACTGGGTGAAAGTGTTATTATACTAATCCATGCAAAGCATCTCAAAGATTACCATAACCAAGAATGCATATAAACTTGATCAACACATAAGTTCATTAATAACTGACCTAATCTTCCAGTTCCAGATAAAAATCTATCCTTATAATTGCCATCTCTCCTCCAACCATCATTTGCATCACCACCACCACCACCAGAACCACAAGCTGAGTTTTTCATAGGCATCATCCTGGGCTGGAAATGCTTCTTTGCAAGTTCCTTTTGCTTTCGAGCCTTATCTTGTGCAGTCTGTGAGGGCATGGCTTGTTGTTGATAATAAGGATCCCGACCACGTCTGGAGAATGGTATTCTACTCATTTCACTAGCCTTGCAGGTTAGGTGAACCATGAACCTCTCTTTATCCAAATTCCAAATTTTTCCAGTTAATACATCACCTTCAAGTAACTGTGATGATTCTGGATCAAAACCCTCATCAGAATAATCATCTGCCATAACTATGGCTTTCAAACCAGAATCCAACATGCAAATTATTTTATCCTCTTGTATATTGCAGATGGTTACTTGAACAATCCTTCCCACAGATAAGGTATCCTCAGTTTCACCAGAAAGCATCCAGAATTCCTCGAACGGTCTTGGCCCAGTATAGGGGGTCCTCCAATCAAAAAATCCACACAACAGCTCCATCTTTATATCAAACAGTGTTTCCCTTTTACGGTATTGTTCTGGAATGCTCTTTATATATTCATCAATACATATAATTCGAAGAATGTGTGGTGTTTGTCTAGCATACTTAATCGACAAATCTTGCTTGTCATCATCCACTTCATTCATTTCATGTGGTGCATCATCCACAGCAAAAATATCCATAGCCAGTTTCTTTGTTAAAGCATATGATTCAGGATGGATCCTTGTATCCGCAAGCACATCAATGATTTGAGCACTGGCTGCAGCTGCACCACTGCCTCTTACACATAAAAACCCAGAAGCATTCATGAATACTTTCCTTCCTAGAAGTGCTACAAGATCCTTGCGGCTAAAAATCGATCCCTCTCTTACCAGATCTTTCTTCAAAGCTGAGGCTTTGCGCGGGCCCAGACCAGCAATAAATTTCAACGTTGAAAAATGCCACTCATGGCTAATAGCAAGATTAACATCGAAACCTATCTGATTCGTTGCATCAACCATTACTTGCTCAACAACTTCATACTTCTCATAAGGAGTAAGAAAGTGTTCCAGAGCATGCAGTTTCCAAGAAAGTATCTCTTTTCCAGGTCCACATAGTGTTGCGATCATTGCCAGCGGATTCTGAAGGTAACGTCCAAGTGCCACAGCCCTCTTCACAATGCCTGTAGTGATTGATATACAGAGAGAACAACTGTTCATAAGTTATTGAGCAGAAGTAACAGTAAATCACCATGTTGCTACTGACACTATACCTGAGTGGCCGGGAAGTTGATATGAAGATATTCGAGAGTTCTCATACAAGCGAGGCATAGACTCATCACCATAGACAATGCTAAGATTTTTCATATGAGGGATAACATCTCTGGAATTATCTTCTATGATATTAAAAATAATCTGTCACGAGGAAAATGTCAGTTTAACATTAGCAATGGGAGAAAACTTAAAAAAGAGATTCCACGTACTATTGCAGGACCGCCCAAACAGACAAAATAAATGAAAATTTAACCAAACAGCTAAATACAAACAAGCACAGCAAACATCTTCACACAACATGATATGCTTCATAAAACCTAATGGGCTGCCTGCTGCAACTAAAGAACAAGATTGTGACAGCCTACAAGGTCAAATCAGGAGACTGACAAAACTACAATTAAAAAATAAAACAATTGTGTGCAGCAAAGAAGACAGTTGATCCTTAAGGTGTTCTGCAATAGCACCGAGAATTCAGAAGATAACAATTACAACACCAGGCTTCTCTTTTATTCCATTAATATATTTTAACGAGTAGGGATCTACCCCTCCTGTTTCTCCAAAAAAAAAAGAGAAAGAAAGCCTCTGCTTTGATAATAACACCCTGTTCGTATAATGATCAGATTGTACAACAGCATGATAACATGAAACTTATCATTCTCTAGCCAACTTAAATACTTTTGTGGATGTGCTGCCATATAATTCTGGAAGAAACATAGTACTAGTTCTAACGTGACTAGAAATGTATTTGTAAATCCACAAAAAAGACAGTAATAATACCTCATAAATATCATCCTTGAGTTGTCTGCAATTGTAGTTTGATGCTCCTAGACACACAACATGTGGTTGATGATCAGTTATAAACTTTAAAACTCGTTGTCGTTGCTGATCATTCTTCTTCTTCTGCTCCACGGTTACACCTTGAGACCTGTTCCTGATAGAACCCACATGTAAAACATCAACCAATTCTCCGAATGAGTCTAACATTACAAAGGTGATTGCTGGCTTCCCAGGACCCAAGCAGCAGGCCAGAACTCTAAACTTTGATTTGTCGTCCAAATCAATGTCAGCATCCCCCAAAATCTTCCAAGGACCAACAACTACCTTGTTCCACAGCTGTTTTGCATATTCCATCTGGAGCCAATGTTTGGCGTTTGCTGTCAATAGTGATCGAGCCTCCTTTTCCATTGATGGAAGAAGGAATCTGAAGACGGCATCATCCAGTATCATCATTCGTTGCTCATCCCACAATTGTGTAGAGTTGCTGACACAGCCACTTAGATAATTCTCACATGCGTCAGACATTAGTTCTTTCTTAGCATCTTCTGGCAGTTTTACGGTAACCCTGAGGAGCTTTTCATCTTCTGCTTTCTGAATTAGAAGCCACCGTGCATCTAGAAACTTATCAAGTGGTTTTTCTCTCAACCACTTAACACCAGATAATTGATGATGTGGATCTATGAGAGTATTGCCCTCAGCCGTGGGACATGTTGAGACAACTGCTTTATTCATGAAGATGCTTCGCATATGATTTTTTACAATTGGCTCACGACTTATCTCAATTGCTGCCTGATAGCAAAGATGAAACAAGGGGACAAAGGATATTGTTGTCAGCTTGAATTAATGGATCAAGATGAAATAAATTTTGTGCACAACTAAAATATGTCAAGAATTTAAGGTCTTTTAAATACCATGTGTCTTGCGCCACGAAGAACATCTTGTGGTGTTTCAAACATGGCACATGTGAAATTTGCAGCAACCTCTTCAGGAGAATCTTTCCCGCTATCAAACTCGCTAACATACTAAACAATGATATACATGTGAAGTCGTCAAACTTAGAAAATTCTGTATAAAACAATTTTCTGGGGCATCAAAATATATGCAAACAGTGGGTCACAGGCAGTATTGTTATAAGGAAGAAAAATAAAGCGAAGTATCAGCTCAGATCACATACAGGTATATTTGTTAATGTTAGATGGTGACCTAATTTCTCAGAACGGTGCCCAAATTGATTGGCAACCTCCCATAATCCTGCCTTGTGATAGATACTATACAAGGATTTCCCTTTTGGACGTTTGAACTGGCTTTCTTCAACTTCAACGGGAGGAAAATGTAAATTGAATTTTGCATCAATATCCTCCACCTCTTTGTCAGATTTAGCATCCTTTAGTGCTTCAATGACAGAATTATAAAGTTGCTTGTTTAGTGTTTGCCTTGTGACATCTTCTATCCTCCATTTCTCGTCGTCAAATCGTTTCTCATAATACAACTCTAAAGCAAACTTGCGCTTCTGAAGAAGTACCACTTTCTGTCTAAGGTCTGAACTGCCCAGAGCAGCTACATAGAACACATTAAGTCAGTAATGCAAATAGGTGGTCAGGAGAGGAACCAATTTGTCAAACATACTTACCTTATGCCACCTCATTTCGGAATCACCATAATTATAACGCTGATAAGAATGAAGGTTTTGTAGCAGGCTTGAACATTTCTCCTTTCTGTACATTGCAATGAATGGAATCTGACAGGTAACAAAAACTAAGTCAGATGAGCAAGCATAATAAATTGTGAAACAGATTTGCACAAGTTTGCATACTTTCAAATTTGTTGACATGCAACATGGTCAGAACGTTAGCAATGTCCTTCTGGTCAATATCCTTGAGCACATGCTCATTACCAAAAAGGAACAGAAACCCATCACCAGTTAGTTGGCTGTGTATCCATAAACTTTCCTCCTCTATCGTCGTGTTATCCGTTGGAGAATCACCAGTCAACTCTTCAGACAACTGACATAAAGAAAAACAAACAAATAATATGTATGTCTTAAACTAAATCAAAATTTAGTTTAAAATCAAGTTAGCTGGTACATACCTGCATCCTCTCAGGCAAATCAATCTCTTTTATTTCCTCATCTTTTGCTGTCATAGACTTCTCTTCAAGAAAATATGGCTCAAACTCGTCGTCAAGCCTCTTCGCTCCCAACTCACCTGACTTAGAAGCCTCCTCTCAAGCCCTTCCTTTGTTCGTGCTAACAACTCATCAACTCCAGCCTTCTTCAAGCGCTTAAACTGGTTTCCCTATAACAAGACAAAAAAGAGCATTCTTCATAAACACACCAAGAAAAAAGGGGCAGGAAGCCAACCTTGACTTAAAAAACATACAGGCTTTGGTCCTCTAATGCCGGTGACATTATTCTTGTGGAGGGACCTGTAGTCATCCTCATCAAGGGTGAAGCCTTCTGATTCCCTGGGTGATCTCATCTATTTCAGGACAATGTACGCAACAGAATTATACTACACCTATTTCTAGTAGCAGGAACAAATTGCAAGTACCTTTTCTTTTTATGATTCACATCATCGCGCTTCTGTTCTTTCTGTCCTCGCACATTTTCTTCCTCGTCCTCAGAATCTGCTGTGAAGCCATCATTCTCATTTTCATCCAGACGAAATCATAATCGAAGCTAATATAGAGCACAGGGAGTAAAAAACTTTGTACCCTTGTTTTTTTTTTAAAAAAATAATTAAAAGCCCTGCACTGTGGGGATCTCCACCGCAGTATTTTCGGTTAAAAAATGGAGTAAAATGAAACCACTGCAATCCCCATCAAATAGCAAAACAAAATAACAAATAGACTGAATATACTTCGAAGAAAAAAGAAGAGGAAAAGTACCCCTGAATGGGAAGGGCAAACTAGAACTAGCTACACCGCCCACACCACACCCGTGCGATCCAATACCAGAAACAAATTGCGAGAAAAATTCTGAGTCTGACCTTCCTCGTCGCCATCGTCCCCACCGCCGGAGCGTCGTGGATCCTCCTCCTCCTCATCGACCTCGATCTCAGCGTCTAGGGTTCCAACAAATCCACCAATCCCCATCAGTAAATACGCAAAAACAAAAACCAACCAACGGCAGAAATCGGCTAAAAAAACCGCGTACCTTCCTCATCTGAGGGCACCGTGCGCCCCATTGTTCTCGATGGACTTCAATGTTCAGCCGGAACGAACCACGAGCGGATCAATTACAACGAGCTCGCGGTGTCCCTGCGGCAACACAAGTGCTGAACCACCAGCACTGCAGCAGGCGCAGATAGTGGGAGCTCAGATAGTGGAGGGAGGTGGAGTGAGACGCCTGGCCTTGTTTGCGGCGTCCCGTCGTCGTGGCCGAAAGGGGCCAGGTGATGGTCATAAGGCCTGAAGCCTATAGGAACGGCCCATTTCTGTTTGGCCCACGGTGCGGCCGGACGACCGTTGTGCCCATACCGACCCGACCACGCGCACGCGCGTGGACCAAAACGTGGGAGTAGCAGGCTAGCAGCGCGCGGAATCCTGATGAGCAGCGAATGTCGGTTGTTTTTTTTAACAATTTTTTTACGCCGCATTTGTCCCCCTCTTTCTAAACCTGCTTCATTTTTTTCATTATTCGCAGATGTGAGTTTATTCTTCAGTCCCTGAACTTGCTCCATGATTTGGGACCAATATCCAGAATGCACTTGCTCCATGAAGTAGCTAGAGCGTCACTCTACGATGTTGCTTCACGTGAATATCATTGGATTGGATAGATCGTTGAATCTATTTTTCCCAAAAAAAAAAATATGGAGATATGAATATTGCATGTGTTTTATAAAATATAATTTAATGTATAGCGTGGAACCAAAAAATGATAGTTATTTAGGAATGGAAGGAGTAGCTCGATTCTATCGCCACTATGCATGTTCTCCCTAAACTAATGACTGCAAATAAAGTTATAAACAACCCATCATTTATTAGAGCAAGTTCATAATTGATTCATAATTAGTCCATGCAACAACACTCCTTAGGGCTTCACCATCGCGAAGAGAGAAAATCAATGGTATTAGGAAAAAGTGCCACCCTACACGTGGCGGGCGGACCAACCCATAGGGCGAGCTTTGGCGGCGACCCTAGGTCCTTGCCGGCGACAACCCCTAGTACCCTGCAGTTCTTCACCCGACCGGCCGCCACTGTCCGTCGAGCAGAGTGTGTTCGTGAGGTTGAAGACGATGTTGGGCACCTAGGCTTGTGGTTGTGGGCTATCATGCCAACATCATAAAGCCCACTTTGTGGCCCATTTTGGCCCTTAATTAGGGCTATTTATACGGAGAGCATTTTTCGTGCCGGGTCGGGCTTTGGGGCGGGCGAAAAATCCCGCCATGACGTCCCTCTTGGGCAAGTCGGGCCTAGTTTTTTCTGGCCGGGCTTGGGCGGGCTGCCCGCGTGTTTTACACTACGAAATAGCTAAAAGTATATTTCGGGCCGGGTTCGGGCCAAGAAAAATTTTACCGGGCTTCAAAATCTCTGCCCAGGCCCTGTCCATTAAGGTTCGTGGGCGGGCCAAAACCCGTCAGGCTTGGGTCGGGCCCACGGGCCGAGCTAGTTTTGCTCAGGTATAGGGCTAGCTAGTCCATCTGGGCAGGGGTTGAGGGGCGCACGCACCACGATTCCACCTCGGCCTCCACTCGTTTATTCCTTTTATTTTGATCATTTGTTGTATGGCAAATTATTTGGAGTGGACTATGGAACAAAAAAATCTCCTTTATGTAGAAGATAATCATATTAAAACTTCTTTTTGTGACTTTTGTTTGTTGAATTATATATTAGAACACATTTAGACCGCTATATTTGTGAACTTATTATGCATCGGTACTTAGTGACCTGCCCTAGCTCATTTTTCTGGCTGGGTCCGCCACTGACGTAGGGACAGGCAAAATGAAAGCACCATTTTCCATGTAGGCACATAATCCAATCCTGCCAAAAGCCCACAAAAGATGTCATTATTTTCCTTTTCCTCCCTCTATAGTAGGGATATTCTCTCTCTTTTGTGGCTATAGTAGCCTCTTTTTAGCGATTGGCTATGGCAGCCTCTGCAGGCCACCCTGTAGGGCATGTAGTTTTTGCACACACCGCCACCCGAGCCTATTTGAACTGACAGAGCTACCAACGAAGCCAAACGGCCTTATGAGTGTGGTGTGTTACTTTAATGTACTCCTTGCACATATAAGTTATAAGTCGTTGAAGTTCAAAGCCATTTTAGTTTTTCAATATTCTAGGTTCATAGAATTCATTGTTGTACATCTAGATATACATCGTACATATTATTTTCGAAAGATCACACTGTGCATACTAAAAACTGTAGGGACTATCTACAAATCTGTTGACAGATTTTCTGCAACCGAAATCTGTTGCTTTTTTTTTTTTTTTTTACCAGCCGAGTCTTCAAGCTGACGGATAACTACATCAGCTTGATAGCAGTGCCATGCCAGCTTTGAGCTTTCGGATGGCCACAACGCATTGGCGGACCTGCCCGTGGTCAAGCGGCGCGCCGAAAGCCAACAATGGTCTGGCGGCTAACAAACAAGCAACACAAATCTTGCAGCAAATTGAATGGCCTAAAATTCAACAAATTTCAACAATAAAAATTTGTTGAATTTTTATGTCCTCTGGTGGAGCCACGCCACAGCATCCACGAAGCATCTCCTGTACCTCTCCATGGGAGCCGGCTGCAGAGAGATACCAACCTCTATCCCGCCGTCGCCACCCCGGCTCTCCGCCACCGCTAGTCAGGGCCGTCCCGAGGAGATCGGAGGCCCTGTACGAAACTAGAAAATGAGCCCTACTAGCCTTAAAAAATTAGATTAAATATATAGCTCTTTTCAAATCGGAGTATATCAATTTTGTTCTCTCGTGTTTTCTTAAGCTTTTGTTAGTCCGATTCAAATTTTCTTGAACGGTTTGAAAAAGACATAACACTATTTTCACCATGTTCACACACCGGTTGGTCGTTAGGGCGTTTGATTGGCACCCTATCGGGAGGTGTTGGGTTCAAACTCCCGCTAGGAGCGCTTGTACTCGTGGAGAATTTATATATATTTATCCTCGAATACTCGTGGGTGCGTTTGAAAAGATCTTCTTCTTAAGCACAATGCCCGGCACGTGGGTCGAGTTTTTTTTTAAACACTATTTCCACTAATCGAGTAGGCATCTTGGTGAAAAGAATAAAATTTAGAGAATGATCCGCTGCTGCTATAGTTTGCCCCTTATATACGTGACTATAGCAGATAAACACGTCAATCATCGGAGACAACCACATTGGCCAGCCAGAAAATCATTTTTTATTATTCTTGCTAGTGACAATCTATTTATAGGCCTACGAAACAAACTCTTTCTAGTTATATGGATATGGTACTATTTTTTTTTATGGAAATATGGATTATATAGTGCTAAGAAAATTGGAGGCCTATCAAAACTGGAGGCCCTGCGCGGTCGCACTGGCCGCACGCCCCCAGGGACGGCCCTGCGCTAGTGCGCCGGTCCTCGCCACGGACATGATGTCCACCTTCGCCGGCCGGCCGAATCCGAAGTCCAGGTCGTAGACGCGGAACCTCGGCGAGCCGGCCACGGCCAGTAAACCCATCGGGAGTACCTCCTTGATGCGATCCATCCACGTCTCCATGCCAGATGTCCCGATGTCGCGTACAGCTTCGTCGATGGAGGAGGCGACGGCGGCGCACGCGCTGAAGAGCCCACCTGCGCCCGCCGTGACCAGCTCGTGCGTTGGTGCCAGCGCGAACGCTAGGCCGACGCAATTGCCGAGGTACTGGTCCGGCAGGGGAGGCTTCATCCGCGAGCGGTGGTCAACGGGGAAGAGCATGCAGGTCACCGGGCCCTCTCCGGCGACGCCGCCGCCCCCTCCGTGGCTCGCTGGTAGCACGACCAGACGAGGCCGAAGGTGGCAACGAGAGACGAGCACCGGGGCGGCGCGAGGCCGCGCCGCGCAGCCTCGTCGTGGCAGACGTCCTTGACGCGCTTCAGGTCGTCCTTGGACAGCGCGAACGTGGCGAAGAGCCGGTCGGCGGACATGTTGGCCATCCCATACTCTTCACCGCTCGGCTTTGTTTGGACAAAGACGTCGTACAGTCCCCTTGGGTCGGCGACAAGACTCCGGTCGATGACAGGCGGCGGCGGCGCTTCGGCACTGCCGCCTCTGCAGGCGGCCGCCCAGGTGTGCAGGAAGTGCGTGGAGCCCGAGCCGTCGCAGGCGGCGTGGTGCACGGTGACGCCGATTGCGAGGCCGTGGCGCGCGGGAAGCAGCGTGGCCTGAACGGCGAACAACCCGCCGCCCTCCGGCAGCGGCGGCACGAGCGCCACGACCTTGGCAACTTCCGGGGCTCATCGGTGGCGAGGCTGTCGAGCTGCGCGTCCGCATCGTCGCACTCGGCCACGGTGAAGGTAACGGCATCACCTGGGCGGTAGTGCAGCTCGTAGCGGTCGGACGTGCCGGGGGTGAGGCGGACGCGGCCGGAGAGCGGGTAAAGGCGCGGAGGGCCTGGCGCAGCGAGCCCCGGAGGTTGGAGATGATGGTGGCGACGTCAGCGTCGGGGGCGAGGCGGTAGAGGAAGAGGCGCTCGACGGGCAGGGAGTGCAGCCAGAAGACGTCGAAGAAGCTGAGCGGCAGCGAGGTCTCCGGCGGTGACGGAGACGGCGGCACAAGGGGTGGTGTCGCGTACGTGGACGCGGAGGCGAGGAGATGTCGACTGCTGCTGGTCCGACGCCACGGCCATGGCGACCGCCGCCAATGGTATCAGCGTCACACTAGCTTGCGACAATGGTGACAATTGGGGATTTGAATATAGCTGGACAGATGCCGATGATTTAGGGGTTGGGGGTGGTTGACTTATTGCTTTTCTTGGCTGCTGAAAATGTTGCCGCCTCCAGGCTCCGGCAGGCAACAGCCACCCGGTCCCGGGGCTTGTTCCTCACAGCTTCCAGTCTTCCACTTCTCGACGAAACGTAACGTCATCCATGACCAATGGCCGCACCTCAGTTTTTTTTTAAAAAAGAAAAGGAGAGAGGGAATGAGAACGCAACATATTCTCTTCCATCTATTTATTTATTGTCCCTGTTTGATACTCTAACTTTAATTAGAGTTAGAGTTAGTTTCTAACTTTAATTCTAGCCCTAAACTAACTCTAGCTCTAGAGGTGTTTGGATGGACCGGTTAGATTAACACTAAATGTACTTGTCCAATCATTTAGTGTGGGTGGAGAGAGAAAGAAAATGAACTTTTAATTGGGCGAGCTTTTTCTTTTTGTGGGTTAGATGCAACTAACTCTAATCTAAGCCTCCTGTTAGGATCGTTTAGGGCTAGTTGAGTTTCAACTAGCTCAAACTAACTCTAAATCATGGATCCAAATAAGGTCATTATTATACTAAATATACATATTCCCTCCGGTTTAATATTAGAAATCGTTTTGGACAAAGTCTGGGTCAAACATTAGGAATATAAATCATCAAGGACTTTTATGTTATTGAGCTTGTAAATATGAAAATTATATGAATAGATTTGTCTTAAAAAATACTTTGATAAAAGTATACATATATCACATTTCCATAAATATTTTTATAATAACAAGAGGTCAAAGTTGTGTTTTGGAGACCGTGTCGCTGTTCTAAACAATTTCTAATACCAAACCGGAGGGAGTATGCTCTCTTCCTTTAAAATTATAAGACTTTTGCCTCGGGGGCTAGTTATATACATGCTCTCTTCCATTTAAGTAGGGAAGATTTGGTGATGACTATAAAGTCTTTTTTTTAGGTGTATATGTATATATGTGTATAACTAGGTGGACTTCCCACATGTTGATTAAGGTTAGTTTTGGTGACCATTCGACAATTGAAAGAGAAAAAAAAATATGAGCCATTTAATGAGAGTTGCAAACACATGAACTTTAATGTCAGTGGATGACATGGCATAATTCACCCTGCCAGTGGTTTGGGCTTAAATGTGTTTAACAATTTGGATCTTACACAAATTGACTAAGTAGGGAGGCTTGGGGTTGCGGTTGCAGATGGATTGGGCTCGGTTCGATTGGAGTTGTTCCCGTAAACGAAGTGAGGGAACGAGATGCCCCTTGGGTCCTCTTGGTTGCGTGTTTATAGGCTCGGGAAACAACCTCCCGGCGATGGCATTTACAGGGATCACGGGATTACAACAAACTCATCATTATCTCCTCTAACTAACCTACAATTTGTACAACCGAGTTACAAGGTTCAATGAACCTGGGGTCATGACTACATCTAACACCCCCTCAATCTTAACCGGCCACTAGGTTTAGATTGGACCTAAATCTATGAATCCTATTTGCAAAGAACCGGCTTTGTAAATCCATCAGCGAGCTGATCATCGGTGTGAATCCATCGAATGTCAAGAAGTCTTTGTGCAACCCTTTCCCCGCACAAAATGAAAGTCTATTTCAATGTGTTTTGTGCGGGCATGAAATACTTTGGATTGGCCGAGAGATACGTAGCACACCGATATTATCACACCCGAGTCCGGCTCGTGGATGTGGTATTCGTAGTTCATCAAGAAGTTTCGAATCCACATGACTTTGGCTGTGGCATTTGCTAGAGACTTGTATTCTGCTTCCGTACTTGATCGTGAAACCGTAGGCTATTTCTTGGCACACCAGGAGATCAAATTTGGACCGAAGAACACAGCAAAGCCCCCGGTCGATCTCCGGTCATCTGGGCACCCAACCCAATCTGCATCAGAATAGGCACCGACCAGTGTAGAACCTGACCGAGTGATGCGCATCCCAAGCTGAAGAGTACCTTGAAGGTACCGAAGAATGCGTTTCACGGCACTCCAATGAGCTGTCGTCGGAGCATGTAAAAATTGGCAGACCTTGTTCACAGAGTAACTGATATCAGGCCGGGTCAAGGTGAGATACTGAAGAGCGCCAACAATGCTTCTATATCGACTGGCATCATCAACTCCAAGAGGATCACCCACCGTGACACTAAGCTTTTCAACTGTGGAAAGGGGAGTGTCAACAGCTTTGCACCTGCCCATACCTGCACGTTGTACAACATCAGCAGCATACCGACCTTGAGAGAGCTTGAGACCGTCACCTAGTTTGGTGACTTCAATGCCAAGAAAATAATGGAGATCGCCGAGATCCTTGAGAGCAAAATCTTGTTCCAAATCTTTGAGGAGGGCATTCGTGGCCATGGGAGAAGAACTCGCCACTATGATGTCATCCACATAGACAAGCACAAAAATGGTATGACCACCACGACTGTAATAAAACAGCGATGTATCTGCCTTGGACGGAGCAAAACCAAGAGCAAGGAGTTTAGCACATAACCTGGCATACCAAGCGCGAGGCGCCTGTTTAAGCCCATAAAGAGCTTTATCCAACTTGCACACCAAATGTGGTCGGGATGGGTCAGCAAATCCAGGAGGCTGGCGCATGTAGACTTCTTCTTCTAGGATCCCATGGAGGAAGGCATTTTGGACATCAAGCTGACGAAGTGACCATCCTCGAGAAACAGCAATGGACAAAATGAGACGTATTGTAGCGGCCTTGACAATGGGACTGAAGGTGTCCTCATAATCGATGCCATAGCGCTGACGAAACCCCTTGGCAACAAGACGGGCCTTGTATCTGTAACAGAACCTCCTAAATTACAGGGCCCACATGCACTTATCATCGTCATTAAGACCTCTGATCATTATGCACGAGTTCCCAATAATCTAGAAAGTGCTATTAATTTTCCGAACAGGATCTCATTAACAAGTCACTCCAGTATTACAACACTTTATTCAAATACATCAGAGTACGGCGGAAGGATTACATAACCATAGGTTTACAAACCATTTGTTCAAATACTCAAACTTAAGTATCATTATTACAAGCCCGATATTATTGGAGTAACTTTATACATATAAACACCGACAACCCCGCCCGGGGGTTCAACTCTACTCGCCCTCTTCTTCCTCGGTACACCGTCATGCGGCGAGGGACCAAAACAAGCCCGCTCATGACCAGCTCTCCCGCAACAAGGGTCAAAGAACCCCGAGTGCGGGGTACTCAACAAGACTTACCCGACCAAGAAAAGAGGAGAAGACTTCGGGAATGCTTTGGTCTTAGGAGTCAAGGTAAGGCTTTAGCAAGAATCAAAGACTCTTTTTGCGAGAAAAGCTTACTAAAAGTGTATCCTTACTTTCAATATTTTTAATTCAGATTAGTAACTCTTATACTCTAGGTTATCCTATTCTAGAGTAAACATATTCTCTTATTCCAACTCTCTTTTCTCAAAAACATATTCCATCATTTACTACGATGAATGGGCGTAAGAACGGGTCTCCATAACCGAGAAGCAACGGCGATTCATGAACCGATTATACCCAAATGGGGATCCCTAACCACACGACATATGTAGCACTTAAGCTTGCATATATCAACCTTCTTTCGATTTGTCCAAAACGGGACGAGGCTGCGCCACCCGAGAGCACAAGTACCCCACCTCCCTACCCCGTCCCTAATGACGGTTTGACCAAGAGAGGGTGGGTACACGTTACTCCCGCCATCTCTCCACTCCCGGTCGTGGTTGCCATTCCCGATTTGGCTCCACCGAGATCCGGCTTACCGGAGTATGTGGCTAGTTAGGGTCGACCCGATGCGGGGTGATCGCCGCTTAGGCGTGCCATTGACCCAAACGGCCTCGGGCGCAACTTGCGTTCAAAAAGTCCCGAACTTAACAATCCAAACAACGGACGGTCCTTAAACGACCAACACGGACAAGCACGGCTAGGTATCCCGCCGGCTTTCAACCTACGTCCCGTCCGATCTCAAATTCATCACTACATCTCTTTCTTTTTCCGAAAAAGGTACCATCTCCTCAAATAAAACATTTTGATGAAAAAAACTTAACTAATTAAGCGGGGGCTAAGCATCACTAAACATTTTTGAAATGAAACAAAGTTATCAAGGATGGTATTGAAATAAACAAGGATGGTAATGCAGCAATTAGGGTTATCACTCAACTCCTAATTACTTAATGCAACATAGCATAGACATAAGTGATATAAACTTTTAAAACATCGGGGAAGGGTTTAATGAAACCGGGGCTTGCCTTCGTTGACGGAATAAGCTAGTTCTTGAGAAAACTTCGAGAGAAATCCGAACCCGCTTCCATTGGATAAAGAACCTCCTCGAGAGGCGGCTCGGACTTGACACTCTCGATCTCGCTTCACTACACGAAATAATGGATGCCTCAACATGATGCCATATAATTAAACATGATGCTTGCGGGTGCATGAAATGATAAACACGGGAAGGTAACTTTATTTCACGATAAAGTTGCAACCCAACAAAACCAACTTGTTGAACTATTCTAACGATATCATCACCATTGCCTAAGGAGTTCTCAAGGACCATCTTATTATGCTACAATCTAAGATTCACAAAACAACCCCCTCAAGTCACGCAAAAACCTAATCTATTTGACACTAAACAAAACATGAAACACATAAAATGATAGGGCATGAAATAATAAATATTTTATTTTTTTTTCAAAACATGCTCAAAATTTTTGTACAGGTAGGTCATGTCATAAAACAGTACCAAAATAAATTTCATGATTTTTGGATAAATAAAATAATTATTAAAAATCAAGGAAGATGCATTTTTCAATTAAAATTTGTATTTTTAAATCATGCAAAAACTACTCAAATTCAAAGTTTCAAATTTTTCATGGATTCATATACTCATAAGAAGCTTCTACAAAAATTTTCAGAATTTAAGGAGCTATTTTTCAAATTTCTATGAATTTTGAAAGAATCAAAGACTATTCAAGATAAAGGAAAATAGATAAATCAATTTTCAAAACAAAACAAATCACCGGACCGAAACCGCCCCAGCATCCCACGCCGCCCATCACATGCGGCCCAGCCCGCTGCTACTGATGCAGCAAGCCGCCCAATCCCGACCGCCCAAGGCCGACCGCGGCGGCGGCGCCGAGTTGGCCGGCGAGAACTCGCCGGCGGTGAGGTCTCCGGCGGCGGCTTGACTCTACGTGACCCCCACGACCTCGCGCGCATGCTGACGCCCAAAAACCCGACACCTAAGGCACGGGGCATGACCACCGACGGCCATGGCGGCACGGCGGCGCGACACGCGGGCGGAAAGACTTCGTCGGAGCTTTCTCGGCGACGGCGACCAAGGCATCATCTCCAGGACCTCCGTCCCTAAACCCCGCCTAAACGAACCCAAACCGACCCCTAGCTAGGGCGCGCTCGCGGCGTGGCGGAGCGGCAACGCGGAGCTTCGTCGGCGTCCGTCGTTCCGGCGACCACGATGCGAAAACTAGAAAAACGATTGGCACGTACATGACTACAAGTTCACCCCGATCACGGTGCTCACGTTGGTTTGGACGGAGACGAGGCCGAGGGTGGTCGGCGACGGTGTCAGCGGCGGCGGCGGTGCTCCCCGGTGGCAACAACGGCGTTCCGGCGTGTCCTGTGGGGAAAACACAAAACGACCGAGCGCATCATGACCACGATCTCAAGGCGGCTAGATGGCAAGACGATTTGGCACGAGATTCACCAAGACGACTTGGCGACGGTGAGGTGATGCGCGGCGGCGCTCCTGTCGGCCGTGGAGAAGACGACGGCGCGTGGGCGCTGCTGGCTACGAGGCGGGACTATAGCTAGCTCAAACGACGCACAAGGAAGTTGCGAACACGATGGCAAAGCTAATTGGATGGATTGGAGCTCGACGGCGACGGCAACTGAAAGGGGGCGGAGGCGGTTTTCCGGCGGCGGTGAAGAAGAAAGAAGAAGGAAGAACGGCGCCGGCTCCAAGCTTTATAGGGCAAAGGACCATCGGACACGTAGCTGGCGACGTCGCGAACCCGTCCATGTAGCCGGTGACGCACGAGGACGGCCGAAGGCGCGAACGCCACGGCGACGGCCGGCGACCGTCCGGTATGGAGGAAGAAGAACAGGGGTTTTCCCCGTGCAATCGTAGCTCTCTCAACCCTAAATCTCTGAATTTCATCAAATTCTCCCAAAATTTGAACTGAACTCGAAAAATTCCAAAACGTGACTTAGGCTAATTTTTCAAGATCTACAATTTTCATAATTGGAAGATTTTCAAATTCAGCTTCTAAATAGGACTTTTTGAAAAGCAGTTCAAACTTTTGAAATTTGAATTCAAAATTACTTTTAAAAACATGTAACAACTTGAAAAACTTTGTACATGACTTTTGCTCATCTCAACAAGATCTACAAACTCACTTTTGAAAGTTTTTGCAAATTTTGCTTAGATTTTGAATTAGGGTTTTTAAATCAAAAGGGGACAAAACCCTAGTTTTGGTATTTTAAAAATTACTCCAAATTTTTGAACTAAACTTTGAAAACCCAAAATACCAATTTTGTTCAACTTTGAAAACTCTACAAAATTGCTTTAATAACCATACCCAAAATCCTTATAAATTTTGAATAAAAGAAAAGGGGGTAAAAGAAAGAATAGAATTTAGGGTTTTTTTGAGTTCAATTCAAATTTGAATTTGATTCAAATTTCAGATTCCCAACCTATACTATCCAACCCTCATCCACCATCACACTCAGGGATCAAAAACATAAATTTAACATTTAAACACTCTAAACTTCTTAAGCACAACCATTCTCTAAAATATAAACTCATTTTAATTTCAATGCATTTCAAATTTTCTATTTATGCATGCTTTATGATAGACATGATGACATGGCAAGATTTTAGTTGAGTAACACCAGAGGTGTTACAAGATATCTATCCCACAGCTCCATCTGCCTTTAAACTTGACCTTATACACCCACTTGCAATCTATGATGTTCTTGCGGGGTGGAGGAGAAACTAGCCGCCAAGTTTTATTGTCCATGAGTGCCTTGTATTCAACATCCATGGCACCCTTCCACTTGGGATCACGAAGGGCTTCACTGACTGTAGATGGTTCCTCAACAGTCACAGCAGACATTGTAACAGAACCTCCTAATTACCGGGCCCACCTGCACCTGTCATTGTCCCAAAGACATCGGCGACACACCGTGAGATACACCCGATAACTTAAGAAGCCCTGTTGATAACTCATACCGGGATCAACAAAGGAGTAGCTACAACATTACAACATTTGTTACAAAAATATAGATCGAGTGCGGAAGAATAATAACATTAATTTTACAAAATGTGAGTAAGTTACATTTGAGTAACTTAATTAAATTTCGGAAGCTGAGTAGACTAGAAGACCACCAGATCATGTCGTGCCCACCGACATAACCTTGGTTAACAGCACGAGTCAACACCTGCAACAAGGGTTAACAAACCCCGAGTACGGGAGTACTCAACAAGACTTACCCGACTAAAGAAAATAGCGAGAAGACTTCGGGAATCTTTGGTCTAATAGGATTCAAGGTAAGACTTTTAGCAAGAATCAAGGACTCTTTTTTGCGTAAAAGCTTACTAGTAGTGAGTCCTTACTTTCAATATTTTAATCCCATTTAAGTTTCTCACCTACTCTAGGTGATCTTACACTAGAGCACACACTTCTTGGATATTCCATCACTTATTCCATCTCTTCATAGTTCCATAATTATTCTACGATGTAAGGGGAAAACCAAGTCTCCATATCCGAGAAGCACGGCGATTTTGAAATCGATTAACCCAAATTGGGAGTTCTTTCCACACGACATATGTAGCACCTAAGCTTGCATATATCAACCCTTTCTTGGATACTCAAAACGGAACCGCGTCCCTCGCCACCCGAGAGTACAAGTACACCTCACACCACGGGAATCTAACCCACGGGCATCGGGACTTTAACCCACGAGTGTACACGCTACTCCCGCCATCTCTCCACTCCCGGTCTTGCGGTTGTATGCGTTTCCGATTTGACACCCCGAGATCGGGCTTACCGGAGTATGTGGTCGATACTAGTTTTGATCGTCCCGGGCGAGGCCTAGACAGGCGTGCCATTGGTCAAAAGACCTCGAGTGCGGTTTGCGTTCCAAAGTCTCGGTGTAGTATTTCCGGCTTGTCGATTAAGGACCGCTTCGTTGTAAGCAATGTGGATGAGACTTTGGAACGCATAAGCTGCGCCTCGAGGTCTTTGGGACAATGACAGGTGCATGTGGGCCCGGTAATTAGGAGGTTACGTTCGAGTGGTATCAGAGCTCATACTTAGGATCGGCTACAACATTACTTTTGAAAACTTCAAAATGATTTTGTAATCTAAAAGTTTTTGAAAGTAACAAATTGAAAATGATCTCCTATCTTTCCTTATGCTTGCTGGAAGGCTTTGAGAAGATGTCCTGATGGCTCAAGTAAAAGACTTCGAGAAGTTTTCATCTCTTCTTGTGAAGAACAACTAAAGAGTCGAATATCGCCGACAAAGTTCTACTAAGAGCCATTTCACCATTCTGCCAAGATCATCAGAGAAGATAATGTATAAAGTATTGCCCTATATATATCTAACTTATGTCCGGACTAACATTGTGAAGACGTATAGGACGAGCATGCATCATATCATCCATATAATGTTGATTTTTTTCTTTTTTTATTCGGACAACTATTCTTCTTTATAGTTGTTTGTCCTAAATTTCGTCCTATACCAGGGTTTTTGGTTAATAGGACTTCCATTTGATGATCTTTGCTTCATAAGTTGCAATCTTTGGGAGCTTGCATTTTGCTATGTCAACTCTATTTAAAAGCTTCGGACTATTCCTTGATTTCTCAACTCATACATGTGTCGTATTTTGACTTCTTCCATTCTGACACATGCTCTTCTCTTCACTATAATTCACGATTAGCGTGCTTTCACCTTCGTTGCAAACTCTTTTCGAAATTCATATCCGAACTCCTCTAAAATTTTCGAAAAACCCTTATCGGTTGCAATCACCTTTTTCTTCCTCGTTGCAATCTTGATATCAACTTTGTTGTTTTGCAAAATTTCTTATAAGTCAATATATATTTGACACATTTCCTTTCCCAATACTTATCCCACGGGATTTGTCACCTTGAAACTTCAAAATTAGATTTCTTTTAAGGGGAAAGACCTTCATGTTCTAGTTATTCATAATCATCTTGCTGCATTCTAAGTAGATATCGTTGCATTGCATATGTTGATTTTAGCATTTATATAGTGCACATGAGGTGTTTCATATGTTTTATGAAATGAGGTTTTTGTTATTGATTAAGAGCTTGGTAAATTCTTGTGAATTTATTAGATGTTTAATAAGTTAGTTTTCATGAATGAATTTTATCAATGTTGGGTGTTGTTTGTGTTCTACTGCTAGTCTGTGTGTAATTTTGGTTGAACCCTAGTCCAGCTAGGATGTTATATGTAAGTTTTGCCACGGCTTGTGTTGCGCCGTGTGGAATCAAGCCAAGTTTTTGTTGGGTCTCTTAGACGACTCTTGCCATGCACATCTCTCTTTGATCTTCGATAACTCCTTGGTTTCTGCCCTAGAATCTTGGTTTATTATTTCCAAACTCTTCTATCCAAACTCATCTAGTATTATATCCTTGACTTTGATCTTGAATCACCTCCATAGTGACTCTACGCCTTGGAACTCCTTTGTTTGCTATCCTTCGTTTGTAAATCCTTGGTCACCACTAATTTTTATCATATGAATTCTCTTCGTGGTGGTGGTTTTGGCCGTGGTGTTATGATTAATGATTTCTAATCATGATCCATTACAAAACTACACTAAGCATTCCCTTGTCGTGAATTTCCTTGGTTATTTATCTATATTCTATCCGAGGACTTGTATATCGGATCGGTTGCTTTGTGAGTTCCTTCGAAAAGTTACAAGAAAAGGTGACCCTTGAAGAGCAAGTCACCGACATCAACATTAACGGACTACAAGAAGTGGTAGATAAGGGACTCTGCTTAACCATTTCTGAAGGTCAGGATCACTGTGGCATCTTGTTGCCGCCACGTGTTGTTGAACGCCGTGAGCATCCTGTCCCCTCTCCCGCTTGCTTCTGTGTTGCAGTCTCGCTATGCCCGCACTCGCTTCGTCGGGTCACGTCTTCTCCTGCACCACGTCCTCCTTCTTCCTCTCTTTGTGCGCCATGTTTGCCCGTAGCTCTTGCCATTACACCGTCACCGAACCCCTCCATGGCCGGTCCTTTGCTTGCGCTGCCTCCACATCGCAGGAATCCTGTCACCCTATGCTTGAGCACAGAGCGCACCCTAGCTGGTGGCCGCTTCACCCGTGAACTGCTTTTGACTCTCTCTCTTTTCTCTCTCGGCTTTCTCTTCCTCGGGCGCCGCGGATCTCTATCCGATCCTCTGCGCTATAGAACGCAACCCGGGTACCTTGCTTCGCCATTATCATCTCTTCAAAGCCCACCGCAAATCTCCTCTAAGAATCGCAGAGTCGATTTCCTCCTCCAGGGTGAAGCTATCTAGCTCAAGAAGAAACTGGGCCAGAGACGAAGACGTGGGAGCTAGTACTTCAAGCTCAAGCTTTTACTTGCGGTTCAAAGGTTGCGGAGTCAAAAGGTTGCTACGCTGGCGTGCGGTTGAAGAAGAAGTCCGTTTTCATCCTAGAAGGTCGAGTCTACATCCGGTTAGCTTATGGCCCTAGGATTCATTCCCTGTCTTCTTGATATGTTGTGCCTCCTCGATCCCATCCGTTTTACGGATCTGTTGGGGTCCTTTTGCGCTTTGGTCGTTTATCTTCTTGGTGCTTCTTCTCTGTCCTCGTCCGTCAAAGTATTTGGAGTGATGCTTTGCTATGTAATAGATGTGTCACTAGACCCAGGGAGTAATCTTTGTACCCTCTTTGTATCTCCAATGGTTTTGTAATCGTCTATCATGTGGGCGAGTTCTATCATCTTTAGAATAGTTTTAAAGCTATGGAAATCTCTCGTTGTTTTCTTGAAAGTTCCGCTACAATCTCTCGGGACGAGATTCATTAAGGGGGAAAGGCATAACACCCCAGGTGTTATTTACCGCTTAAGCTATGGATTTGGACAAAAATAGGTTTAGTTATGTTTGGTTACGTTGTTGGTCTAAAAGACGCGAAAAGAATCAAAATCCGAAAGTTACCCCCTTGTCGGAAACCCGCATTTGAAACCCTAGTTTGTCCCTCTATATTTTATTCAAAATTTATCAAGAATTTGAGGGTGGTCACAAAAGTGAAATGGTAGAGTTTTCAAAGTTGAACATTTTGGGTATTTTGAGTTTTCAAAGTTTTATTGAAAAATAAAAAGTAATTTTGAATTCGACAAAACCCTAATTACCCCCTTTTCTTTATTTCACAATCTAAGAAAAATTTGATAAAACTTCCAAAAGATAGTTTGTAGATCTTTTCTTGATGAACAAAAGATATGTAAAAAGTTTTTCAAGTTTTTGTGTATTTTTAAAAGTAATTTGGAATTCAAATTTATTCCTTTTTACCCCATTTCAAAAGTCCAATTTGGAGGCAGAATTTGAAAATGTTCCTTTTATGAAAAGTGTAGATCTTTGAAAATGGAGAAACTTTTATTTTGGCCAATTTTCAAGTTCTATTCAAAAATCAAAAGTAATTTTGGAAATTTCGGTTTAGGGTTTGAATTAGGGGGAACAAGAACTCGGCCTATGGCCGATTGCCATGGCCGGGCGTCCATCTTCGCGTCACCGCCACCGGCCGTCCCGCCTCGAGTGCGGGTCACCCGCCGGCCCGCGAATGCCCCGGCCACCTCATCGTCCTCCCTTCCCTATAAATAAGGCGGGCGGGGTCGCCGTTTTTTCTTTTTCCAAAACCCGCCCGCCCGAACCACCTTCACCACCCGTCGTGCGTCGCCGTCGAGCTCCACTTGCCCAAATTAATCGTCCCACGAGCTCCGAAACTCCCTTGTGCACCCGTCTAACCCACTCCACGGGGCCCGAGTCCACCGGAAACGCCCGTCGCTGCGTCGTCGTCCTCACAGCCGGTCGGGCGCCGCCGCAGCTCGCCGCCCGTCGTCAACTCGTTCGAGCGCTTTAGCTTGCGCTTGCTCATGTTTTGGCATTACCTCGTCATCCTTTTTGCTTATGCGCTCGACCGTTTTCCAAATGAAGCTCCGACGCACGGAACGCCGTGTCCGAAGCCGCCGCCCGCCATCGCCGCCGATGACCTAGCTCCGGCCCGCCTCGTCCAAACTAGCGTGTGCATCACGCCCAAACTAAGCGTGTGCATCACGCCCGCGGCCGAACGCCCGGCGCCGCCAGCGCGCGGCCACCGCCGGTGGCCACGCCCGAATGGCAAAAGCAACGATCTTGGGGTCGAGGCACCAGAAAGGTGCCTTATATGGGCCGGCCCATCATGAATAGTAATGGGCCATGGGCGGTTTTAGGCCGGATTTAATAGTTAACCAGCCCATCATGAACAGTAGCTGGCCATGAACAGTCTTTGGGCCGCATACGATGTCGGGCGAGAATCGGTCCTAAGCCTTTTCCTTTTATTTAAATGTGATTAGTGCTCGATTTTGTAAATTTCATAGAAATTCATTTATAGCTTCAAAAATTCTGAAAATTTTTGTGTAGCTTTCCCATCATATGTATTATCTAGGAAATTTATGAAACTTGAATTTTAAATAGTTTGGGCATGATTTAAAAATACAAATTTTAATTGAAAAATGCATCTTCCATGATTTTTAGAAAATAGAATATTTATTAAAAAATCATGAAATTTTATTTGGTGTTGTTTTATGATATGACCTGCTTGTATAAAAAGTTTGGGGCCATTTTGAGAAAGTTAATTTATTTATTATTTTATGCTTTATTTGTTTTATTAGAAAAGTGAGTGTTTAGAGTTGAATGATTTAGGTTTGATGTGTGATTTGGGATTGTTTTGTGAAACTTCGGATCATACCATAATCGATGGTCCTTGAGAACTCCTTAGACAATGGTGATGATATCTTGTAGAATAGTCCAACAAGTTGGTTTTATTGGGTTGCAACTTTATCGTGAAGGAAAGTTATACTCAAGTGTTTATTATTTCATGCATCATCAAGCATCATGTTTACCATTCCATCACGCTAAAACATGCATCATCATCTACGTGTAGAGTATACGAGAGTGAGTCAGATCGTGATGATGAAGCTTTGGAGAAGGTGTTGACATAGTTCGCGATGATCAAGTTTCGAGAGAAGATCCGTCCGTCGACAAGGATAATGTCAAGTTTGACTTCGACAATCTTTCTTCGAATCGACTTTCCACGCAACACGTGGCAAGCCCCCGGTTACATTAAACCCTTCCTTGATGTTTTAAAAAGCTTTATACCACTTAATGTTTATGATATATTGCATTAAGTAATTAGGAGTTGAGTGATAACCTAATTGCTGCACTTTCATCCTTGATTATTGCTATACCATTCTTGTTAACCTTGTTTAATTTCGAAAATGCTTGGTGATGCTTAGCCATGCTTAATTAGTTAGACTTTTGAGTCAAAATGTGCTAAGTATTCAATCATAGCCCGAATGGGCATTTGATGAGAAAGGATGCTTTTTGATGAAACCATACTGGGATATGGTATTGAAATTTGAGACCGGTCGGGTAATTTGCACTGAGAATGGAGTCTCAGTGTAGTATTTCCGGCTTGTCGATTAAGGACCGTTCGTTGTAAGCAATGTGGACTGAGACTTTGGAACGCAAACTGCGCCTGAGGTCTTTGGGACAATGACAGGTGCAGGTGGGCCCGGTAATTAGGAGGTTCTGTTACAGACATGCCCCAGCGTACGGTGCCAACCGTGTACTGCTTCGGTTGCCGGATGCCACTTTGAAGCCGTGTAGTAGGACGTTGGGGCACTGGAGCCGCAGACGGGAGCACAGGCACACTAGGCGTAGTAGATCCGGATGGGGAGATCTCAGCTGTCGCCGTCGGTGTCCCCTGCGGCAAAGACGGGATCGGCTGTGCCGCCAACTCGTGGTCGCCCGAAGAATGATGCGAAGGGGCACCGAGGCCGGGCGCAGAAGATCCAGAGCCAGCCGACCCGGGAACGACACGGACTGAGTTGGAGAAGCCGGCACCGATCCCGAGTTTGATCCGCCTGCAGCTGCAACGGTTTGAGCAGGTGGATCAGCTTCGTTCGCCGTGCTGTTCCCGGCCGGCGGGCATATGAAATAGTGTGGCCTCGGCACATCTTCCACCGGCGTTTTCTCCACCGTTGCTTCATCAAATCGCGTCGGGTTTGTTCCTGTAGACTCACGGCAAACAGGAGAACTGGCACATGGGTTAGTAGATACAGTATCAGTACTACCTTGGTCATGAATGTGTGCATCCCCAAAGGAGGAAAATGGTAGAAGAGACGGTGGAAGAAGGGAAATTTCAGAACGCAGCTGGGCACCGGCATTTGGACGAAGTTGAGCAAATGGAAAGACATTTTCATCGAAAACAATATCTCTAGAGATATAGACACGACCTTCCGAGGGATCGAGGCACCTAAAGCCTTTGTGGGAGTCACTATAGCCGAGAAAAACACATCTTTTGGAACGGAACTGAAGTTTCTTGGTATTATATGGGCGTAGGTTCGGCCAGCAGGCACATCCAAAAGTGCGAAGAAAGGAATAATCAAGTTTGTGACCAAGAAGCCGTTCATATGGGGTGTCATTATTGATAACTCGAGAAGGCAATCTATTTATAAGAAAAACTGCCGTTTGGAAAGCTGCATTCCAGAATTTGAGTGGCATGGAGGCATGAGCAAGCAAGGATAAGCCAACCTCGACTATGTGTCTATGTTTGCGCTCAGCAGAACCGTTTTGTTGATGGGCATGGGGACAAGAGATATGATGATCTATGCCTATGCGCTTAAAGAAAGCATTGAGGGTTTGATATTCACCGCCCCAATCGGATTGTACAGCTAAAATTTTGTGGCCAAACTGTCGTTCAACTAGGCTTTGAAAATCACGAAACCTAGCAAATACCTCAGATTTATAGCGCAAAAGGTAAATCCAAGTGAACTTGGTGTGATCATCAATAAAAGAAACATAATAATTGTCTTTCCCGACCGAGGATGGTGCGGGACCCCATACATCAGAAAAAATTAAATCTAATGGGCTAGCAGAAACACTCGTGGAGCGAGGATAGGGAAGCCGATGACTCTTCCCTTGTTGGCATGCATCACAGATGCCATCTTTATTGGACTTGCTAGCAGGAAGACTGGATCGATGGATGACTTGCTGGACAACGGCAGGAGATGCATGCCCTAGTCTAGCATGCCACACAGACTCGGACGGCTTGAACACACCAAGGGCTTGACTAGGCGGTGCTGGCTTGAGGGGATAGAGTCCTCCTTCACATCTGCCGTGCAGTAGAGTTCTCTTGGTCCCCTGATCCTTAATGAAAAAATCATTGGGGTGAAATTCTAGAAAGGCATTATTGTCACATGCAAGTCGATTGACAGAAATAAGATTTTTGTGGGCTTGAGGAACATGTAGGATGTTATTTAGATGAAGTGGGCTATGTGGGGTATGCAAAACAAATGACCAACATAGTTGATAGCCATACCTGACCCGTTGGCAGCATGCACCTGATCTCCACCATTGTATTTGTCACGGAAGGAGAGCTTGTCGAGCTCCCCAGTAATGTGATCAGTGGCACCGGTATCCATATACCAGTTGGTGTCCACCCCGTAGGACGTCATGGCGGAGGAGGCGCTCTTACGTGGTGGCCCGTTGAAGTTGGCGTTGAACCGCTTGAAGCGGCGATGCGCCATGTGTCCCTCCTTGCCACGGTCCGGCAAAGAACACCGTGAAGAAAAAATTGCGGCCACGCTCACCCGCCATGCCGCCGTTGCGCCATTGCCGCCGTTGCCGCGGCCACCATTGCGACGTTCTTTGGCGTCCGAACCCGCCCACGGCCGCCACGGCCGCCACCACCGAAGGAGTTGTTGGAGGAGTGCCGCCGCCCGCGACCCCCTTGGCGGCAAGGTTGACGGAGTGGGAGTCACCGCCTTCGCGAATTTCACGCCGTTGTTCATGACTCACCGCTTGAGATTGGAGTTCCTGAAGGGTGATGGGCTCGACACGGTTGGCAACGCTAGTCACCACCGAGTCATACTCCTCACTCGGCCCCATCAGGATGTAGGAGACGATCTCATCATCGTCGAGCTTTTTGCCAGCTGATGCCATATCATCAGCCAGGCCCTTCATCTTGGTGAAGTACTCCGCCACGGTGGAGGAACCCTTGCGCGTGGTGGAGAGCGCCATCCGTGTCGACATGACACGCGCCCGAGACTGCGAGGCTTGCAGCCCTTGAATGGCAGCCCACAGATCGGCTGCGGTGGTCGATTTCGCCACCTGGGAGAACACGTCCTTGGACAGGGACGAGAAGAGGTAGGCGCGGACTTGACTGTCCTTGGCGAACCATTTCTCGTGATCCGGATTGATCACCGGATCGGGCTTCTTGCCGTTGGCATCAGGGGCATCCTCCGGCAGGAACTCGGAGGGAGGATGGGCGGTGGGCTTGGTGAAGCTCCAGAGCTGGGCGCCCTGAAGAGTGGCCGAGACTTGCGCGTACCACATGGTGTAGTTGCCGCGGGTGAGCTTCTCCATCACCGGCGGCAGGAACCCGAAGGAGAACGCAGCAGCAGCGTCGGAGGAAGTCGCCATGAGGATCGATCTAATCTAATCCGTATGGATGTTTAGGCGTCTGATACCATGTAAACAGAAGTGAGGGAACGAGATGCCCCTTGGGTCCTCTCGGTTGCGTGTTTATAGGCTCGGGAAACAGCCTCCCGGCGATGGCATTTACAGGGATCACAGGATTACAACAAACTCATCCTTATCTCCTCTAACTAACCTACAACTTGTACAACCGAGTTACAAGGTTCAATGAACCTGGGTCATGACTACATCTAACAGTTCCAGCCCATGGTTGTTACGAAGGGTTTTGCCTGTATGGATGCACTCCACCTGGTGCAACTCACGCACGGCCGTCGGCCGCCGCCGCCGCCGCTTCACAGACCGCGGCAGCTTCACAAAGAGGCGTCCGAAGAGAACCCCCAACAACCAATCCATGGGTTTCCAGGTTACGACGCATATAATGAATTGCTAAATAAAGTATACCCATGGTTGCCAGGTTGCAACCCACGAGGCGGGATGGGGTTGCGGGTGCAAACTGAGTGGGTTTGAATTGGATTAATTAACTTATTTTGTGGACCGGGCTGGTTTAGAAAAACAATTTCAATTCAATTGGTATGAGGTAGGTACGGGGTGGGTTCTAGGCTAGTAGCGTGGTGAGGCATAATGCTAGTTAGTGGATGTCAGTAGATTATGTGTCTTGCTCACATGTACATAACTACAATGCTAATTGACCATAAATGCACCGATAAGGTGAATAGTCTGTATATTTTTGCGAAAACGGATATCTTGCGTATTGAGAGAAATAGCTAATGACGTTTATTTTTATATCTGCTCATAGGGGTAGAGTTTGCGTACGTATATTCATAGGTGTGAGTGTGCGTTTATGTTGTGAGCTTATGTGCTATAATGTGTAATCTCGAAAATTATAATATATAGATTTGATGGTGGGTCTAATTAAGTTAATCTGATCTTATGGATACAGAGAAGGTTCTATTAGGAGAACAAAAATAAAATGAATCATAAGGTCACACCATGCCTGCGTCGTGCGGTGCGTGGGGTGCCTTGATAGCTACGGCGGAGCCAGGAATTTACGTTTGGGTATGCCAAATGAATCCAATTTCGAAGCAAATATGCAATACAATGGACGATAATCACGGCATTCATCATCGTCCTGTGCTTGTACAAGTGCTGCCTGCAGATTGGTCTCAGTCTGAACAAGAGGAGGATTTGGTGTAGATGTGGTACTTTTTTTTTTTTTTTTTTTTTGCAACTTTCTCCTATGCTGCTACTACCCTTCTTCATCTTGACTACAATTTACAAAGAACTGAATGTTAAAAAATCACTAAACAATCTAGCGCTCAGCATAGCAGTAGCAAGAACAAATAAATTAGAGGGAAAAAAATGAAATCATTTCCTAGCTGCCTGTTGCATTGCGGTGACGACGTGCTGCTGGTCACCTCCTCACCAAGTCCCCGGCCGCCCGCTGCAATTGCGGTGACGAACTAACGGTGCACTGCAGCCTGCTGCTGCTGGTCACCTTTTTCCGCATCATCGGCCGGCCACCGCCGGGCAGAGGAAGCAGATCGAGATGTGTGCAAGTGTTGCCGGTCGCCCGCTGCTGCAGCAGTTAGCAGATCAAGATGCGCCACCGCCGCTTGGGGACGAGAATTGTTGCGAAGAACGGTAGTTGCAACTTTCTGAATAGGATGTCGATGGGAGGAGTTCTGCCTTGCCTGCTCGCTGCTACTACTCCCTCCGTTCCATAATACTTGCAATTCTTTGACTCATATAAACTGTGTTTGACCTCTCGTCTTATTCAACTTTTTTTAATAAATATTACCACTTTTGTTATGACTTATTACATCACTAAAGATATTGTAATGACGTTTTGTTTGTTTTATAATTTACATAAAATTTTTGAATGACTTGTATTTTAGTATGGATGAACCATTAATTAATCAACTAGAGGGTTACAGTATATACTATAATCAAGCGTGAGTAGCGCGTGCACACACAATTTGCTGTGCGCCAAACAACACAACCAACTACAATTGCCAAGCTAGTTGAGCTAAACCATAAAGACAAAAGCGACGTTATATTCTCTTCTACTCTTATCGTCTCTAGTCTCCAGCGGAAGAGTCAGCATAGATTTGATCTCCATGTATAGCGTTTACATACATGTATTCTTTTTTAAGAAAAGAGAATATATTAATATTCCAACATCTGCATCAATCAATGCATATGACTTTTCCTTATTACAACAACTCAAAAAAAAAGAAGTAAAAGGGAACCACCGCCAACTCCAAACCACGACACTCCGCCAGCTCCGAGATCGAAATGCACACACCATAGCTTCTAAGACCTAACTGCCTCATCGATGGTAGAAGTGCCCCACATGTATTCCAGCTGCCGGTCGAACGCCTCTTTGCCACTAGTACAACATTTCTTTTTCAGTTTTAGTTTTTTTTTTTTTAGTCGAGGTAGTTTTTGTAACCGCCACGAAGCAAAAGGCCATCGGCCGATTAACCATGTCGTTTTTTTAAAGATAACCACCACGGTTAATCAACGCCAGAAACAACCGACATTGAGCATGACTGCCCGCCGCCTCACCACGCAGTTCACTTCAGCATCACAAATCTGCTATGGGTTGGCCTCATCGTCAATTTCGTGGACACATCCCACGCTCGCCTTCTCGCCCGATTTAGGTGGTTTACAACAGGCGTCTGCGGTCCCACTAGACTGTCACCCTCCAATGCCAAGCATGTGTGAGGCCCTCCAATCATCAGCGGTCACACCCTCCTCCCGACCGCCTTCCTTCGTTATCGACACCAAACACTTGAATCCTCAAATAGGTCTCCACATTACTCATTGCCACGATGACCGCCGCCGCTTGACTAGCCGACCACGAACTTACAAAACAATGCCTCCAAGGATAGATACGACGCCACCTACGGCGCTGTCGTCTGACTATAAAGTTAAGGTTTTCACCCAAGAAGCACATGCTTTGCACAAAGGGTAGAAGACCGTTCGATGGACGCTTCAAGGAAGGAAACGATGACCGGAGATGATACCGTCATCGGTCCCGGATGGACAAAGCTTTTGCCAAAGCACCTCCGCCTGCATACCGCGACAATGGCCATGACTAGTCTGTTGCGCCAACCACCGCCCTGTGGCTCGCAACCAGCCGACCACAACACACCAGCTGTGGACACCTGCATCCTCTACGCCTACTAGTGGTCGGCGTGACCTCAAGCAGACATCCGTCTTTGTCGTCTTCTTTGTTGTTGCCCCTATCGAACGGCGTGGGGACCTGGGCAAGTGAGTACGTGTATTCATAAGGATGAGTGTGCGTGCATGTCGTGGGCGTCTGCGTTGTACTGTGTAATTCTTAAAAAAACCCCTAATACTTCTTACACAATATGTCGTGGTCTAATACCACCGTCACAGTAATGTCTGGCTAATGCGTGCTCCGATGGCCTAGCTCTAGAGACAATGACACAAGATGTATACTGGTTCGGGGCTAATCGCGCACCCTAGTCCAGTGGTGATCACTATCTGAGCTCAAATGCTCATACCGGGGCTAGTACAAGCGGGGCGAGAGAGGGAGCGGGCTCCCAAGTCTCTATGATTGAGGCTAGTGCCAATATCGGGTGGATGTGTGCGTGGATGCTATGAAGCTGGAGGTGGAACCTGCCTCAACCCGGTGGCTGGCCTCCCCCTTTTATAGTCGCAAGGGGGAGGATACACGAGCTCGTATCGGGTTGAGGACTTGAAGAAATGAAAATACATGCGCGGGGTGGAGGATGCGAGAGAAGAGCTTGTTGCGAGCTCGTAGCGCGACGAGAGCTCGTTCCGAGCTCCTGGCGTCTCGGTGTCGAAATTGGTCGTCGTCGTACACGGGATTCGCGGTTTGGGCGGTGGTCAACCATCGCCATGTCTTCAATCGTAGTTGGAATGCGTCTTCTCGGCATGGGCGCGTCCATACCGCGGATGGGGAGGGTGTACGCCGTGCGTACCCGATCGGCACTGTAGGGTAGTTGTTGGAGTCGACGGGACACGGCGAGGTGATCGAATGACTGCCCTCTTGCTGCTGTGGCCTAGCGTGGCTACGATTAATGCGTCGGGGAGTTGTTGAGCTTGTCAGAGAGTGGTTGGCCAACTCCCGTACCCGCAGGCTTCTTCGAGAAGGCAGGTGAAGATCTCTTGTTTGGTTTTAGATAATTAGTGACACCTAAGGACTAATCTCTCGATGCTAAGTGTTTGACTAGATTGGAGATTGGTCGTGCCGGAGTTGGTGCATGGTGATCATGGAGGATGGATCGAGGTGATCCAAAAGATGATCAAGCATCCATTTCGGTGTGGTTTGGAGATCAAAGGTCCCAAGGCAAAGGTATAACCATAGGACTTTTGATTTCACACCCAAGACACCATAGAGGGTGTGGGTGGTTATAGGATCGATAAGCCGTACTATAAAGAGGGGAAACTTATCGTACATATCGGTCCTCATGTGCCTCTAGGTTCAAAATTCATATGCATGCATTCTAACCTAGAGAGCTAACTTCGCGCTTGGTGAAAAACGTTTTGAAATTGCTAACACAATGGTCGGGGTGTTCTTCGACGTGTTGGCAACATAAGACAAGTGACGGATGTTGGAACAAAATCGATTCGACGCAAAATTGGAGACATCGGCACAAAGTGACTGCGCCCCTGGACGCGGCCGGCGTGGCGCTGGCGCGCGTCCGGCCGCGGTGTTGAGGGCTGGACGGTGCGCTGGCGTCCGGCGCCCGCGCGCCGACGCGGGCTCGAGGAGTCCCAGCGTCCGGCGCACACCGGCGAGGTTCCGGCGAGGGATCGTTTGACCCGGTGCGACGCTTCGCTGGGCGCTGCGTCCGTAGCGCGCGGACGCAGTCCGATCGAGCATGTCACGGAGGGGTCACCCCGGACGCGCGCGCCGACGCGTCACGGCACTTTGCGCTGGGGCGCGTCCGGTGACGTTGTGCCACGCGCGTGCCCCGGTGTCGGTTGGCACGGGCGGGCCGGCGCGTCCGTATTTGCTGATTTTCGGCGTGTTTGAAAGTAACGGCTCTAGTTCGAATGGGGGCTTATAAATATGTGTTCGGCCGGCCTTTGGGAGGTCTCTTGGTCATTCTTACACATTCTAACACCCTTTGAGCTGAGCAAACATCCTCCTCCTCACTCCCTTTGCTTGTGAGCATCATTCTAGTGAGTTGAGGTGACCCAAGTGCTCTTTGCTTTGATCTTTGCATCTAGAGGCACTTGTGGATCGTTGTGAGCCGGTTGGTTTCTTGTTTCTCTTGGAGACACCGCTCCTAGCCGGCTTGGTGATTTGGTGGAGTTGATGGCAAGAAGAGGAGATTGTTTCTTGGCCACCTCCGGGCGAAATTGTGAGAGGATCACGCACTCCTCGTCGGGAAGACAAAGTGCAAGGAATACATTGCTCGTGTCTTGGGTACCTCACTTGTGAGTGGTGTGTTGAGGCTAGCAAGGGCACCGCCTAGCTCAAACACCATCCTTGTGTTGGTCGGCACAACCGGAGAGTAACTTGTCGGTGTACAAGCGAACTCCGGGTGAACAAATCGACTTGTTCATTGTCTCATTGTGTGGATCGTCACCTTCGTGTGATTGATAGCTTTTCTTCTTCCCGGTGATTGGTTGACATCCTCTACACGTCGGTATAACAAGCTTCTCACTCTAGCATTACTTTCCTAGTTTACTTTGAGTAGAGAGCTAGCACTTGCTTGTGTAGGTTCTTCTTGCTAGCATAAGGACCATATTAGGTTTGCTCACTAGATAGTGTAGTGACATAACCGTTGATTGACTTAGAGATCATAGCAATTTGCTAGAATTGTCACTAGAGGCTTGCAAGATAATAGAGCTAGTGCAAACCGCGATTACGCCTTTTGTTATACTAATCGGTTTGTTAATTGAGCTTGTAGAAATTTTTATAGGCTATTCACCCCCCTCTAGCCATCTAGGACCTTCATGGCCAGGTGGTTGAGCTCTTCGGCGGCCGGCGTCATAGAGCTCGTTGTATAGGAGCTCGGCGAGGCGGAAAGAGGTTTCGGATGAGGTCGAGTGCGGCGAGGGTCCGGAGAGCTCGTTGATGGGAGAGCTCGGCGGCGGAAAGTTGTCCTCGGCTAGAGAGCTCGTGTGTGAGGGCTCGGCGAGGCGGAGGATGGATTCCTCGGCTTCCCGTTCTCCGGTTTGTCGCTAGGGGCTCGTGTGCGGTGAGGACTTAGTGTCTTTGCGATAAGATACCTTGTCTCGTCACGTGTTTTTTGAGGTTGCTTCTGCTTGCTGATCGCGAGTTGAGTACTTGCCGGGGGTGTCCCGAATATCGACCCCCACACAATAGATTTCTTAAAATTTAATTAGCTTTATAAAAAAGATTAGCAACATTTCTATTTTAAATTAATTTATCAAAAAAGTTCAAAGATTAATATAATTATTATTATTATTATTTCTTATATTTTAGAACTTTAAATGTTTGATTTCTCGCAAAGAAAGAATGTCACTCTTTGTGGATAGGGCAGAATCAATAGCATATAGAAGCTGTGTTACAACTTGTTACCTACCTCCAAATCGAGAATATTCACACTCCATAAAACCGAGCATAATAGAAGATGTGCTACCCTAAATACTTCACTCTGTTAAGTGAATATTGTAATAATTCATTATAAATACAGTTAAAAGATATTGGACCTGTTTGATTGAACTTATCAACCATAATTTAGTATTTTTCTCTCACAACAAATCAGCATAAGCACAAAGAGAAAGAAAAAACGAGTGCCATGAGTGGCCAAAATCCTCTCGGTTGAGAGCTAGCAGTCCGCATGCTTTTAGGCTTGTATGTACAGCCACTGGACTTTCTATCATCGAACGGGCGCCTCCGGTCTTGAACGGAACGGAACATCTGTCCGCCGTTTGTTTTGATTGATATCGATCCTGTGGTTCTTAATTCGTGTGGTAAATCTCTGTCCAACATGTTGTAAAAATAAAAATTAAATAAAATCGCTGTTCAATGCTACGTACACGATTGTTCTAGCCCGATAACAGAGTACATGTCCGTAACATCTTTAAAACATGCGGATGCTAGGTAGTAGTACTGTACTGTAGCTAGACAGCTCCTTGAAGGAGGATGCATAATGGCAACAGGACCCCGATAATGGCAACAGGACGTCGGCAACCAGGTAGTAGTACCTACTACTTAAAGCATGCATAAAGATGGCAAAAGGACGTCGATAGCTACAGCGGCGAAGCCAGTAAAATGGCCACCGGGGTCGGTACTCAAAACTTACCGAGCATTGACTTATAAGTTGCGATAATATAATGCCATATATACAGCGGTGGAGCCAGGAATTATTTATAAGGCGGGCCGAGCAAATCCAGCTTGTAAAAAATGAGCACAACAAGTTATGTATTATTCGTAAGGGGCGTCGAGCAAATCCAACTTATAAAAAATGAGCACGACAAGTTACATTAGATTTTTCATGCAAAGGGCGATAGGAAGAACCAGTACTAGCTTGAGAAGCCGATAAACCAATGAAAAAGCCAAATGTTTCTTTGTACCCACCATCAACCTAGCAAGCTTAGAAATAGTGTTCAAGTTGGCAAATCTTTCATCGGCTCGTATGTTGTCAATGTACAAATTAAGTTCACGGTGAAGATCCTTCAGTTGTGTTGAATTGAAATCATCAGGATAGGACTTAGCTAACTCCATTAAACTCCTCCTATCTGCTGGATCATATGAAAGCTCATCAAAATTTACCTCATGCCGTGAGATCCGCGAAGTGCACTGAATAATACAGTTAGTGTTTGCTGCAGGGACACGAACATCTACATCTCCTCTTCTTGCTCTTGGTGTCGCCATTATTATTCTCATCATCGCCGGCTGGTGGCAATTTCCTTCTAAAGGACCCATCCAATTTGCTTTGAGTGCCTATCAAATCAGTCATCATAAAAGAATATAAATATATAATAGATGCTAATGTGCAACGCTGCAAGGTGCAAGCCGTACTGATACGGAACTAGTGAATTTGGCAATTAGCATACGCATACATACATACCTGACATCTTGATCCGAAAGACAGTAAAGAGGATCACGGAGGCCAGGCCAGGCCAGGCCACGAAGCTTTTTGCGGTTTGCCGGCGGCGGCTGCCTGCTTGGCCCTAGGATTTGTGAGATTGTGTCGCGTGCTGCCGTGCAATCTGGACAGTAACGAGGATCACGGAGGCCGGCATTCTGGACCTATGACTAAGGAAATACACGATGGACTCTGGCTGGGCTCAGCAAGTCAGAAGAAATTGGACTTATTAGTGCTAATGGGCTGTTAGGTGCTGGCCTGCCGGGGTCTAGATACTTTTTTTACCGGAGTCTACCACGGCAAAAATTTGCGAGCCTACACGTACAACGCCGAAGTCGTCGGTGTCGGGCGACCCCTGTACGTAGCTTCGCCACTGGATAGCTAGGTCTCGAGGGAGAGATCCCGACAAGCCAAATCCATTAGCAGCCACAAAAATAGGGTCAAATTAAACATGCAAGTTAAAACCACACAGATCCGTGTACGTGGTCAGGCTAGCTCAGGCCGCCATGGCACGTGGAACACATGTTAAGACAAGACATTATGGCCCGTTTGGTTATTTAGTTTTAAGACTTTTTTTAGTTGAGACTAAAAAGTCGTCCCTATCTGTTTGGTTCCAGGGACTAAGGCCAGTCTCAGTAGAGTGTTTTACCTCTCGGTTTCCAAGACGTAAAACTTTGGCATGAAATAGGCGTCTCGGTCAATGCACAGTTTTATTGCACAGTTTTTAAGGCTCATGGGTCCCACAACCTCTCTCTCATTGCCCGGTTTTATTGCATAGTTCCATGGTGAAATGGGGGTTTCAACTTGTTTCCAACGCATGTGAAACCGTGCCCAAAGGTTTCACCATGGTGAAACTTTCTCCTTCTCTCTCCTAGGCGTTTAATGAAAAAAAATTTGCTGATGTGACGCTACATTTAATGTGCATGAAACACTCTCTGAAACTCCCATTGAGACTGGCCTAAAAGACCCAAAAGTTCCAAAAAGACTTCCAAAAGGGTCTTTTTCAATTAGTCCTAATTAATGTTTTTAGTCCCAAAAGTCTTTTATTTGGTTCCTTAAAGGCCAAATTTTTTTTTTAGTCCTATAGACTAAAAAGTCTCTGAACCAAACATTATGAGACATTTGTTCATCTGGGGCAGCTCCCGATGCATGCAGCCGACCGACCGCATCCAAATTAATCTCGAATCATCCAAATCCCGGGTTTTAGTGCGCTGCGGGCACAATAAATCTACGTACACTATGCAAACATAGTAACGGGCAAGAAATGGATTGTACTCACGAGCTAGCAAAATTAGCTGTTTTTAGTAGCTCGGACCGTTATCAGTTATCACTAATATAAGCCTTACTCCGTAGTTACCTCCACTGTACGTCTGTATCAGGTCCGACAATACGGCGAGAGGACAAGCTAGGATAACGGATGAATGAGGTCTCTGCCGACAACACGGCCTGAACTAGCTAGCTCTCGCGTTAGACAACTACTCTACTAGCTAGTGTATGTATTCGAATACTTATATATATGCAATGGGTTACTTGTACAAGGGATCGATCAGGTATCAATATTGTAACAAACTCTCTTATTCCGATCCTCTATCGTGTTTGCTTAATAAATCAATAAAAAATGGATCAAGTCCCAGTCGTCCCGATCCTCCCTGTGCTCCCTCTCCTCCCTGTCCTCGTTCAGCGTCGCCGTCGGTCAGCGTCAGTTTGGCCGGACGGGGCTCCTCGCTCTCATCCCTATCCTCGTCGTTCAGCGCCGGCGCCGGGTAGTAGTGGACGCTGTTCCGCTCGCGAGCGCCCGCGAAGCAGCACCAGCAGCAGGAGGCCAAGGCTGCGGCGATCATGGCGCCCAAGGTTGGGACTTGGGAGGTACCTGAGAAAGATTTCGAGGAGACTAAGGAAGCACATCAGGCGGAGCGTCGGTAAGCGGTCGTCGCACTCGCCGTCATCCATGGCCGGCGCCGCAGCCGGTGATGACGACACAGCTCGTCGCGCGAGGGCCGAGGCCGTGGCTCGCGCCATCTCGTACTGCAAGGACACGCCCCGCCGGCGGTCGTCGTCGATGTCCCCGCCCACGCCACCGTCTCCCTCGCCTAGCCTTGACGACTGGCTCCACGACAGAGACAGGCAAGAGGTGAAGATCATTGCAAGTGCCGCCTGCGACGACTGCAGGTGCAGGGCCAGGGACGAGTGGCCGACGCGTCGTCGTCGCCGCAACTTGGAGACGACGTCGGCGGAGCGATTCAAGCTGGAGTTGCCGTGCCCGGCCTCGCCAAGCCGGGAGGACGACGGCGACGCCGGCGTCGTCGCGCACGGCAAGGAGTCGTCACCGCAGCACGGCCACGGTATGTGTAGGTATATCTCTTGTAGCCACCCGGCACGTACCGACGTCGGCTGGCGATTGTGATGACATGCATGCAACGTCTTATCATCTAATGCGTTGTTAGTTCGCCTCTCCATGAATGAATTCGTACGTGCATGCAGATTGCCGTGGCGAGTCGATGAGCAGCAGCTTGGACGAGTTGGAGTTTCTGAAAACATTCCATGGAGACGAGAAGATGATCAATCGTCATTTTATCACTTTGGAAATCCCAAGAAGCGGCTCTCAGCACTACCGAATCCTGCGATTTTGTAACACCCGCCCCAATAAGGATGTGGCCCAAGAGGGGCCTATGAGTGTTGTCTTGTAGCATGTTTAGTACCACCTTGCTAGTTGAGCAAGGGGTGGAGCCAACTTATAAGCCTTTGCCATCCAGCCATATCACCTTCGGGTTAACCCTTTTACACGGCGAGGGGCGAAAGTGTAAGCAAGGTGCTATGTATGTACGCGTGCGCGCCCTCGGAAGGGCGTGCGGTGCGGCTTTGGAGGGCGGGGTGTTACAGATTTCCCGTGAGAGGACGCATCGGAAAACATATTTCCCGTGAGGCATAGCTCACGGGAAACTCCCATCTCCTTTCCCGTGAGATGGGGGCTCACGGGGAAATAATAAGATATCCCGTGAGCCACACGAAAAACATCACGGGAAAGAAAAAGACGGGAAAGACTTTCCCACGGGAAACTCCCATCTCCTTTCCCGTGAGACGGGGGCTCATGGGGAAATAATAAGATATCCCGTGAGCCACACGAAAACATCACGGGAAAGAAAAAAAAAAAAAGCGCGGGAAAACATATTTCCCGTGAGGCATAGCTCACGGAAACTCCCATCTCCTTTCCGTGAGACGGGGCTCACGGGAAAGAAAAAGAAAAAAGCGCACGCGGAAAACATATTTCCCGTGAGGCATAGCTCACGGAAACTCCCATCTCCTTTCCCGTGAGAGAGGCTCTCACGGAAAGGGACCGCCGTCAGCCCCGCCCCGCTCCGTCCCCTCCGTCACCCCTTTCCCGTGAGATCACCGTCTAGTTGATTCGGGAAAGACTTTCCGTGGGCGCTCACGGGAAAGACGCTCACGGGAAATTTTTTTTTTTTGGATTTTCATCTCCAAACTTTTTCTACACTTGCTGCACATCATATGACACTCAATATTAAAGTTTGGTGAATTATTGACTTTATTTGATATATTTAGGTAATTATTCTCTTTTATGGGAATTTATGAAATAAGACCAAATTTGAACTACAAGTGCTTCAAATTTTTGAAAAAAAATTAGTAAAAAATTTATATTCCTCATACTCAACACAATGTAAGACCTTGCATTTAAAAAAAAAACGAAATCTGAACGTCTTAACACGAAATCATGAACGTTAATCCCTGTTCGAGTGGTTTAAAAATTCTAGAAAATAAACCAATGTGCAAAAAATCATGAAATTTGATAATATGTCATGATATCTTATGCCGAGGCTATGATAAAAAAATTGGGAACGTTTTCGCACAAGTTGGCACGTCACGATGTTCACAAGCTCCAACATCTACGTAGAAGTTTCATGTTTGTTGAGAATGATCCAAAGTGTGATTTCATGTGGATGTGGCGGTCAAGTTGTGGTTTGGCTACGAAACTTTTTCTATATGCAAATGACCTCGATATTGTGTCATGTCTATTTTCGAGAATTTTTTTGGATTATTTTGGTAATTATTTTAATTTTTTGTTGCGAGTTAAGTAAATGCAAATAGAGATAGAACCACATTTCCCGTGAGTGTTTATATGTGTCAATTATGTCTTTGGAACAAAAAAAAAAAAAAAAAAAAAACTAATTTCCGTGGTAGCTCACGGGAAAGAGGCCAAACCTTTCCCGTGAGTGGAGACGGCTCACGGAAACCGGCCAAATCTATCCCGTGAGCAAAACTCAACTCACGGGAAAGAGCTGGATATCCCGTGAGCCACTCCGTTACGCTCACGGAAAAGAACCCCAAAACGCCGTTTTATAGAACAGCCCACGTAGGCCATAACGGGTTCCACACCCTCCCCGTGACGCCCCACAGGTTAAGTCTATCCCGTGTGCTAAACATGTTCACGGGAAAGGATATCCCGTGCGTATTTGCTGTGTTCACGGGAAAGGGTTATTTCCCGGCCCTTTTTTCCGTCATCCGTATCCCGTGTTTTTTACCGGGAAGGCTTTCCCGGGGGAAAGCGGCCTTTCCCGAGAGGAGTAGACTCACGGGAAATCCTCTGTTCGTAGTGTAGGTGTTCGGGAAGCGAGTTCGCCCCGATACAAAAAGGAAGCGACTAGATACGAAAAGAAAAAAATTGTGGCAGCGTAGTAGTACCAACAGTGAACAAGGTAGTATTCCAGGAGCTAGAGCTAGAGAATTAATCAGTTCAAGTAGTTTTTTTTACATCAATCTAACAAAGGCCTAAGGATTCTAGAGCTCGTCTAGCTCCAAAATTTTTATTAAATTGGATTAAACACATACCTGCCTATTCTTTTTTGCGAGGAAACACATATACTTTATTCTATCTGACAAACATTAAATCGTGCATGGATTTTTGAGTGGAGGTATGCCAAATTTGCCTTTATATCATTCTCAATGTATGCAAGTTTCATGTGTTTCTCTATTGCAAGCATTTGATGCAACTATGCTGTAGGTTATGAATTAATACCTTTTGGAGGAATCTAATTCATACCTTTTAATTCTCAATTTTTTTAAAAGATTCGCTAGTTACATTTAAATTAATTGTTGCACAATTCTTTTCCATGCACTGCGTAATTCATATGTGTCCTGTGTCTAGCTCAAGCTTGTTTTTGCTCTTCAAGCATTTCAATCCTAGAGAATCACAATGTCTCTTTTTTCTCTTCACTGATTGCTGAGTTAAGGAAAAAGAGAGCAATCAAGGTGCCACACAACCAAGAACCCCAATCCCTACCCTAACCCAACCTCGTCACCTAAGGGGCATCATGCTAGCTTTTTTATGGAATGACATATCCTCTAACAATTTAAGACAAATTAAGCGAGAACATAAAAGACGCATGTATTACCTGCATTTTATTTTTTCTAATCAAACGACCCTCTCATCAACATGATTAATGGTGATTGTTGATAAATAGCACCGGCGCAGAGAAGGAGTTGTAGAAAGAAATAAACCGCTACGCATAATGGATGGCATGTGGGTAAATTTTTTTTTTCCAAAGCTAGTGAAAGTTGGGATCAAGCTGCTTTTGCCGAAAGCGGGCTTGCCACCCGAGCGCGAAAATTCCGTACACACATGCATGCGCTGGGCTTATCTCATCGGCCGAGGATACGCCAAGATTGCCGCCTGCATGCATGCACCGATTTATTTATTCGTGTGGTCCCCGCTTCAGGCATGTATGCAGTTGACAGGTGGCCCCCACATACGGCAGGAAGGTACCATGGAAAAGGAAAAAGAACCAATACATGTGAAGTGTATAAGCTGAGCGCGGGGCATTGACGGATGGTTTTGCATTCCAGCTTGCCACCCCTCGGACCCCGGTGTTCTTTCAAATAAAACATGTACAGCTGCTACCATGTTATGGTCTTGCCACTAGGACACCTCCATTTATCTTCTACATAGGTCAGTGTTAATCAGCATCTAAGACCTTACCTATGGAACATTTTTGCATGCTTATAGTACACAGCCTGTCAATGTGTGCAGAGTGTGAAACTGTGAGCCTTGCATGCAAAATTAGTTTGCAATGACATCACAGCTGCACTTACCCTGTCAAACGAAGAATGTGAATCAGCACGGAAACATCGTAGTTTCAGAACCCTCCATCTAGGTTTTTTTTTTTTATAATTTTATTTAAGATTTTGCATTTTCATATGGAAGGGCACAAGGTGACAAGAATGTTTCATTACGCATGCTGCGCTTCAACTAGCCGCAGCTTTATAGTATTTCTGAAAGATTACTAGAAAATGTAAATATGATAGTGCCAGCGAACAGCGTATCCTTGGTGAATGCATATGCTTCTGTATATGGAATAGCTTGTTAAATTATACTGCTAGAGTTACACTACTACAAAGTACCAACCACCAAGAAGCTAGTTGTCAAAAAAAAAAACACCAAGAGGCTGCACAATGAGGCCTGAGGATCAAATTCACGCGCAGGACGCGGTCATATCTATACTATACCCTTATTTTCGTAGACCCGGCAGGTTCCGCCTCTTGACTCAGATTCCTGTAGTTTGCACAATTCATACTTCCTCACCCTCTGATCTTCACCACTAGAACTGCAGCCGTCCACCTGTCCGGTTCCACAAACTTCTCCACGCGCTCCAACTCCGCCCCGCCCCGCATACGGCCATGCACATGAACAAGGGGTTGCATGCCCACCTGCGTCTCCCATGATAGGAGGGATTTGAGGATTTTTTTTCTTTTCTAGATTTATTAATTAACTAAAAGAGGGGCAAGATGGTCTTTTCGCGTGCCCAAAAAGCTGTCCAATGCTTTGCTGCCACGCTAGAGCGCTGACATGACTCGCCACGTCAGCAAAAGTGGTAAATATGTAGGGAAGTCACTGTGTTGTGGGATAATTATGTAATGGCTCATATAAGAGTGGTTTAAGTGGGCTCCGTAAGAGTGGCATTTTTTTAAAAAAACCCTCCCTAACGCCGCCGCACGCGCTCTCCCGACCCCGTCGTTCCACTGCCCAGCGCCGCCTCAACGCCCGCCCACCCCCCACATTGCCGCCACCGGCAGCCCACCCCCGGCCTCGCGTCCTCCATGCCACATTCACATCAGCTGCCCAATCGCGCCCACAGCTGCCTCTCCCCCCCTCCGTCGACGCTGCCGCCGGCGTCGCCACCGCCACCGGCAGCCCGCCCGCCCCGCGTCCTCCACGCCGCCACGCCGGATCCACAGCAGCCACCCAATCGCGCTGCCCAGTCGTCGGGCTGCCTCTGCGCTACCGCCCCATGTTTTGATGAACGACTTCGGATGTTGCGGTGAGCCACAGTTATTCTTTTTCGATGCATCCTTCAACTTTAGTTTCTCATGTTACTGCCTTAAAGTTATGATTCACCAAATCTACTGATATATAATCTGTCACGCTCCTTGGAATTGAAATCTTCAGTTGCAACTATGATGGTCTCTTTCAATTTATACTTGCCACCAAATGTACTGACATATTAATTTAGTGCACAAATTCCTGATATAGACCTTACAAACAAATAAAAAAAAGGATAAACATAATGTATATTCCTCAGATTAAGGCTCTCATCTTTGGTCGCTGCTATATTACATTTACCATGCCTGCTTTATATTACTTAACATACCAAGTCGATTCTAGGATTAGCTGATCAGGTTTGGTAAGATCTGGTACTTGGCTTTGCCAAAGATTAGTTAACATGGTTTCCTTAATTACTGATGCTTCATGCTTTTCCATATATTGTCTGCAGCCACATTTAAGAAATAATTGCATCAACATATGTGTCTGAAATCCCCAAATACAAGAGCAGTGTGTTGGAGGTAGGCTAATTTTTGGTACACTTCTCCATTTTGTCCCTAAGATTTCTTTAATATCCTAAATGTTTTCAGATGCATCACTCAAATTTGATTTCTCATGTGTTATGAATTTTCATGAGTTCTAAATTGGTTTGTGCAAACTCTCAGATCCTGCATTGGAACAGATAAAAAAGAAATAGAGCACAGGTTGTAGACCGAGAGATTCCTTCTTCTTCATAACCTTCTAAGGTGAGCAACCTCTTTTCTTCTCCACCAACATATGTGCATGCATTCATCCAATCTAAACAAAAAATATGCTGACCACTAAGTCTACTGATATATAAACTGTCATACTCCTTGGAGTTTAAATCTTCAGTTGCAACTATGATATAGCTGTACAGCTCCACCAATGTTCATACAGTTAACTGCTAGCCTTTTTTCTTCAGTTCATAGGAAAATTATGACGACATTTCAGAAGCCGCTTCCTTTTTCCCTTTGTTTTTTTTACATCCTTTCCATGTGCCACTGTTTCAAATTTCCCACACCAATTCAAGGTAGTGTTGGCAATAGTACAGCGAATAATAAAGGTCCCTTCCCACCTGCTGATTTCAAAGGAAAATGTTATTTGTCTCTGGAAACATTCTCATGACAACCCTTGCCTGCCAAGTGTCTTGTCTTACAGAACATAAATTTATTATGGCAATCTGACCACCTCTACTTAGTCCTTACATATTTTTTTCTTTTGGTGATAAGAATAATCTTTATGAACTGTACCATCACACTCCATCGTAATCTCGACTATCCTTAGAGTCAGAGTAGCCTCTCCACGTCCTCAGCTGTATATATGCATTTGTTAGGAGCTTTTTAAAAGTGCACATTTACTATCACTTCTTTGTTCAACAATCTGCAGTAGATATCTAGAAAATTTCCAATTGTGGCTTGCTACGAAGCATGGAAACCATTTTGTCTTACATATCATTTCTTTGTTCAACAGCCAATGTATCATTGCTGCCTCTATGTACAAGGTCACATCCATACCCTGGAAACAGGCATAGGCGATGACGTGTTCATCTCAACAATCCATACCAAGGTAATATTGTTATCAACTATGTTGTACATGATTAGGTCTACCATTTCACCTATACGTTACATAATCCTTTTACGATGTCTACCTACAGCTGCAATAACATGTAATTGTCTGCATTCTATAGTAGCATATTCTGCAATAAATACAAATGGGGTGCTGGACATGGTAAATTCACTCATCTGTGTCATGCATGACAAATCTTAGGAAACAAAGATGTAATTGTCTGCATTCTATAGTAGGATATTCTGCAATAAATACACATGGGGTGCTGGACATGGTAAATTCACTCATCTGTGTCATGCATGACAAATCTTAGGAAACAAAGATTCTCTTTAAGAAAATGCAGCAGTCAGGAATATCTCCAAATGAAGTTACTTATGTCTCCATGATGTCCGTGTGTGATCATGCAGGTCCAAACTGTTGAACCTGATGTCCTTTGCTATTCTTGTATGCGGTTGATGTCTTGGGGTGATCTGGGAAGATTGATGAGGCGTAGGAACTTACTCATTAAACAAATGCCATTTGAACCAACTCCTTCAATGCGGGGATCTTTGCTTGGTTCATGCCGTAAGTACAGGGATGTCGGAATAGCTGAAGAGCTTAAAATGGCGGGAACCATGCTTCTATGTTGCCAAGGAAATAATTGAATGATACTGGTGCAAGGAAAGACATAGGAACTGTTTGTGCAAATCATCATTGACTATCGGAGGTTCCAGTCAGCATTGTCCATGTTCAAACAGATCATACAATCTCAAAATTATAAGCGTGGCCCATGTTAGGGTAAATTGAGGAAGTGTTTTGTATGACTTTTGTTTGGGTTCACCTGGAGTGCATGCCATACCAAAACTTTGTAAAGACTTATGATTCAGCTTAACTTAAACTTATTTTTTTTTTTTTCTAAAAGGTTCTTGCTAAATTTTTTGAAATTCGCTATGCTAACAAATCACATCTATCCCGCGCTTTGCGCGAGTTAACTGCTAGTTATTATTATTTCTCTGGAGATAACCGCTGATAGAATAATTCAAACTTTGTTGTCATATTTTTTTTAGAGTTCAAGGGCCAAAGCCCGGCCTTTCATTATCTTTGTTGTCATATTGTGTTCTTCTAATTCACCAATTGAAGATTGCAAGGCTGTCCACAAAGGAAGTTTGGAACGAGAGGGGTTTTGCTTATTGCAGTTGTAACAGAACTAATATTCCGATTCTGATGTTGTCTCGCCTTTAATAAACCTCAACTGTAATTTGTTTGGCTGTTTTTCCTTTTGTGCTCTGGATCCCAGTTTACAGGCGTCAGAATTAGATCTAACTGTCGATGTGAGCTAATGAGCTAATCGAATACGCAGTTTACGGGCATCAGATTTTGATCGAACTGTGGGCATCAGTATATACTGCAGTGCTTAGCTCGAGTATGGGACCATGCATAGCAAACGAGCCACTGATCAGTTTAAAAGATTTATGTTAACGGAAACCCAATAGAGAACATGTTGAAACCAGAACTAACAATTCGGCCATCATATTTTACCATAACAGACGACTGATGCAAAAGAGTTTGCTCCAAATAGGCCATGATGTTTTACAATTTTATTACCATAACCGTCAGAGTTTGTTCCAAAAGAGTTTGAAACCAGCTGCCAGCACATCGCGGCGTGCAGCCCCCACTCCCCGCTTGGCGGTGGCGCACGACGCGCAGCCGCACAGGCACAGCGACGCCGCGCTGAGTTCCTGCGAGGGCGCACACGCGCGCCGCACTCCCGGAGCCTGAGGCTCCCCATCCCGGCCTCAAGCCCGGGGCCGCTGCGTCGGCCTCCACATCGGCGCACGCGCACTGGGTACCGCAGCGGCGCACCCGCACCCAGTACGTGTACGTCGGTCTCCCCATCACCCCTGGCCCAACTCCATGTAGTAGTCGTGCAGCGCCCAGTGCCCACGACGCACTGCCCTGTCAATCGCGCGCAACTTGCTCGACGGAATGCCGCACCGGGACGTCGTCTCTGCCACAGCCGCCATCGGTGCGCTCACCCGCCGCGGACGACACCGCGACGCCCTCGGACTATTTTCAAAGGTGCTCGCCGACGGCGTCGCGCCCAACGAATTCACCTTCGGCACCGTCCTGCGCTCGGCCACCGCTCTTCGAGCCCCACGCGTCGGCATGCAGCTCCACGCCTGCGCTACCAAGCTCGGCCTCAGCTCCAACGTCTTCGTCGGCAGCGCACTCCTCGACCACTACGCCAAGATGGGCGCCATGAGGGAGGCCCAGGGCGCTCTCGATGACACCCGTGAGCCGAATGTGGTCTCCTACACCGCCCTCATTGCTGGTTTGCTGAAGAATGGGATGTTTAATGAAGCAGACCGTTTGTTCCGGCGCATGCCAGAGAGGAACGTGGTCTCCTGGAACGCGATGATCGGCGGGTGCAGTCAAGCTGGCCTGAGTGAGGAGGCTGTCAATCTGTTCCTGGAAATGTGCCGAGAAGGTGTCATACCGAATGAGAGCACCTTCCCCTGTGTGCTCACTTCTGTTGCCAATGCAGGGGCACTTGGCGTTGGCAGAAGCGTTCATGCATCAGCCATCAAGTTCTTGGGCAAGCTTGACGTTTATGTAGGTAATTCTCTTGTGAGCTTCTACGCCAGGTGTGGTAGCTTGGAGGACAGTGTTTTGGCTTTCAAAAAGATTAATCGGAAAAACGTGGTCTCCTGGAACGCACTGATCTGCGGGTATGCACAGAATGGGAAGGGAGAGGAGGCTTTGGATGCTTACAGGATGATGAGAGCAATGGGCCTCAAGCCGAATAATGTTACTCTTCTCGGCTTGCTGTTTGGTTGCAACCATGCTGGTCTGGTTGATGAAGGTTATGCATTGTTCAAGACTGCAGAGGTGGAGCAACCCGGCATACTGAAACCTGAGCATTATGCTTGTGTAGTTGATCTACTATCCCGTGCCAAGCGGTTCGATGATGCCAAGAGGTTTCTTGAGGAGCTCCCCTTTGAGCCAGGCATTGGGTTCTGGAAGGCTTTGGTAGGTGGCTGCCAGATTCATTGGAACAGGGAGCTGGCTGAGAGCGTTGCAAAGCGCATTCATTCATTGGATCCAAAGGACACATCTTCCTACATTCTTCTATCAAATGTTTACTCTGCATCAGGTAGTTGGCAAAGTGTGTCTATGATCAGGAGGGAGTTTAAGGAGAAGGGGCTGAAGAGGATCACTGGCTGTAGCTGGATTGAGGTGCAGGACAAGGTCCATGTCTTCTTCAATGGAGACTGTAGGCATCACCAGAGTGATGAGATTTATTCGATGCTTGAAGCGTGTTTTTATTCCATTGAAGATGAACATGAACACTCAATTGTGTGATAATGACAAAAAAAAGTATCCAGTCAAGGCTATTGGTTTGTGTTTGCTTCTCACCCTCTTTTAAGTTTTAAATCTTAAACATGAGTACCAATTCAGACTGCACTTTAGTGCTGCATGTTACTAGAATGGATAATCAGATTTCAGCCTTCCAAAGTTGTACTAGTGCATTCCGGTAGCAGCAATAAAGTCCTCCCTCAATCCCAAATCCCAACAGCAAGCAAAAGCTGAACACTCCTGAACCCTGCAGAGTACAGACCAGAACAAAGATGAGCCTCCGATTAGCGGTTAGGACTGGTCAATTTGTCCAAACTTTGAAAACAGTTCAAAGCTTGTATCCTTCTCTTGCAATTTGTGAGGATAGATTCCGCATATTATGAATAACGAAAATTCTCAGGCAAATATTGCCACAAATCCTGCGCTCTTTTCGATCATTTTCTAATATAAATTGATTTATTATCTGAGAACATATTGTTACTAATTCTTCTCAAACATTGCTAAATATAAAATTAATTTATAAAACCCTGAGAGCGTCACATCAACGTACGGAGTACAAGTCATTTCATTTATCCTCAGGCAATAACAAGCAAATATTGGCGCCAAAAGGGTAAAAAATTCTTGCAAAAATTGACTAACCCTAGGAAGATTTGAACAAACCATATTGGAATTTAACTTGCACAGAGATCACTGATAGATTAGCCTGCAAGATTGGCGGTTGATGCAAATTTAAACAGCAGCGCACGGAACAATCAGACAATTTCCTCAAGATTTGAAGCCATTAGCACAGTTGTGATATATTCGAAACTTCCACAAGGTAACTGTTAAGCATTCAGCAGATACAACAAAGTCTACTTGCTCCACGAGCAACGTATCACTGGCATAAACACACGAGGAAACTAAACAGGACCGTAACACCGTGCAGCAGCAACCTAAGAGGAAGTAAACTTGGTAACAGCCTTGGTGCCCTCGGAGACGGCGTGCTTGGCGAGCTCGCCGGGGAGGACGAGGCGCACCGAGGTCTGGATCTCCCGGGAGGTGATGGTGGGCTTCTTGTATACATGCATTATATAAGGCCGTCGTCCAAAGATGCAACATCAGCAGCTATAAGGCTAGCTAGTTACAGATAAGTGGCAGTTTTCTCCCATCCTAACAGTATCAGTATGTACACGAGTTGAGAAAACGGTTTCATCTGATAGTTTTCGTCAGCTGAAGTGCAGAACACACCCCAGTCCATCATCCACCGCCAATCCGCAACCACCAGACCTCCAGGCAGCTTCCACCATCTGTGCTGGGGCACGACCGTTTTGGAACCGCCATGCTCCCCTACACTAACGCCACCCCACACCAGCAACACCAGCAGGACTCGCAGCTGATCCCCAGCCGCCTCCACCTCCACTAGTGCTATGGTTGCTGTCACCGCCAGCTCCACCCCATCCAGCAAAATTCCTGCCTGATCCTTCGCCAGTACCAATACCACCCCAGGAGGAGCCACTGTTGCTGCCTGTATGCAATCCGCCCAGGCTGCTGCCAAAGTTACTGGTCCATCCTCCACTGTTACCACCACCAACATTATCGTCATTGCCAAAGTTACCTATACCACGTCCACGTCCTTGTTTGTGACCACCAGAGTTGTTCCTTGAATCAAACCTCCTTCCTATTTCAGAGAAAAAAGGGCATAAAAATAATGCTGACATATTCAAAGGATCTTCTAAGTTCTCAACAAATGTAACTAGTCAAATACAAAAAAAAAATGTTGAGAAAACAATGCGAAATCTGGCCACCAGCTATATCAAAGTCAGTTTGACTAATATTAGTAAAAAAATCCACAGCAAAGTGTTGACAGCCTGGGAAGCAAAATACTACCATAAAACTGAAAGAAAAACACAAGAAAGAAATATTTAAGACTCATACAAAAAACAAAACCAGATGATTTTTTTATTCTATTTCAGATATGGCTTTTAACTCACAGCATAAAGTGGCATGGGAATCACCACAAGTCCACAAGCATGCTAACACTGTCTTCAATGGACACTAGCAAATCATGAGAAGAACAATAATGCTTTACTTGCTGAAACTATTATTATAATTATAATGCATGCAAAGCATCTCAAAGATTATCAATCAACAGCAAAATATGCATATAAACTTGATCAGCATCATAAGTTCATTACTAATTACCATCTCCCCTCCAACCATCATTTGCATCACCAGTACCACAACCAGAACCCGAAGCTGAGTTTTTCATAGGCACCATTGCAGCAACATTTCGCATTGATGGTTCAGCATCAGGCGGTCGTTTGTCAATATTCTTCTGGAAATAGGACACCAGGCGGTCAATATTGTCAAAGACTCTCTTCCTGAATCTGAAGCCCTTTGGGTATAATCCGACATACTCATGATGCGGATTTGTACCCCTAATATATGACAATATAAAGGTTCCAGGATGTTCATGAGATATGCCAAAACTATATACTATTCTCATGGGATTCTCTGCCTTCTCTGCCCTTAACATCTCATCAACCTCATTTTTTAGCCCCATCCTGAATTTACGGTAACAGAGCATGCTTTTGAGGTGTCAACCAATGGGTCCACATATCTGTCAATAACCTGTATGTGTATAATATATGAAAATTAGGGTTGTGAAGGAAGGCCTAGGTACCTCAAATTAAAGAATACCAACTAACTGCACAAAATGTTGCCAGAAAAAAATGAATGTGGAGAACAGAAGCTCGCAGAAAATAAGCGAGAAGACGATAGTGTATAAACAGGTGCACCAACCTCATCAAGGTCTTCAAAAGTTTCATTGTCAATTGTTAGTGTTTTTCCCAGGCGAAAGCAAACTTGGGATATCTTTGTGATCCTTTCCACCTTCAGATATCTCCTTGTGTGCATAAACGCCATCAGCAATTTTTAGGGTAAGAGTCAAAAATGATGGCCCCTAGAACTTGCCGGATCACCTTTTCACCAGGTTCTTTATCTGATAAAAACTGTTAAAAAAAAGAGTTTAGATAAGATGGCCATAGCACAACAGAAGAGAAGAAGCAAAGTGGATTTAGTTTTAAAAGGCAGCAAACCTGCATGGCTTCTTCTGCTGTCAGGTTCTTAAAGTGGGGATGCACAATCATACGGGTCTGGAAATGCTTCTTTGCAAGTTCCTTTTGTTTTCGAGCCTTATCTTGTGCAGTCTGTGAGGTGATGTCTTGTTCATGATAGTAAGGATCCCGATCACTTCTGGAGAATGGCATTCTCCTCATTTCACTAGCTTTGCAGGTTAGATGAACCATGAACCTATTTTTATCAACATTCTGGATTTTGCCAGTTAATAGATCACCTTCATGTAGATGTGATGATTCTGGAACAAAACCCTTGTCAGAATAGTCATCTGCCATAACTATGGCTTTCAAACAAGAATCAAACATGCACATTATTTTGTTCTCCTGTATATTGCGAACTGTTACTTGAACAATCCTTCCCTCAGATACGGTATCCTCTGTTTCGCCAGAAAGCATCCAGAACTCCTCATCTGGGCTTGGCTCAACATAGGGGGTTCTCCAATCAGAAAAACCACACAGAAGCTCCTTTTGTATATCACACAGTGTTTCCTTTTTACGGTATTCTTCTGAAACACTCTTTATATATTCATCAATATCAAGATTTTGAAGAAAATGTGGCCTTTCTCTAATGTGCTCAATCGCCAATTCTTGCTCGCCATCATCCATTTCATCATGTGGTGCATCCTCAGCATAGATATCCTTAGCCAGTTTTTTGGCTAATGCATATGATTCAGGATGGATCCTTGTGTCCTCAAGCATATCAATGATTTGAGGGCTGGCAGCTGCTGCAGCTGCGCCACTCCATCTTACACGTAAAAACCCAGAAGCATTCATGAATACTTTCCTGCCTAGAGGTTCTACAAGATCCTTGCGGCTGAAAATTGATCCCTCTCTTAGCAGATCTTTTTTCAAAGCTGAAGCTTTGCGCGGACCCAGGCCAGAAATAAATTGTAATGTTGAAAAATGCCACTGATGGCTAGAAGCAAGATTAATATCGAAACCTATCTGATTTGTTGCATCAACCATTACTTGCTCAACAACTTCATACTTCTCATCAGGAGTGAGAAACTGTTCCAGTGCATGCAGTTTCCAAGTAAGTATCTCTTTTCCAGGTCCACATAGTGTAGCAATCATTGCCAATGGATTATGAAGGTAACGTCCAAGTGCCACAGCCCTCTTCACAATACCTGTATATATGATTGAACAGAGAATAGCTGTTTGTAAGTTACTGAACAAAAGTCAAAAGTAACAGTAAATCACCATGTTGCTACTATAACTACTATACCTGAGTGGCTAGGAAGTTGATCTGAAGATATTCGAGAGTTCTCATACAAGCGAGGCACAGACTCATCACCATAGACAATGCTAAGATTTTTCATGTGAGGGATATCTCTGGGATTATCTTCTACAATTCCCTTATAAATAACCTGTCACAAGGATAAATGGCAATTCAATATTAGCAATGAGAGCATTATTATAAATCTTAAGAATGAACTTCCACCTAGTACTGTTGGAGGACAGTCCAAACAGACATAAGAACTGAAAATTTAACCAACTAGCTATTATATAAACACAAGCACCAGAAACACGTTCACCCAGTTCAACCTGATATGCTTCATAAACCTAATGGGTTGCCTGATGCATCTAAGAAACAAGATTGTGACATCCTACAAGGTGAAATCAGGAGAGTAACAAAACCATAATAATAATAATAATAACTGTATGCAGCAAAGACAATAGCTGATACTATGTTCTGCAAAAGCATGGTGAACTCGAGAGATAACACAACTATAAAACCAGATGCTGTAAATCCTCTCCAAATGCTAACAATAAGACCCTTCTCATATAAAGACCTTTGTGCGGGTGCGACTGTAGAAGTCTGGAAGAAACATATTACATGTTCCAATGTCACTAGAAATGAATTTGTATACCCACAAATAAGATAGAATAATACCTCATAAATATCATCCTTGAGTTGTCTGCAATTGTAGTTTGATGCTCCTACGCACACAACATGTGGTTGATGATCACTCATAAACTTTAAAAGCTGTTGTCTTTGCTGACCATTCTTCTTCTTCTGCTCCTCGGTGACACCTTGAGACCTGTTACTAATAGAACCCACATGTAAAACATCAACCAATTCTCCTGATGAATCTAACATTACAAAGGTGACTGATGGCTTCCTAGGACCCGAGCAGCAGGCCATAACTCTCAACTCTGATTCGTCATCCAAATCACTGTCAGCATCCTTCTTCTTCCATGGGGCAACAGTTACCTTGTTCCACAACTGTTTCCCATATTCCATATGGAGCCAATGTTTAGCCTTTGCTGTCAACAGTGATCGAGCCTCCTTTTCCATTGATGGAAGAAGGAAACTGAAGAAGGCATCATCTAGTATCATCTTTCGTTGCTCATCCCACAACTGTGCAGACTTGCTGACACAGTCACTTAGATAATTCTCGCGTGCATCAGACATTAGTTCATTCTTAGCATCTTCTAGCAATTTTACAGTAACCTTGAGAAGCTTCTCTTGTTCTGCTTTCTGAATAAGAAGCCACTGTGCATCTACAAACTTATCAAGTGGTTTTTCTCTCAACCACTTAACACCCGATAGTTGATGATATGGATCTATGATTGTATTGCCCTCAGGTGTGGGAAATGTTGACACAACTGCTTTATTCATGAAGATACCTCGAATATGCTTTCTTACAATTGGCTCGCGACTTATCTCAACCGCTGCCTGATAACAAAAAGAAGAAACATGGGGACATAGAATGTTATTGTCACCTCAAATCAATCAACTAAAGTTTTAGCAAAGGTTAATATTTTGAGGTCTATTAAATACCATGTGTCTTGCACCACGAAGAACATCCTGTGGCATTTCAAACATTGCACATGTGAAATTTGCAGCAACCACTTCAGGAAAATCTTTCCGGCTATCAAGCTCACCAACATCCTGAAGAATCATATTACACGTAAAGTATCAAATTTGAAATGTTTTTTAGTATAAATTAATTTTCTAGGGCATTAAATATATGCAAACAATGGGTAGATTGCACAGGCAGTATTCATACGTAAAAAAGACAGGAAGTATTGTTCTAAAAATAATGTGAAGTGTCAGCATAGATCACATACAGGTATTTTTGTTAATGTTAGATGATGACCAAATTGCTCAGAACTGTGCCCAAATTGCTTGGCAACCTCCCATAACCCTTCCTTGCGACAGATACTGTACAAGGATTTCCTTTTTGGACGTTTGAATTGTCCTTCAACTTCACCAGAAGGAAAATGTAAATTGAACTTTGCATCAACATCCTCCAACTCTTTTTCAGATTTAGCATCCTTTAGCGCATCAATGATAGAATTATAAAGTTGGCTGTTAAGTTCCTGCCTTGTGACATCTTCTATGCTCTGTTTCTCATCATCAAATCGTTTCTTATAGTACAACTCTAAAGCAACCTTGCGCTTTTGAAGAAGTAGCCACTTTCTGTCTAAGGTCTGAACTGCCCAGAGCAGCTACACAGAACACAGGATTTGCATCAGTAATTGCAAATAGTTGGTCAATTCAGGGAGAGGAACCAATTTGTCATGGAGAATTACCTTATGCCACCTCATTTTAGGCACATCATATTCATTGCCCTGATAAGAATCAAGTTTTTTTAGCAGGCTTGAACATTTCTCCTTTCTGTACATTGCAATGAATGGAATCTGACAGGTAACAAAGACTAAGTAAGATGAGCAAGCATAATAAATTGTGAAATAGATTTGCATAAAATTTGCATACTTCGAATTTTTTGACATGCAGCATGGTCAAAACGTTAGCAATGTCCTTCTGGTCAATATCCTTGTTCAATTCATCACCGAAAAAGAACATAAACCCATCGCCAGTTAGTTGGCTGTGTATCCATAAACTTTCTTCCTCTATTATCGGGCTATCCGTTGGAGGATCTCAGTCAACTCTTCAGACAACTGTCATGAAGAGAAGAAACTAATCAAATGTACGTCTTAAAAGATTTAGTGTATATAATCAAGTTAGCTGGTACATACCTGCACCCTCTCAGGCAATTCATTTTCTTTTATTTGCTCATCTTTTTTTGTTGTCATATACTTCTCTTCAAGAATAAATGGTTCAAACTCGTCTTCAAGCCTCTTCCCTCTCAACTCACCTGAGTTACAAGCCTCCCTCTCAAGCCCTTGCTTTCTTCGTGCTAACAACTCATCAACCTCACCAAATATGTCTTGGGCCTCTTGTAGAGCAGATGATGATACACCTGCTGCTTGTCGTGGTACCTTCTTTTTAAACTTCGTCCTTCTACCAGTACATGCCATTGTACATATTACTTGGAGTGAATACAGTAATATATAATTTTGCATAGTGCCAAAGACATGGAACTGATTGGTGAATGATAGAAACACAGAGAGTCACACCTTACAACTTGGCCATTCCCATCAATTTCATCATCCACAATGAAACCTTCCAAATCATCTTCATAATTACCAGGGTCCTCAGTTTCCTCTACCTGTTGGTCATCCTCATAGTCCTCAAAGGGCACAGCATCTGAGGAAATAGAATTCGAATTGATTGAAAAATTAGTTTCAGCCACGTCCAGGAATAACAAGAACAAAAAAAAATGCTAGGGAATTTTTCTGATCCAGCTATCTTGATGATCACCAAATAAACAGTACTCACCTCTCCTGTTGCCACTGTCTTTAGTCCCTGTTTCATCATCATCTGAAAAACCAGAGTGCTCATCCATTTCAGATTCCTTCCTGGCCTTCTTCAAGCGCTTAAACTTGTTTCCCTACAACAAGACAAAATGAGTATTCTTCATAAACACGCACATGCACAGACACACGCCCACACAAACCAGAAAAGGACAGGAGAATTTTGACTGAAAACATACGGCCTTTGGCCGACTGATGCCAGTGACATTATTATCCTCGAGCAACATATAGTCATCCTCATCAAGCATGAAGTCTTCTGAATCCCTGGGTAATCTCATACATTTCAGGGCAATGTACACAATAGACTAATTATATCACATCTATTTCTAGCAGGAACAAATTGCGAGTACCTTTTCTTTTTCCTTTTCTTTTTTCGACTCTCATCATTGCTCTTTTGTACTTCTTCCTCTCCTCCCGCATTTTCTTCCTCATCATCAGAATCTGCTATGAAGCTATCATTCTCATACTCGTCCAGACCATCCTCTGCACAACAATAGATTTACCCAGTTGTTACTTCACTACCCCCAGGCCGGCGAAATCACTATTGAAGCTAATAAAGAACAAAGGGAGTACAGCAATCCCCATTTCAATAGCAAAGCAAAATAACAGACAGACTGAATAATTCGAAAATAGGAAGGAAAACTACTCCCTAATGGGGAGCAAACTACCTACACCCCGCCCAAGTCACCCGTGCGAACCAACACCAGGAGAAGAAAATCGCGAGAAGAATTCTGACCTCCCTCGTCATCGTCGACATCATCCCCGCCACTTGAGGGCCGTGGATGCTCCTCCTCGTCGACCTCGATCTCATCGTCTAGGGTTCCAACAAAACCACCAATTACCATCAGTAACGCACACAAACCACCGTAAACGGCAGAAATCGGCGAAAACCCCAATTTCCATCAGTAACGCACACAAATCACCGTAAACGGCAGAAATCGGCGAGAAACCCCGCATACCTTCCTCATCTGAGGGCAGCGTGCGCCCCATTATTCTGGATGGACTTCAAAGCGCGTTCAACCTGAACGAACCGCGGGCGGATCAATTATGTCAAGTTCGCGAGGTACCAATGTAGCATGCAGCAATCGAAATCCGTGAAAGAACTGAGAGAAAGCTGGACTCGATTCCTCAACCCGCCCGGTCGATCAAGGTAGGCTAGGTTACTCACCGGAGTCCGGCGAACAAATAAACCGACCCCAATTGCTGGACCACCACACGCGCCGGCCAGGTACCAGCTGCGGGAGCGGGACTGCGTAGATAGAGGAGGGAGGTGAGAACTGGCTGAGAACCGCCGCCTCTCGGCGAGACAAAGGAACCGGCGGAAGGAGGGCTTTGTTTGCGGCGCCCCGTCGTCGTGGTCCGCCGCGAAGACGCACGCGCGTCGAATAGAAGGGAGGGGGCTCGTCCGGGACGGTTGGAATTGGGAGCATACAGCATTGTGGGCCTGTTTGTTTTCTAGCTTATAGGCCCAGACAGCCCAGCAAGCCCAGCGGGCTGCAATGCAAACTGCCCTTGCCCCTGCCCCTGCAAAGCAAATTGGAAAAAGTCTTTTTGGTCCTCAACTTTTTGCGAAAGTCGATTTTGGCCAACTTCAAAAAACCGGACAAAACGGGTCCCTCAACTTTTCAAACCGTGCAGATTTCGTCCCTCGGCGGGTTTGGATGGTGGTTTCATTCAGTAACTCGGGTTTCTTCTACAGTGACCATGGTTTCGTTTTTTTTTTTTTCCTTTTCTTATTTATTTAAATTTGAATCTTTCAAAAATCATAGTAAATCACGAGAAAATTCATAAAATAGAAAATCCAATTTTGTTGGACTCCACATGAGTAGAGCTAACGCAATGAATATATAATATGGTATACTTTAGTACAAAGTTTTTTCTAGAAGGTTTTGCCTTTTTTTATTTATTTCGGCTCAATCTTTAAAAATCATAGTAAATTACATAAAAATTATAAAATAAAAAGTTTAATTTTGTTGGACTCCACATGAGGTGCGCAATAACACGATGCGTAGTTCTTTGTGGCTCTTTAAACTGGGTTAGGTTAGCTAGGTTTGTTGTCTTGACCACTGACGTGCGTGCGCTGAAGCGGTACGTGAACTTGATCGATGGATCCCGGCCAATAAATTAAATAGTACACATATATATCTTTATTGTGTAAATATGCTCATGTGAAGTCTAGCAAAATTAGTTTTTCAATTTTATAATTTTTTATAATTTATTATGATTTTTAATTGAGTCAAATAAATTAAAAAAGGTAAAACCTTCATAGCAAAAAATTTTATATTAAAGTATACCATATTATATATTCATTAAGCTCTACTTATGTGGAGTCCAAAAAATTAGATTTTCTATTTTATGATTTTTCTCGATTTAGTATGATTTTTGAAAGATTCAAATTAAATAAATAAGAGAAGGGAAAAAACGAAACCACCGTCACGTAGCAAAACCGAGTTATCAGAAGGAAACCACCGGCCAAACCCTCGCGAGGACGAAATCTGCACGGTTTGAAAAGTTGAGGGACCCGCTTTTGTCCTGCTTTTGAAGTTGGCGGACCAAAATCGGACTTTCGTAAAGTTGGCGACCGTAAGAGACTTTTTCCAAGCAAATTTGTGTCGTCCGACCGGGTTCAGCACAAGCTAGTGCGACGTGAGTTCCATGTGTATGATGCGAAGATACAAGACATTGAAAACCAGGAAATTTAGGTAAATGTCATCTTGAAGAGACTGATAGACCCGTAAAATAAGTAATTACGAGTTCACATAACACGTATTTGTATGGTTTCATCAGGGTATAATTCATTTCCACCAAATATCCACGTGGAGTATTACCGATAATGTTACTTTCGTCTCTAGCGAAAATTACATCCATGACGACGGCCCAGAAGCCGGAACTAAATTTCCGACGTGATCCTGGTTCAGCTAAACATTTTTCAGGTTCAAAGCCTGACTTTGCCAGACTCTCGATGCTGCAATTGTTATGGTCGCAAAGCTTTATGGCCGTAACTCTATGTGCTCCTAGGACGGGTCAATGACGCTCGTGTCTCTGCTTGCGCGATTACGGTCTCCGTGTAACGTTTTCCAACTCATATACACTCGTATACTATATGATATGAGAATTTCCCGCGTGTTCTTGTGATATGCAAGAGAAAATACAAATAGATCAAATTAGATGTTAACTTCATTATACGAGTGAGTTTGATACTTGATGCATTAAAGGAACCAAGTAGAGGATATAGTGAGTTCACTTAGCGAAATGATGTGGGCATCTTTTTATAGAAAAGAAATCACGACCGATTGTTACACGGAGACACGCCGTGGCGCACACTCTTGTGGGAAGCACGACCTCCATCACCCCGCCACACGGCGGGCCTCTCCGATGGCGGAACGGCCTCCGTCCCACGGTGGTGGTGCATATGTCCTCCCTCTCCCTCTCCTACTCCAATTGTGCAACCTTTATTTACTTTCATTCCATAATATGGCTGCCTCTAGGTGTGTAGGGCAGAGACAATGGGGTGTGGGAGTGGGGAGCACAAGACCCCTCTATGAATATGAATTTTTTATGCTAAAAAATAAAATTTGAATAAATTTTAGAAAATTCAACACTGTTGGCTCTCCTCTACCCCATGAAGGGGACAGTCATACATTTTTTTCTATAAAAAAAAAAAAACACGCTCATACTTAAATTAACATATCATTAGTTATATTTTTGCACGGGCATTTATCCAGTCAAGTATAAAAAATGGACAATCGGATAGAGTCAATCAACGTACGTATCTGATTTCAGGTACACGTACACCCGGACGTCCGGGGCGGGCTAATCCGGTACAATTCCACTTGATCCCAGCCGTGCATCGTGCCACGGGCCAGCTCGGCATCGTCAACGCTCAACGTGGGCCAGTTGCCAGTTGCCAGGCACCTCGCGTGGATTCGAGCCAAACTCCACGGCCGCACCCAGCTGGCGCCACGGGCACCCCATCGAGTTGTCGAGCACTGGAGCTCTTTGAAAACTCTGTTCCAGTTTCCACACAGTGAGGCCACGGCCACGTCGTAGGGTTTTGCTTGCTTCGCCTGGCGGTAAAGCGGAGCGCGGCGAGAGTCGGGGGACCGGAGGAGCGGCGCCCGCCGCGCGCCCGGCCATGGAGATCGGGCAGTACCCGCGAGCAGCTGCTCCAAGGAGCACCAGAAGATCTACCAGGAGTGGTTCGCACTCGCGGACGCAGGTCCGATTCCAGGACCCCTCCTGCTCTGTTCCCCTTCGATCCCCAAATCCCCTTCCACTGTTGTGCGCCTGGATGTGTGGTCTTCTAATCGACGGTGTTGCAGATGGGGATGGCCGCATCACGGGCCCCGACGCGATCAAGTTTTTCGGCATGTCCAAGCTCTCCCGCTCCGACCTCAAGCAGGTACTGGCTCTCGCTACTAGTAGCCCTCACCCCCCCACTTCCTGATTTGTCTAACCCTCAAGCGGAGCTATTGGTTTTCTCTATATTGTGCCATTTTTGTCTAACCGTGCTTCGATTCTAGGTGTGGGCTATCGCGGACACCAGACGGCAAGGGTACCTGGGTTTCCCTGAATTTGTCACGGCGATGCAGGTTTTCCCTCGTGTATTTGATGTTTCTGTTGTGCTATCTGTTTCCACTAGGTGGTTTGGGTTATTGCTCGTTACTAATGGGCTTGTTTCAATTGGCAGCTAGTTTCTCTGGCACAAGCAGGGAATGAGATTACTCAAGATAGCCTTAAACGCGATGGTTGTTGCTACCCTCCAAATCAAGTTCTATTTGATTGCATTATGCTCATTTATTTACTGCTAACAAGTCTAAGGTTGACAGATTTGGTCAGTTTGAATCCACCTGTGATGGAAGGATTGGATGCCCTACTTGCGGTAACGTATTATTATGTCCTTACAGTTTTTCTTTATCAATTTCGTTTTTTATCTCAATGCCTTTTAGTTAATATGATGGCAACTTCTTTCAGAAATCTAAGCATTTGGTGAAGCGCGTTGATCCAGAAATGGATGGTAAGTAATGCACTCTTTAACAGGAGATTCATGCTTGGGGAAATTTATGATACAACTTTTTTATCCATGCAGGATATCCTCAGGAACAATCCCATTTAACAGACAAATGGTTCAGCTCAAAGTCATCAAAAAAGGTAATACTCATGTAGTCATGTTATTCTTCACAATTTTCTTATGACTTCTCTATGCTCCTAGAATATTGCTCTTGTGCATATCTTTTGCATACCATACTAGCACCAAAGCGACTTCTGAGGAAGATTCTACTATGACCTGTGCATTTGTTGATAGTTCAGTCATCTGTCTTTTTACCTTAGCAAAAGGAAAAGGCAGCAAGTTTACTTGTTTAGCTTGTGTAAGCCTTCTGTAGCTGGTTACCTATTTATTTTAATTCTATCTTGTCTGTTAACGAGCTTGGAAATATGATGCATGCAAGTTGTCTAAAAGGAAGCTCACAGTCCAGCAAAATGTTTGTAAGACAACGTAGTTCTCAGTTATTGTGTTTCTATTGTGCATTATTAAGTGACAGAGATTTTTGTGTGCTAATATTAAGACCTTTCCCTATATAAAGAAATGCTGTCAGTGACCCTAGTTTTGTCAATGACACATTTATCATTATTGCTGATCTTTCCTTTTATGGTGTTATATGTAAACAGATACCTCTGACTGCTGTTACTTCTGTCATTGATGGCCTGAAAAAACTTTATATCGAAAAGCTGAAGCCTTTGGAAGTCACATACAAGTTCAATGATTTCGTTTCCCCTTTTCTGGTACATACTGCATTCCTGCATTTCTGGATACTTCATGAAACAGAAATGAATACTTTCCTTTGTAATCTATGCCATTGTTTATTGACAACATAATCTATGCCATTGTTATTGCTGTTTCCTTGACATCTTGTTCAAAATAACCCCTTACATGCAGAATATTGTTAACCCTTTTTTGTGTTGCAGACAAGTAGTGATTTTGATGCAAAGCCAATGGTTATGCTCTTAGGTCAATACTCTACTGGTAAAACAACTTTTATCAAGCATTTGCTAAGATCAAGCTACCCAGGTTTTTATATCTACCAAATGTACCTTCTATACTTTCCCAGGGTTGTTCAAGTAACATGCTATCTAACAGTTTATGTTCTGCATTTGCAGGTGCCCATATTGGACCAGAGCCAACAACAGACAGATTTGTAGTTGTCATGGTAAACTGAGCAAAACTTAGGATCTCTCTTTGTAGGTATAATAGGTGCATCAAATGATTTAAACTTATTATTATGATTTGTGAAGGAATTTTAGTTGAAACAATGAATGGATGAAGCAATCCAACATTTTTTCAAAACTTTGGGTAGGAAATTTACATCGTTAGTTACCTATGGGATTGCTCCTAAGATGTTGGCTTTACAGATCATAGAATCACATAGTAGTTGATAGATTATGAGTTAATGGCCCAGATCGTAGTATGACTTTATGCCTTTGAATATCGTCACAGTTTTTCTAGATATAGTTTGTATTTTGTAAAATCCTCAAGAGCATGTAAAGAGTTCTCTACATAGTAAACAGAATGCGAAGGGTATAAGCTTATCTAGGTTCTCTATTTGATACAACTATTGCAAAAGAAACAGCGCTAGTGCTGATGCATAATTTTCTTAGGTGCTACGCCCATGCAAAATTACCAGTCTGTCATTTCTTTGGGAGGGGGTGGTGGTGGTGGTGTATTCCTATATTGCCAACAAGAGCTAGATGTAAGACATAATCTGCTGTTAGCTTGCTTGATGGCTGCATTAGGGAGAGGATTAGGAATAGAATCTTCATCACTGTTTCCCTGCTGTAGCAGTATGGCTGAATAGCCATGAGTATGGCCTCAACAGCCATAAAGAGGCATGGCAAGCCCATGCTTGTACCTTAGGTAAGGTAGGAGTTAGGCAGCCATGTATGGCTATAGTGCTAGGTAAGGTGGTGGCTGTAGTCAGCCATGTTCTTTGTCCTTTAGATGGTACAACTAGATGTGTATAAGTAGGACTCAAGTTGCAATGCAATAACTCAGTTCATTGCCCCATTCATTCAGCCATATTCAGAGTGTTCAGTTTCAGCCCACGCTGAAACGTAACAGGTGTGTCTTTGTGTGTGTGTGCGTGAGAGGAGGCAGGGAAGTGAGCTCCCGCTCATCTTCTTCCTAGGAGCGAGGAAGGAGAGGGAGTAGAGAGGTGAGGTTCTCACCCTCGGTGTTGCTGATTGTAGGGACCAACAAGTGGTATCGAGCCGCACAAGTCGTTTCCGCCCAGTGGCCGAGATGGCCGACGGTGATGATGTCACGGGCGGCCCGGAGGCGGCGCAGCGGAAGGGAGCGATGGAGGTGTGGCTCCGTGCGCCGCGCCGGTCCGAGATCATCGTCAAGACGGTGCGGGAGGCGAGCAGCCGTGGATCGTCGCGGCACCCCGCACCAACTATCGCGCGAAAGTGGAGCGTCTTGATGAAGTGGAGACTCTGGCGCGGAAGTCGTAGGTGGCCATGACGGAGGGCACCGTGTCGAGGGATGAGAGGTCGAGCGATGGACGCCGCGTCGCCGCCGCCGGACTTCCACGAGGCCATCGGGCGAAGACGGCGGAAGGAGGCGTGGGACATGCCGGCCTCGTTCGCGCACGGCCGGATCGAGCCAAGCGGCGCGCGGTCCGGCCAGCCGCGCAGGGACTGAGAGACATGAAGTTCCGACATGGCGAGGGCGTGGAGGATTTCGCGCTCCCTTGCGCGCCGGTGGTGAGCCGAATGGCGGCGCTTGGAAAGGCGATGGAGGAGAGGATGTGGTGTGCAAGTCGCCCCAGAGCCGTCCCGACCAAGTACAACCGGGATGGCGCTCACCATCGAGACGACGTCGACCTGGACAAGGTCTCGCCGGAGGACATCGTCGGGGCGTCTCCGCCGCCGAGTGGCGGATTGACACGGCGCCGAAAGCGTAAGGATGAGAGTGGCAAGTTCTTTGCTCACGGAGGGAGGAGTGGACGCGCGCATGAAGCGGCGCCCGGAAGGCTCTTTCACCACGGGCGGGAACGCCGGCGGCGGCGTGGTGGCAAGAAGAAGCCGCCACGGGGAAGAAGAAGAAGGCGTATGATCCCAACGCTTGTCGCAAGTGCGGTAAGGTGGGACACCGGGCAAAGGAGTGCCCGTGGCGCAAGCGGAGGAGGCACACCGGCGGAGAGAGCGACGACGAAGCACGCTCGCTCATGGCTTCATACCGTGTGTTGCGGGACGGAGCGTGGAGGTGAGTGCGAGCCGTCGGAGTCCAGTCGGGGAACCGGTCCACCTGTCGAGCCCAAGGCCGATGTTCATCTCGGGGGCGCGGAACGAGGCGGCGCAGGTGGTACCACGACTGCGTGCCGAGCAATCACATGTCCGGCACGAGCTTTTCTCCGAGCCGACGGCGACTTCACCGGCACCGTGAAGTTTGGTGGCGGTCCCCGTGGACATCGTGGGCGCGGCACCGTGGTCTTGTGCAAGAACGGGGGCGGCGCTCTCGGACGTCTTTATCATCCGCCCGTTTGCGCTCGAGCATCATCGGCTTGGGGCGGTTGGACGCGCGCGCGGCGGTGTTCTCATCAAGAGCGGCGTCTTTGGCGGATCCGACGACGAGGCGGTGGCCGGGCGCGCGAGTGCGTGATCCCGAATCGGCTCTACCTTCGACCGAAGGTCGAGCACCGGTGTGCTGGCGGCGAGCGGCGAGGAGCCCCACGGCACGCACGCCGCTATGGACACCTCGGCTTTGATGCTCTGGGCGGCGCGGAGAAGATGGTGCGGGATTGCCGCGACATCGCCCACGCCGGGCGGTTGTGCGACAACTGCCGGCCGGGAAGCGAGAGGAGGTCGCCGTTCCCAAAGGCGGCGAAGTTCGCGCGGGCGGAGCTCGAGCTGGTCCATGGGGACCTTTGGGCCAATCACGCCCGTGGCGCACGGCGGAAGGAGGCACTTCTCCCCGCCACCGATGACCACCGCCCGCTACATGTGTGTGTGGCTGCTCCACGACAAAGCGATGCGGCGGAGGCGATCAAGCGTTCCGGCAGGGGCGGAGGGCGGGCGCTGGGAAGGCCGCGAGTGCTCGGGCGGATCGCGGCGGCGAGTTCACGGCGGTGGAAGTCGCCGCCGTCGCATCGCGTAGAGGAAGGGGTGGCTAGGCACCGACGCGCCCGTCGCCGCATCAAAACGGCGTGGTGGGCGTCAATCGGACCATCGTCGGCATGGCGGAGGTCGATGCTCAAGGCTAAGAAGATGCCGGCGGAGTTCGGGGTGAGCGGTGAGCCACGGCGGTGTTCATCCTCAACCGCTCCCACGAAGGCGTTGAAGGGGATGACTCCTCTGACTGCACGGCGCAAGCGAATGTGGCATATCTAGCGCACGTTCGTTCGCGTCGGCCATGTCACAACACCAAGCCGGGGCTCACGCGAGGGACAGAACTTTCCAAGATGGTGTTCCTCGGTTTACGGGGAGGGGTCAAGGCCCTATCGGCTCTACGACCCGCAGAGTTGCGGCAAGGTGGCCGTGTCGAGCGTCGTCTTGGCGAGGCGACGGCCTGGAGTTGGGATGCGGCGGACAGGGGAAGCGGAGACGGGCGTCACCTCGAGGTTTCGGCGTCGAACACTTGGTGATCGAGCATCGGCGCGAGCGAAGGAGGCGGTGCAGCGGAGGAACCCGCCAGCGGAGGCGGTGGAGCCGCCAAAACCGTGTTGCAGCCCGGGATCTCCGGCTCCCCGCATCGCCGGGGCCGAGGGGGCCGGTGGTGAGCGTGGAGCACGCCACCACCGACAACGCCTGGCGACGTGGGCGCCTACCATGACGCGAGGAGTTGAGATTCCGCCGGGTGGACCACGTCGTTGGAGGTGGAGAGGTGCCGTGGCGTCTCGGTGGCCGATGGCCGACGACCCGGAGCTTCTTCTTGTTTAGCGCCGAGGAACCGGTGACTTTCACGGTGGCGGAGAAGGATCCCAACTAGCGGCGCACCATGATCGAGAGATGGGCTCCATCGAGGAGAACACACAGGCGGTGGATCCGCCGACGGATGCCGACGGCCGACTCAAATGGGTGTACAAGGTGAAGCGCGGCGAACGGCGCCATCGTCAAGCACAAGGCGCGGCTCGTCGCCGCGGATATCCGCCCAGGGGGATCGACTTGAGAAGGTGTTCGCTCCGGTGGCCCGCGATGGACGTCGGTGCGATACTGGCGGGCGGCGGCGGAGGACGGCGGTCCACCACCTCGGCCGCCAAGTCGGCGTTCTGAAGCGGAGTTGGGAGGAGATTGTCTTCGTCAAGCGGCGCCGGCTCACCAAGAAGGGAGCGGAGAACAAGGTTCTCTGCCTGCGGAAAGCCATGCGGGCTGCGGCAAGCTCCAAGGGCGTGGGCCAAGCTCGGCGCCACCATGGCCGAGTTCCTGTTCACATCGCCGCTGCCACCGAAAGCATGCTTCGTACACTCGACGGCGGGGAAGGAAGAGCTCATCGCCGGCGTGTGCGTGGATGACCGGATGTCAACGGGGCTCGGGCGCGGACATCGAGGCTTTCAGCGCGAGATGGCGGCTCGTTTCAAGATGACGATCTCGGCGGCGCTCTCCTACCGGGATCGAGGTGAAGCGAGGAGGACCTCCATCGCCGGGGCAGCGGGCTTATGCGGAGAAGCTGATTGAGCGGGCGGCATGGGGGATGCAATGCCGTGCGCGACTCGATGGAGGAGGATCAAGCTCTCCAAGAAGAGCACGGCGGCGGCGGTGGATGCGACGCCGCCACCGGGTATCGTCGGTGGGCTGCGGTGGCCTCACTCATACTCGCCCGGGACCTTGGGTTCGCGGTGGGTTATGTGAGTCGATTCATGGAGGATCCTCGGGAGGATCACCTGGTGGCGGTGAAGCGGGTCTTTGCGCTACATCGGGGGCGTTAGACCTGGGATCGTCTTCCCGGGGCGGCGGCGTCCTCGAAGGCATTCGCGACGCTCCGCCTGCGGCGGTGAAGGTGAGCCTGGGCTCACGGCTTTGGTGATGCGGACATGGCGGGCGACATCGGCGGCCCGGAGCACCCGGTGTCTTGGTCTTCCTCGCCGGGCGCCAATCGTCCGGCGCCCGAACGGAGACCGTGGCTCTGTCGACATGCAAGGCTGAATACGTCGCAGCAGCCACGGCACGGCGTGCCAGTGGTCCGGCTGCGCCCGGTTTCTTGAGGCGACTGGAATAGAAGCTCGTCCGCCGGGCGGTGGTGGACAACAAACCGCCATCGCCGGTTAAGAACCCCGTCCTTCACGACCGGAGCAAGCACATCGGCGTCAAGTTTCACTTCTTGCGTGATTGTGTCGATGAAGGACAACTGGTCATCGAGTTCGTCGAAACCGGTCGGCAGCTCGCTGACATTCTCACCAAGTCGCTTGGTCGTCTACGGTTCCTGGAGCTGCGGAGGCTGATCGGCATGGAGGAGATGGAAGTGCAACAGCAGAATTAGGGGAAGTATTGTAAGACATAATCTGCTGTTAGCTTGCTTGATGGCTGCATTAGGGAGAGGATTAGGAATAGAATCTTCATCACTGTTTCCCTGCTGTAGCAGTATGGCTGAATAGCCATGAGTATGGCCTCAACAGCCATAAAGAGGCATGGCAAGCCCATGCTTGTACCTTAGGTAAGGTAGGAGTTAGGCAGCCATGTATGGCTATAGTGCTAGGTAAGGTGGTGGCTGTAGTCAGCCATGTTCTTTGTCCTTTAGATGGTACAACTAGATGTGTATAAGTAGGACTCAAGTTGCAATGCAATAACTCAGTTCATTGCCCCATTCATTCAGCCATATTCAGAGTGTTCAGTTTCAGCCCACGCTGAAACAGAACAGGTGTGCTGTGTGTGTGTGCGTGAGAGGAGGCAGGGAAGTGAGCTCCTGCTCATCTTCTTCCTAGGAGCAGGGAAGGAGAGGGAGTAGAGAGGTGAGGTTCTCACCTCGGTGCTGCTGATTGTAGGGACCAACACTAGAACCAGTGCTTTTGGTTCCTTTCTATAAGATGTTTGGATATGTTTTTTTTTTTTTGCTTCGTGAAAATACTGTCAATTTTCTGGTCGACAGCTGTGGCGTTGTGATTAGCAGCCTGTACCTTTTCTCCAAATTGTCTCTGAAATAATGAGCTGCAATTATATCGCCAGCCATCATATTTATGATTGTTTCTGATTCCTTAGGGTTTGTTGGGAATGTTAGGTAATGTAAAAGAAGCATAATGCACACATCTCCAAATCAATATAAGTTTAAGTTCATCATCCTCTAGATTCATGCAAACCCTTGTTGTGAAACTTGCAATAGGTACCGAGCACCTATTGGCACACTCTTTGACTAATTTCAGTTTTTTTTAACCTAGGCCAACGCAACTGCAGTATAAACAGTATGAATTGCCTGTGTGCCAACTATTACATTACCACATGTTTTATACCTATAATACTTTTCCCTTTCCGTCGCTCCAGTTAACTTATGTATGCTTGCCAGTCAGGACCTGACGAAAGGACTATTCCTGGAAATACTGTTGCTGTTCAAGCTGACATGCCTTTTAGCGGTCTTACAACATTTGGGACTGCATTTTTATCCAAGTTTGAGTGCTCTCAGATCGACATCCAGTAAGATTTAATTTTGATGCAAGTGAAAACCTAAAAGGCATGCAATCTGGAAACTGATACCAAACATTTACCTTGAAGTTGCTAGAGCATATCACATTTGTTGACACACCTGGTGTTCTTTCTGGTGAAAAGCAACGCACGCAACGCAGCTATGAGTTCACTGGCGTGACATCATGGTTTGCTGCGAAGTGTGATCTTATTCTTCTTCTGTTTGATCCTCATAAGCTTGATATCAGCGATGAGTTCAAACGTGTCATTGGATCATTACGTGGACATGATGACAAAAATACGTGTAGTTTTGAACAAGGCAGATCAAGTAGACACTCAACAGGTAGTATTCGTGGATATTTTTGTGTCTTAACTCATGATGGGGCATTTTGCTTTGTTTTTCTTGACAAATTAATAGTCCTTTTCTCATTGACATGCAGCTTATGAGAGTTTACGGTGCATTGATGTGGTCTCTTGGGAAAGTATTGAATACACCTGAGGTTTCACGTGTTTATATTGGGTAACTTCTGATACCTTGATCCTCTTTTGTTTCACTATTTGATATTTTATTATAGATTACATAAGATCTTCAAATTGTAACTTCAAAATTAGTACTAGTATTGAAGTTGTATTGATGTATTTCATTTACCCTACTAATACCCTACTAAAGCTTGACTAGGTATTACTGGATTTCTTTGTTACTTAAACAATAGTATATTTGACTCTTGTTCTGGTAGTGACCTTAGATCATTCAAGTGACTTCAATATCTGTTTGTAGATCATTCAATGACAAACCAGTAAATGAATCAGCTGTTGGTCCACTTGGAAAGGAACTATTTGAGAGAGAGCAAGATGATCTCCTTTCTGATCTCAAAGATATCCCCAAGAAAGCATGTGACCGTCGGGTAAAATTTTTTTTTCCATGTGTTTTCAGTCCTAACTTTTTTTAAAAAAAATATTAACAGCAGATGTGTGCTTGCAGATCAATGAATTTGTTAAACGTGCTAGAGCTGCCAAGATCCATGCTTATATAATAGGCCATCTAAAGAAGGAGATGCCTACAATGATGGGCAAAGCAAAAGCAACAACGACTCATAGACAATCTGCCTGATGAGTTTGCAAAGGTAATTTTGAGGTTCTTAACTTCTTTAGTCGATATAGGATCATTGTAAGATTGAAAAGCTGCATAGGTCCTTGCTTATGTTTGGAACTTAGGCTGGAAGCTTGTGTCTGTCAGGTTTCCTCTTACCACATGTTCTTTTTTTTTTTCTTTGTTGGTGTACCATGGCCCGCCTCATGGCCCTCATGGCTTGTTTCACCTAACCAGCGTGCACCTTAAGTTTCGATTGTGTTACTACTTTTGTGCATTCTAAAATAATGACAGTAAGAGCTGGTTGATTTTACTGATGGTGTGAATTCTGGGCTCTTGTTTCATTTAAGTTACACAGTTATCTCTCTTTTTCTTTTACTGGATGCCATGTGAGGCATACCCTTACATATAATTTTCATGCTCTAAGCAACAACTGCTGTCTGGTGGAATAGGTGCAACGGGAATACCACCTTCCAGCAGGAGATTTTCCTTACGTGGAGCACTTCAAAGAGGTCTTGAGTGGGTATAGCTTTGACAAGTTTGAGAAGGTCAAGCCGAAGATGATACAGGCTGTGGATGATATGCTTGGATATGACATTCCAGAACTTCTCAAGAACTTCAGAAACCCATACGAGTGAACCCATACAGGCGTTGAAAGATGGCTTTGATCTGCACCAGAATGAGGGATTGAGTGGGGGCATGGATGGATACTGCCTTCCATAACTTCGGTATTGTCAGGCAACGTGAATCATCATGGTCAAGGTCCAGTGGGGCATTCATTGCCATCCATGCTTCATCATTGTTATATAACTTTATGCATAAGCATCATAGAGCCATTGCTCAAACTTCCACCAGTCATCTGGTCATGTAAAATCGACTAAATAGTGATCTTAGCATTAAAGAATATACTGCGATGCTCATTGTTTCCTCAAATGAGTATTTATTATTTGTTTGGAACAGCTGGATAATGCAGTCCTGTCAATTATCAGCCCATAAAGCATAGTTGGACCACCGATGGGTGTTGTCCTGACTCCTGAGATGAGAATGGCTCCTTGTTTTGCTTTTTATGTGAATTTGTTCATGAATGTCATGTGTGGTGTGTGGCACTGCAAAATCAATGATGCTGTCATGGGCAGCCAGCAGGCTGCCATTGGTTCAATAAGCCCAAATATCATTAGCGGCCCAATAGGCCCAAGGATCATTAGCTTAGCTTGCTAAGTTAGGGTTAGTCCCTCTCTATATAAAGAGAGGCAGGTTTTTCATTTAGGATTAAGCAATAAACAATGAAACAATTCTAGTCTTCCCTAATCACTTAAGCTCTTGGCAAAGCATAAGGCCTAATTATCCTCAAACTATCCATCTACATTACACCTGGTATCGAGAGTCGGCGATCCTTTCTCCACACCCGCGCCAATCCTTTCACCACCGTTTCTTCAAAAAAAAAAAAAAAAAAAAAAAAAAAAAAAAAAAAACAGATCAGGCTGCCCACCGCCCCATTAGCGATCCAGCGGCCGTCCCCGTAAATCGCCGCCGTCGTCGATCCTCCGCCACCACCACCACCACCATCTCCGCCCGATCCATCCTCCGCATCATCTCCACCACCTTAGCCGACGCGCCGCTTCCCCATCACCGGCGAAGCGCCCAATCTAGCGACCGCCGCCCCACCACCGGCCCGGCCCGGCGCGAGTCACGCCACCGCGCCCCCATCTTCGCCGCCACCAGCAACCAGCACCGCGCCACCACCACCACCACCGGACGCCGTGCCGCCATCTCCACGCCCGTCCGCGCGACCCCGCTCAGCGCCATCCGCCTGGCGACGCCGGGCGACGCGGCGCATCGGCGCCTCCACTGGCGATCCTCCCCACGCGGCTCGGCGGCGGGACCTCACCGCGGTCGCGATCCGCTCGGCAGCGATCCCGCATCGCTCGCTCTCACCAGCACGCGCGCGTCCACTCCGGCGCCTGCACGCGATCGTGATCCGCGTGCCCGCGCCTCACGGCGTTCGCTGCTCGCCCTCCACCTGCGTGGGTCTTCTCCCACGCTGCCGCCAGAAGGTCCTAGATGGCTAGAGGGGGTGAATAGCCTATAAAAATTTTCTACAAACTCACTAAACAAACCGGTTAGTATAACAAATGGCGAATAAGCGGTTTACACTAGCTCTAGTGGTCTTGCAAGCCTTCTAGTGACAAGACTAAATATTTCTATGATCTCTAAGTCACACAAAGTCTATGTCACTACTCTATCTAGTGAGCAATCCTAATATGGTCCTTATGCTAGCAAGAACAACTACACAAGGCAAGAGTTAGCTCTCTACTCAAAGTAAACTAGGAAGGTAAATACAAGAGTAAGAGCGATATACCAACTCGTAGAGGATGTCAACCAATCACCGGGAACAATATGAACAATCAATCACACGAAGGTGATGATCCACACGTCGAGACAATGAACAAGTCGATTTGTTCACCCCGGAGTTCGCTTGTACACCGACAAGTTACTCTTCGGTTGTGCCGACCAACACAAGGATGGTGTTTGAGCTAGGCGGTGCCCTTGCTAGCCTCAACACACCACTCAACAAGTGTGGTACCCAAGACACGAGTAATGTATTCCTTGCACTTTGTCTTCCCGACGAGGAGTGCGTAATCCTCTCACAAATCAACCTGGAGGTGGCCAAGAAACAATCACCTCTTCTTGCCAACAACTCCACCAATCCTCCAAGCCGGCTAGGAGCGGTGTCTCCAAGAGAAACAAGAAACCAACCGGCTCACAACGATCCCCAAGTGCCTCTAGATGCAAGAACTCGATGCAATGCACTAGGATCAACTCTTCTCTCAAGAATGAAGCTCAAATCAAAAATGAGAGAGGAGGGAGGCTTGCTTGCTTGCTCAAAGGTGTTAGGAATGATTCAAATGTCCAAGAGAGAGCAAGAGGCAGCCAAGGGGGTATAAATAGGCCACACCACGAAATGTGGCCGTTGGGGAGAAAAACCACGCTTTACGGCGACTGACCGGACCTTGACCGGACTCACCAGTGAGTCCTGGTCGGTGGGTCCCGGTCACAAATGAAGATCTCTAGATTGGTTTTGGCTAATTGATGACATCCTTAGGACTAATCTCTCTATGCTAAGTGTTGTGTTAGTTGGAGATTGGTCAAGCCAAGGACGATGCATGGTGGTCATGGTGGATGGATCGAGATGATTCAAATGATGATCAAGTGCATGACTTGGAGTGGATGGTGGATCAAAATGGGCTCAAGGCAAAGGTATATCCATAGGGCCATTTTGATTTTACACTCAAGACACCATAGAGGGTGTGAGTGATTATAGGATCGATAAGCCGTACTATAAAGAGGGGAAAACTTTCGTACATATCGGTCCTCATGTGCCTCTAGGTTCAAAATCATTTGCATGCATTCTAACCTAGAGAGCTAACCCAACCTTCGAAATTGATTGTGAAAATGCTAACACACGAGCACATGGTGATGTACACATGGTGGTGTTGGCACATTTGCGAAGGCGGTGATGGTTGCAGGGTTGAGATGGGTTTGGGTACCGCTCAGCGGGATTCGGCGCTTTTGAGAAAATGAAACGTCTATTTTCTATTGCGCCGAATGCATCGTGGTGGTAAAAACATGCTAGTCCTTGTTCTCAAGTTGGTACACTTGGTGGATAGCATGTTGGAGCAAAGGCGGCGAAGGAACGACGAAAATTCGCGGCTCTGTGGCGGCCGGACACGATGGCCGGACCAGCGACCGGACGCACTTTTCGGCCGGACGCTCGGTGGGTGCTTCCGGCGCAGAGCATGTTTTCGGGGGGTTCGGCCGAGGGCCGGCCGGACCTGCCGGACGGATGCTTCGGTGCTGGACCGGAAGCACCGTCGGACGCGGACCGGACCCGCTCAGCAGCCCGGTCAGCGGTTCAGGTTGGGGTTGTCGGTTGTGACCGGACCCACCGACCGGACTCACTGGTGAGTCCGGTCAGTGCGTCCGGTCAGGCTGATTTGTGTGTGATTTGCACCCCAACGGCCACATTTCGTGGTGGGGGGTATTTATACCCCTTTGGCCGGTTCTAGGAGGTCGCTTGGTCATTTTGAATCAATCCTAACACCTCTAGAGCTGAGCACTCATCCTCCTCCTCACTCCTTTGCTTGAGAGCATCCATTCTAGTGAGTTGAGGTGATTCAAGTGCACTTTGCTTTGATCATTGCATCTAGTGGCACTTGTGGATCGTTGTGAGCCGGGTGTTTTTCTTGTTGCTCTTGGAGAGCACCACTCCTAGCCGGCTTGGTGATTGGTGGAGGCGTTGGCAAGAGTTGGTGATTGTTCTTGGCCACCTCCGGTGATTTGTGAGAGGACCGTGCATCCTCGTCGGGACGACGAATTGCAAGATAATACATTGCTCGTGTCGGTGAGTACCTCTCATTTGCTTTGGGTGCGGTAAGCCTAAAGGCATTTGGCTTGGAGTGAGCTCCACACCGACCCACACGTGAGAAAGGTCGACACAACGGAGGCGTAGCTTGACGGGTGCTCAAGTGAACTTCGGGATAAATCATTGTCTCCACTTGTCTCTTGTTGTCCCTTGGTGATTGGCAACGTTTTGGTTATCTCATTGTGTCATCTTGGTGATTGGATTGACTAGCCTCGACAACGTGGTATAACTCTTCTACACTCTTGCATTACTTTCATAGATAGTGTAGTTTGAGTAGCCTTGCTAGTTGCTTAGCCTTGTTTAGAGTAATCTAGCTTGTTCACCTAGTTGGTAAAGTAGCGACTTAGCCTTTGTGTGTGAACTAGAGATCATAGCAACTAGAATTGTCAATAGGAGGCTTGCCGACAAGTAGAGCTAGAGCAAACGCGTTTATCGCCTTTTGTTATTCTAACAAGTTTGTCTAGTGTTTTGTAGAAATTTTTATTAGGCTATTCACCTTCCCTCTAGCCATTTAGGACCTTTCAACAACCGACACGACCCAAGCGATTGCACGGACCCCTGCCCTTGAGAGCGCCCGGTCGCGCGTCCGTTCGGTGCTTTCGGTCAGCCAAGGAAGCATCCGGTCGGGTCCGTCGATGGAGGACCCTCGGCCTCTCCAAAACATGCTCTCTGGAATTTTGACGGACCCGCACACCGGCATGCGTCCCCTCACTCCCTCCGGCTTCGGTCCGGCGTCCGTAACGCCGAGCTGCGAAAAATCCGTCGTTTCGTCGTCGTTCCTTCGCCTTTGCTCCAAACCAACTTCCGTCACTTGTTTCTTGTTGCGACACGTCGAAGAACACCTCGACACCATGTGTTAGCATTTTCAAACATTTTCACCAAGTCGGAGTTAGCTCTTTAGGTTAGAATGCATGCATATGAATTTTGAACCTAAAGGCACATGAGGACCGATATGTACGATAAGTTTCCCTCTTTATAGTACGGCTTATCGATCCTATAACCACCCACACCCTCTATGGTGTCTTGGGTGTGAAATCAAAAGCCCTGTGGTTATACCTTTGCCTTGGGGACAATTGATCTCCGAAACTCCACCGAGTTGCATGCTTGATCATCTTTTGGATCACCTCGATCCCTCATCCATGATCACACACCAACTCCGGCACGACCAATCTCCAATCTAGTCAAACACTTAGCATCGAGAGATTAGTCCTTAGGTGTCACTAATTATCCAAAACCAAACAAGAGATCTTCAGCCGCCGGGTCTTCTCCGCGTCGGCCGTGCGCGCCATCTGCGCGGCTACGCTCCGTCGTGCGTCCGCGCGACTCCTGCGGGGGCGCGGATCCCCGACCCTCCACATCCATACGCCAATGCGCCCCATTCTTCATCGAACCGCCGCCGCGTTCAGCCACCACGCCTCGATGGATTTTCCGCAGTTTGATGGGACCTCGATCCGGTGGCCTTCATCGACCAGTCGCGAGCTCTACTTCCGCCGGGGCGCATCATGGTGGAAGAACGAGTATGGTGGCTTCCCCGCAATTTGAAAGCCGACGCCCGAGTTTGGTTCCGCCAAGTCGGCCGACGATGAATACCCGGCGTGGTGTCGCTTCACCGAGCTCTTGCTCTGCGTTTCAATCCGCCCTCGTGCCCCAACCTGCTTCCTCGGGTATCCCTTGTGTCGACAACTCCCCGCGCATCCTTGGTGATGTTTCTACACGGCTGGATCGCATCAAGGAGATGCTCAACGCGATGGAGAAGAAGGACCGTGAACGCCAGGCGGCTGTGCGCCTCCCGGGCCGCAGCGACGGGGACTTCGGTACGCCGCCGCGGCGTAGGCTCTTCATGCGGCAAAAGCATCGGAGGAGCAGCGGCGGTGCGACTACAAGCTGCGGGGCGAGGTTTCCTTGTCCGGCGTGTGGTGCGGAAGATGCGCATGCTCCTCGGCTCCACCATTTGTCGTGCGTGCTCACCACCTCGGCCTCAACCATCCGTCCCCTTTGCTCCAAGTGAAGGGGAGGTCCAAATATGGGCACTTCCACTACGGCGAACTAGCAGCACCTTCAGCAGATCGGGCATCACTGGCTGTGGCCGCCTCCCCCGCATCCTTGTTCCCGCCATGGTGCTAGTCGACTCCAATGCCGAGCGGGCGGGTTCAAGCTCCACCCTTCACCCCCAATGAAGCCGGCGGAGGCGCTCTTCCCATGGGATCGGTGGACATAAATTATTTCATATTCTAGTCATTAATAACGAGGTAAGCCGAGATGTAAAGGCTTAACCCTAGGTCGCGTCGAATAGGTCCACGGCGCCTATCCAGCTTCGAGGACGAGCTGGGTCTCCAAGGGTGGGGAGATATCATGGGCGACCAGCAGGCGCCACTGGTTCAATAAGCCCAAAATATCATTAGCGCCCAATAGGCCCAAGGATCATTAGCTTAGCCGCTAAGTTAGGGTTAGTCCCCTCTATATAAAAGAGAGACAGTTTGTCATTTAGGATTAAGCAATGAACAATGAAACAATTCTAGTCTCCCCAATCTCTTAAGGTCTTGGCAAAGCATAAGGCCTAATTATCCCCAAACTATCCAAACTATCCATCTACATTACGGATGCAAATCCATGTGAGATTGGAGAACACTGTTGTTTTTTTGTCTTGTCTAATAAGCATTACAATAACACTGTAGATTCGCATGAACAAGAAAAAAAGATCCATGTAAATTTTCCTAAATTTGGAGTACAAGTCACACCTGATAAACATGCCCAAGCGGTCTTTCTTTTTCCCGAGCCCGATGCAACCACTCATAGATTACTCGGGGCACTCACAATCTGAGACTCTACCATAGAGTCTAAGTACATTTATTATCTTCATATTTATTATAATTTATTGATGCGGCGCCGACATGGCGTATATCTATGGAAGAGAGATAGGAAAAAACAAGACTCCAAGTCCACGATATTCGAGATAATAAATAGTCTTAGACTCTATGATAGAGTCCGCATTGTGAGTGCCCTTATGTAAATGAGCGTTACACACTCTATCTCTATAAACACATTTTAAAGTTTAAAATAAAGTATAAATCTCGAGATTGAAGAAGTTTACATTGACACGTCTTACTATTGACAAACTATGTTTGTGCATCTAAAATTCAGCATAAATTAAAAACTCGACCCACGGGACTAAGACTAGCCCTGGGCATTTTTTGCTTAAGAAGAAAACCTTCTCATGCAGGTCGAGAAAACCCACCGAACCCCTGCCCCACCCTGACACAAGGGCACCATTACCCGGTGAGAACCGTGCGGGACCACTGTGCTTTGGCCATGGGACCGACGAGGAGATTTTTTAAAACAAATCGAAATTCGAAAATTCGCTCCCACGAGTCGAACCGGGACTTGTGGGAGTGCCTCAGAGTGGCTCTAACCATTGGGGTAGAGGCTCTTTGGCAAATTCAGCATAAATTACATTTATGTATCTAAAATCGAACATAAATTTGTGCTGCAGCGTGATCGTGTATGATTTATTTATAACGGACTAAATTTCTCTGCAATTTGGGGATGAGATACATCCCAGAATCATGAGCAAAGCTAGTCTATACAAGCTACTCCCTCCGTCCCACCGAGTTTGTCACCCGGATTCCGTCCATCTTCTTACGATCTTCGTCTTATTCAAAAATTTTGCACAAATATAATTTATTTTGTTACGACTTATTTTATCAATGAAGATACTTGAATATTGATTAATTTATTTTATGATTTACATAAATATTTTGAATAAGACGGATGGTCAAACACGTGAAGTTCAAAGTCAAAAACGAACTCCACTCCACGACAGAGGAGTACTCTGTACAAACATGGCTTCTTTAGTCCTTTCTTCGGGACAAAAGCCCTGAACCGACGCTAAGCGCGGAAGTCAAACGCAGCTGGCACAAACCTGAGTCCCGCCGACGCCGGCAGCTGCCTCTCTCAAGTCTCAATAATTGAAAACGTGACAAACACAAACCACTACCACCACACCTCTCTAAAAAACGAAGCAAAATTTATGTTTTTGAACTAAAAACCCCGAGAATGACGACACAGGACACGGAGACACGCCGTCACCGAACGCGCAAGTGTCTCCGGCGACCGACCGACCGACCCGCGGCCTGGTCCAGCAGTATTCCTCCAGTCCAACCCGTCTCCGCGCCGCCGACCCCGTCCGCGGCCCGCGGGTTCGGCGTCCGGCATCCGGCGCCCCCACCTCCTCACCGAACTCCCCAACCCGATTCCCCGTCCTCGCCCCGCACGCGCTTGCGCCTTTGGCTTCTTCGCGGCTCCAGCCAGCCCCCCGACCCCGTCCCCGTCGGGCACCAACCCATCCCAACGCTCTCTTCTCCTCCTCCGCTTCCTTTTCCTCTGCTGCTGCCCAACAATTGATAGCTCACCTCACCTCCGCACCCGCTGTTTCGTGCACCGCACTTCACCCCCACCAACCTCTCCCCCTCAAAAACTATCCACCCCACCTCTACCCGCCGTCCGACAAGCGCGATCGATTGATCGATTCGGTTCGAGCCCACCGGAGGAGGAGGGAGCGCCAGGCGGCGGCGGGGGCAGCCCACCAGGGTCCGCCCACCAGATCCGGCCGGCAGGGCGGCTATGATGAAGTCGCTGCTGCCGCAGAGCCAGCTGCGGCGCTCGTCGGCGGCGGCCGCGCGGTCGTCGGGCGGCGGTGCAGCGGGGCAGACGGGTCCATGGCCGACGGCAGCAGGGGCGGGGCCGCGAGCGCCCGCCTCCTCCACCTTCTGGTTCCTGCTCCACGCGCTCTGCTGCCTCATCTCGCTCTTCCTCGGCTTCCGCTTCTCGCGGCTCCTCTTCTTCCTGCTCTTCTCCACCACCGCACTCTACCACTCCACCTCCTCTTCCTCCTCGGCCGCGGTCCTGCGCGCCACCACCACTACCACCACCACCACGACAACCACCACAACGACCACCACCAACACCTTCACGCTCTCCTTCGCCGCCGGCAACACTCCTCCCTCTGGCCCCGCTAACCGCACCGCGCTGGAGGCGGCCGACAGCAACAAGGGGGCGTCGTCCGTGAACCCGCAGAGCCACGTCGTGGTGGGGAGGCACGGGATTCGGATCCGCCCGTGGCCGCACCCGGACCCGTCGAGGTGATGCGCGCGCACCGGATCATGGAGCGCGTGCAGGAGGAGCAGCGCCGCTGGTACGGCGTCAAGGAGCCCAGGCAGGTGCTCGTCGTCACGCCGACCTACTCCCGCGCCTTCCAGGCGCTCCACCTCACCGGCCTCCTCCACTCCCTCCGCAACGTGCCGTACCCGCTCACCTGGATCGTCGTCGAGGCAGGCGGCACCACCAACGCCACGGCGTCCATGCTTGCGCGCTCTGGTCTCACTTTCGTCCACATCCCCTTCCCCGACCGCATGCCCCTTGACTGGGCCGATCGCCACGCCACTGAGAACCGGATGCGCCTCCACGCCCTACGGTATGTATGCTTTCCTACTACTTCCTACTTCCTCAGCTAGCTAGTCCTAGTAGTATTGATGGAAACAAGGTGGCTGATGAAGAATTGGTTTCCTTTGTGCAGCGTGATCCGTGAGAGGAAGATGGATGGTGTGGTTGTTTTCGCGGACGACAGCAATGTTCATAGCATGGAGCTGTTCGATGAGGTGCAGAAGGTCCAGTGGATGGGTGCTGTATCCGTTGGAATCCTTGCGCATACTGGAACGGCAGAGCAACTACGGCTCAGCGAGGAGGACAAGCAGAATATGCCTCTTCCTGTCCAGGGCCCTGCTTGCAACTCCTCAGGGCATCTGGCTGGATGGCACACGTTCAACTCACTGCCCTTCTCTGGGAAGACCGCCACAGTGGTTGGTGAGGCAGCTCCTGTTCTGCCCAGGGGTTTGGAGTGGGCTGGGTTTGTGTTGAACTCGAGAATGCTGTGGAAGGAGGCTGATGGCAAGCCTGACTGGGTGAAGGATCTTGATGCTGTGGGTGAGAATGGAGAGGAGATTGAGAACCCACTTACTCTGTTGAATGATCCGTCCTCTGTTGAGCCACTGGGCAACTGTGGGAAGAAGGTCCTGCTGTGGTGGCTCCGTGTTGAAGCCCGGGCTGATAGCAAGTTTCCTCAAGGGTGAGTTTTTTGACATCCCATTATTTGAGATTTTTATTACCCAGCTATGCTATTGGGAAATGTTCTGTTAGCATCCAGGATTCAAACAACTTGAGTCAAGGAAACGTCCTTATTTAACTTTGTTAAGTTAGTTAAGCCTTATCAGACTTAGCTAGGTTCACGGGCTCAACATCTCCAATGGATTTGTGGCAACTGGATATAAACCAACTGTCTAATAGCTACCCAGCAACTGAAACTTTGGCCCTATTTGGCTGGCCTCCATCTCCAAGATTCATGCCGACCACGCCAGGTTTGGAGTTTGTATAAATAACACCCACACCCCAACAATACCGGTGTACACCAAACCTTAGCTCTACATGTCCTGCCAAACAGGGATCTTATATCGACTTTATCGTATTGAATGCGATTGACTGATTGCACCTAGATTAGTATGTCCCAACAACTGCTTTACCCTAGTCCCTTAATACCTCATGTAAAATAGTTTATGTTGTAATGTCACTAAGCCAGTCTGGTCTAGTCATAAGAGTTTCTATACCTCTGTCTAGGATGTGATAAAACCGTCAAACACTGTGCTATAATCTACTAACTCTGAAGCTCTGACTGTAAATATAAGCCCATTTAGGTCTGTTCTAAGTTTAAACATTTCAACTTTTGCAACCAATAACTAAAATTTTATGTATGTTAACATCACAGGTAGATTCATCACGTAAAATTATTTTTACAACATATAGCTCTTTTCATTTGATATTTTTTAATAGAAATTACAAAGTTTTTTTTGTAAACAGGTTGACTTAGGACAAATCTCATATTTGTGATCTATGAATTATGAAATTTGCTTTGTGCTACTGAAGACATCATGTTTAATTTTTACTTTGTATAAGGGATTTGATTTTGGTATGCAGCTTAAATATATTTTATTTGCTTTGCTTACATTATGACCAATTCGTATGTGCTTTCTTATTGTAAACTGATTTAGTCATGTAGCCTCTCCCAACTAGCTTTGGCACTAAAAGGTAGGCGTGCAAATAGTGCGGATATTTTCCGTTTGTATCTGAGTTCGAATCCGTTTAGACTTTAGATCTGTCCATATCCGAATATTCAAATCGGATATTTATATATCCATTCATATCTCATCGATACTGACTCCCTTTCAAAAAAAATTCACATCTTATCGACATAACTGACACTATTGAATCTAAATCCGATGAATACTGTACCTATATGTATCCATATCCATAGTTATCTGTCCGTATCAGACCATTTGCACCCCTACTAAAAGGTTTTGCTGTTGATTTTAAGCTGCTGAACCTATAAATTTGATGTTTGTAAGTGCTCCAAAAAACTGGGTTCTTGAAAACTTTAGACAATCACTGCTTATTTAATGCCTACTAGAGTGTAAGATTACATGCTACTGCAGCAATTTGCCTCTTCCATTGACATGGTGCCACATGGCTAAGGCACGGGAGAGATTCCAATGTATCATTATTAACATTAAACAGAGTATATATTTATTGTTTTTGTGTGTTTTGTATGGCATGAAATTGAGCATCTGGGCTGATCTCATGGTTGAAAGACCAGGTCCTCATCACTCTAAAAACATGAAAAAACTGGGTTCTTGTGACAAGAGTGTCTTTGATAATCATGTGTGAATTGTGATAAAGACCTTATTCCTGATACCTTGAGCAGGGAAAAGGTTTTGTAAGGAAACCAGTTAGTTTGGTTGAAACCAACAGAGAGTGAACATTGGGTTCCCTTAGGAAAACATTACAGGGAGTGAAAACATTGGGTTCCCTTAGCTAAGAAACTGGATCGTTTTGCCTTTTGGAGTGTAGCTGTCTTGCTCTTTACTTATGTCTCTCTTGTTTAATTCTTTTGCCCATTTAGCTTTCTGTTTCTTTCTTAGCCACAACTGAATATGTTCTTTTGCAGGTGGGTAATTGAGCCACCTTTGGAAGTCGTTGTTCCTGCAAAAAGCACTCCATGGCCTGAAACTACCACCGAGCTTCCAACTGAGTTGTTGGACGACAAGCAAGAGCAGGAGGATAGGCGGCTGTCAAGAGCCAACAAATCGTCTCGGCCCCGAGGCACCACAAAACGGAAGAGCGACCCACAAGGGCAAGATAACTGATGCAAAATGTACTGGCCTTGTAATGTATATCTCTTACACCCTTCAAAAACACAGTAGGAAGCGTATCCAGTTAATCTGGCGGTGGCTGTGTTTATTTTTTTTCCCTGATGTTTTTGCTCTTGTGGCGATGGTCCACGCTTGGGTATGTTATCTGTAGAGTCCACAATTTCTAAGTAGCTGTATCTGTTGTGTTGTAATGTACACTGCATTGGGAACTGAAAAATGGTGGCCGAATTCTGAAAATCTGTCTATCCTGAAGAAAGGAATCAACTCTTGCTGTCTTGAATGCTCTAGCATGCGCTGGTGTCTGGGTGCGCATACATATATCCTCTCTGGAAGAGCTTTATTTATTGTGTTACTACTATGGACTCTCAGGCCAAATCCATGTGTATTGAGATATAAGCAGGGATTTTAGACCAAATCCGTTGGTTGTTTTCTCAACTAATTCCAATCCGTAGAGCGTAGAGAGGTGGTCACGTCACGTATTGAGCCAAGCCGCCTGATTTAGAAATGGCCGTGATTGAACTGTTGGAGTCTTGGAGTATAATACCTGTAGGCTGGAGCAAACCAATCGTTTTCTGAGGTCCTTGTTTGCTGTTGGGTGCAGCATGCAGCTGCATCTCTCATTAACTGTTGCTTAAGCATTTGGCGTAGGCGATTGCTCGGAGTTGTTGGATATCTTACGATCGGGGCAATCGGAAGACGCCGCATCAGCGATGGGCAGCGAATGGGTTGTGCTGGTGCAGCCGCGGCGAGTAGGCCACGGTCGGTCCAAACGCCATGAGCCCCCGCACCCAGTGGCGAAGCTAGAGAAAATTGAAGGGTGGTGCACTTGCCTTGTGGGTGCATATATTTGTATTAGGGATGATGCATATATGGTGAAATTTAAAGCAAAACTACTATTTTTTCAAAATTTGGGTGGTGCATTTGCACCGCCTACCTATAGTGTACCTTCGCCCCTGCCCGCACCGCGTGTGCGTGTGCACCCGGGACCAGAAAAGCAGCAGCTGCACGAAGTACGCAACGCAACGCAACGAAGCTGCACGCAAGTACGCAACGCAACGCAACGAAGGGCACGCGGGCGCGACACCCGGACCGCTCGCTGAGCGAACGAAACGGCGGAATCGCGCGCGTCTCTCCTCCCCCCGGTTTGTTGTGTCGTCTGTCGCTACCGTCGCGGCGGCGGCGTGCATCGTGACTGCTCAACGCGCGTGCATGGTGGTGGTGGTGGTGTAACACCCACCGAGCCACTGTACCGTCCATCAGGCGCGCGCACACAGCTCGCGACAAAATCAATTGCACGCCAGGCAGGGCGTTGGACCAACAGGGATATGGACTCAGCTGTAATTTGCCTAATCCCTCAGTCCCATAAATAAACACAATTCTATGACTTCTAACCATTGTCTTATTTAGATTTTTTATATAAATAATAAAATCAATAAATCATTATGAAAATATCTCTAACAAAAAATAAGTCATAATAAAATAAATAATATTTATTTAACTTTTTTAATAAAATGAACGGTCAAATAGGAATTGTAAAAGTCAAAGAATTACGTTTATTTGTGGGGCGGAGGGAGTATGCTCTTCTTCTTTTTTTTTTTTCCAAAATACATAAAAGACTTGCGCCTCTTTGTAATTACAAGGCAAAAGACTTTGATACGAACAACGAGCTTTTAGCGAGCGTCCTAATGTTACTTTCCTATAAAGTTAGTTAAACTCAAAATAGTTAAATTGAGGATAGTTCTAGAAGTTGGTTTAGTTTAGGATGAAGTAGTATCTTTTTAAACGAATTATAGCACATGACGAATAGCGAAGACGCTTACATTCTATCTAGCCTAACTTTCTAATTGAGTAATACAGTATGATGGTCTATAACTAACTACATTTTTTTTTTTGGAACAACCTCACGTCTAATATGTGATGCTGACATGCTAGATATATAGCCTCATATTTTGACTTGAAAAATTTATTCCAACCTTACAACCCAGTTACTCATCCTACTCTTATCGAGCTGGACGATGATGGATTACCACTCGGTTTTCATAAACCACATGCTGTCTAATGCAAAACTCAGATTTCAAAACCTTGCAGCCTAATCTATTAAATCCATTTTTTATTTTCTAAAACAAAATCTCAAACCATACATGCAATAAATTCACTTCTATGAGACTGGCACTGTTACATCCTCCTACACTGCCACACTTGTTATCTTAAGCTTTGTTCAACTGTTTAAAAGCTAAATCATTAAGTTAACTTGTTATCTTAACTCCCTTATATTGAGGTGGATCATGCATTCCTTCCATTTGAAACTGCTTAAAGTTAAATCATCAGAGACCATGTCATATATAGCAAGCATTGTCGTAGTCCTCTCTTGACAGACAGAGTTGAATTGAAATCAACACATTAACATGGTGGCTTGACAGCCCTCTGTTTGAGAATTGAGTTCAAGACACGCAACAAGATTACAAGAGTTCAAGACACGAGCTTTCTAGTTTGCGTGGTGGGGTAGGCCGTGTGGGTCCGGTTGGGCCCAGTTCGTTGCCTCCGGTGGCTATATATTTTGATAAGCCGCTGCATGGGCAGACACACACCAGAAGTTCAGAGACGATTGTGCTCTTCATCGCCGTCGATCACCTTCTTGATCTTTAGCTTCTCGTCATCTCTTGCTGCTCCGATCGATCGAGCTTGAGGCTTGAGGCGGTCAATCCAAACCAGTGCATCAAAAGGAACCGCCATGAGTCCACCACGCTCTGCCACTGCGGCGCTGCTCGTGCTCACGGTGGCACTAGCCGCGACGACGGTCTCCGCAGCGCGCGACATGCGCTCGGTGGCGCCGCTGGAGCGCGCGGACGAGGAGGTGCGCCGGCTCTACGAGGCGTGGAAGTCGGAGCACGGCCGGCCGCGCGACAGCAGCTCCGACCGGTTGGGGGTGTTCCGCGACAACCTCCGGTACATCGACAGGCACAACGCGGAGGCGGACGCCGGGCTCCACACCTTCCGTCTCGGTCTCACCCCCTTCACCGACCTCACCCTGGAGGAGTTCCGAGCCCGAGCCTTCGGCTTCCTCAACTCCACTCTGCCTCGTGTCTCAAGTGACCGCTACTTGCACCGCGCCGGCGATGACCTCCCCGACGCCGTCGACTGGCGCCAGCAGGGCGCCGTCACCGGGGTCAAGAACCAGCTCTACTGCGGTTCGTACTCATCAGTCTCCTGCCATGCTCGTCAATTGCTTCGCCGGTTTGCACTGATGATGATCTCTGGCCGCGACGTACGTGAGTCATGCAGGTGGGTGCTGGGCGTTCTCGGCGGTGGCAGCCATGGAGGGGATCAACAAGATCGTGACAAACAACCTCGTGTCGCTGTCGGAGCAAGAGCTGATTGACTGCGACAGAGACAGTGAGGACCAAGGCTGCCATGGCGGAGAGATGCAGAAGGCTTTCCAGTTCGTGATCAACAACGGCGGCATTGACACCGAAGCCGACTATCCCTTCATTGGAATTGACATGCTTTGTGATGGCATCAGGGTCGGTACAACATCTCACAAGTCTCATATGCAAGCTCTGAGGTGCATTGCTAGTGATGAAATGAAAGTTTGCATTCTGTATGTAACATGCAGGAGAAAAAGAAAGGTTGTGTCCATAGATTCATACGAGAATGTGCCAGCCAACGATGAGAAGGCACTGCAGAAGGCGGTGGCATACCAGCCGGTCAGTGTCGCCATTGACTCGAACAGTTCTGCGTTCCAACACTACAGCTCGGTAAGCATATATATGCATGCATTTTGGGTGAAGGACATGGATCGGAGCACAAAATCACTAAACCCTGGGAGCTTTTTTTTGTTCTGATTTCTGAACTGTTCTTCTCGATTGGCTGGTCAATCTTGTGTACGTGTAGGGCATCTTCAACGGGCCATGCGGTTTCAAACTGGACCATGGTGTGGCGGCGGTGGGCTATGGCAGCGAGAACGGCGAGGACTTCTGGATCGTGAAGAACTCATGGGGCACCGATTGGGGTGAAGCTGGCTACATCCGTATGAAGCGCAACGTGCTTTTCCCCATGGGCACGTGCGGCATCGCCATGTACGCCTCCTACCCTGTCAAGAACGGCCGCTGAACGCCGACGGCTAATTAAGCCATGGATAAAAAATTCAAGATGGTTCTTGTGTCTGTAGTATAAGAGTCTTTGTTTAGCGTTTAAGCATCTGTTGTATTGAGTGCGATGCTCCGGTGAAAATAGTCTCATTATTGAATTTTATTTATTTATTTTGTAACACGACAAATAATAAGTTATGAATAAACTTAATATTATGTAACAAAATATAACCTTTATAAGTGAAATTTTCAGAGTATTCCTCACAATGTAAGACATTTGTTGGTTTTGTTAACACTTGCGTGTTTTAGGTTCTTCCAACACCCATTTTTTTTCTCTGTACCTTCTTCCTCCTCCTAACGCACCGGTGCCGTCCACCACAGCGTGTTTGGGTTTTGCTACAGTTCCGTGGTCAGAGCTCTACTGCCCGTGGCGACCTCCTCCTCCCCATCCCCTCCCCTCCCACCACTGGTATGGCCTTGGTTGCCCCTACCCCGACCTAGCCTGGCCGCCTCCGTAGCTATCATAACACTAACCGCCGCCCCAACACCTAGCTGGCCTGCCTCCCCCGAGCCGAATTATGGAGAAGAAGAGAGGGAGAGGAAGAGAAGAGAAGAAAAGGGGAAAATAGAGTGTTGGTCACTCTAAGTCACTCCAGTGTTGGATATCATTTTTTTGTTACACAATATATATTAACTTTATTCATAACTTGAGTAGAAGTGGGTCGCACTTAACTTTAGATAAGGGAACGAAGTTCCAGCCTCTACCATTTGGAATGGTACACAACTGATTGTCACAATACAAGGTGCCAAAAGGCAAGAAAATCCAAACAGGAACAAAAGAAAGTTTGTCTCAACTAGTGAGCTCAAAGCCAAAAGGGAAACTCTAAACACCAATACAGTTTGTGTAGTTCTATCCAAACTTCGCAAAAACAGACATTATCAACATCCCCCATCTTCTACAACCTTCCTTGGAAAGCAGGTGTTCCTCCTTCTTATGCAACATGGACCACTGACAGATCCAAAATATTGCCCTAAAGATGTAACACCCCAAATTTTGCATTTTTCAAAAATAGGTTAAATTGATTTAATTATACAATTTGTGGGCATTTAAACTTAGGAAAATATTTTTTGTTGTGAAACTAAAATCAACTATAAGGCCTAGAAACATTCTTGTGTAATCATGCTGGTGCATTGGAATTTTTGTATTGTGTGGTTTTGACCAAAAGCTTCGATGGTTTTCAAACTTTAATCTTGTTTACTAGTCATATCCTAAGTTTCTCTCTACTTTTATCCTTTCTTTTACCTCCTTATATTGAGCTTTTTGGTCTCTTATGTTTGTGTCTTCTCCAAATCCCAATATCTATGCTATACGATCAATCATGGTATCTTTGCTTCTCTAATAAACTGCGTAAGTCAAACCAATCGCATGTCGTGCACCCAAGTTAATATCAATTTTGACTTTCCCTTATTTCCTCTCTTTGGGCAACATCCTCATAAAATCCTCCCTCTACTTCTCTTGATCAAATCTACAACCCAAAACAACCACAAGCAACCGACCCTATATTTAACTCTATCTTCGCTTCGGGCTGAATCGGGTCCGAACCGTGTCTTGGCTCTTGCCATTGGTCAAAGCCCAATCATCCTCCTCTCCTTTGTGGTCCAAAGTGAACTCCAACCAGCCCTCTAACTCTTCCACTCCTCTCTCCCACGTCACCCATGGCTGCCCCGATCAACCGCAACGCCAGAAGGAAGCCATGTCGCACCACATCGTCGTCATCGGGTCGCCGCTAATGCGCCTCATCGCTCCATCAAGCCATCCCCATGGTGAGAACACTCCATCATCATCCCCATAATATTTTCAAGCTCCTCGCTGCATATCATGATCCTTAGATGATGTATGGTTGATCCCCGGCAAAGATCACCGGTTGTATGTGTTGCTGTCCTCGCGGCCAGGGTTGTTGTTGTTTACGGAATCAGCGTTCCTCGCTGTTTTGTTCATTCATATATGAAACCCTTTGGTGCAATTGTAGATAACATCCTTGAACACACCTCTATAAAAGGGTTTATCCATAGGAGTTGAGAAATAAGAGATATCTTCATCTCCGTGCCTGCTGTTCCTGCTGCCTAGGCAGATTACAGCTCTGAGTGGTTATGGCGTTCCCCGCTTATCCGCTGATGAAATCATCAAGTCCTTTAACCTAGATGTTCAACATCCCTAAACATGATCCCACAAGTCCTTTTAGCTATATAATCCCCGATGGACGAGATATCAAAGCCATAGTGTTCGCTACTCCTGCTGTCCAATCAGCAACCCCCCGGTTGTTGGCAGTGGCGTTCCTGTTGATCTATTGAAACCCTTGATGCATCCTTTGACATAAATATCCTTTATATAGTTGCACATGCCCTTGCAAAGATTCATGGTCATAGTATTAAGTACAAAAAATATATAAACCTTTTATTGTTTCATGTCCTTGCTGTCCTGCAGCCGCGTTGATCTCGGTTGGCATGCGCGTTCCCATGCCATCGCCGCTTCAGTTGTCATGCCATTCAACCACAATGTGTACCATGAAGTCACACACCTCTATGAACGTTTTCTTTGCCATATACAGTTCAACACTTGAGTTATAAGCACCATTGTGCCACTGCTCCTACCATGCCAACAGCTATGCAATGCCTTGAATAGAGAAATTTCAGATCACACACCCTTGCTTTTCTCTACAAATAATCCATCTGCAAACTACCAACCTCAATTCAAATTTGAATTGGGATGGTTGCTGAAGGATGGGTTTTGTGAGATGGTCAGCGATGTGTGGCAAAATACTCTTGTTTTTGGCTCACCTATAGAAAGGTGGCAAGCAAAAATTAGAAGGCTTCGCCCGGCACCTTCGTGGTTGGGCAAAAAATGTCAGTGGTGTGTATAAAAAAGAAAAAACAAATTTATAAATAAGCTAAATGAACTAGATAAAAAATCAGAATCAATCATGCTAAATCGAGTCTGAATTGGATTTTAAACATGTGCTTAATGAGAGATTAGCAGAGTTGTTAAGGGAAGAAGAAATCAAATGGTACCAACGGGCCAAGACAAAACATTTATTAGAGGGCGATGCAAACACAAAATATTTTCATTTGATTGCTAATGGTAGACATCGTAAAACTCGTATTTTCTAGCTGGAGGATGGGAACAATATAATAAATGGTGATGCTCAATTAAAAGAGCATATCACCAATTATTATAAGAGTCTGTTTGGTCCTTCAGAGGTCTCCCAGATCATGTTGGATGAGACAAACAATGACGACATTCCTCAGGTCTCTCAGCTGGAAAACCACTTTTTGACAGAACCGTTCTCACAAGAGGAAGTAAGGGCCGCGATCTTTCAGATGGAACATAATAAGGCGTCGGGTCCGGATGGTTTTCCTACAGAGTTTTATCAAGTCTTTTGGAATGTTTTAAAAGACGATTTGATGGCTTTGTTCATGGATTTCCATCAGGGAGATTTACCTTTAAACCGCCTTAATTTTTTGGAACCATAATTCTTTTACCAAAGAAGAAGGATGCGAAAGTGATTCAGCAATACGAGGCCTATCATTTCTTGAATGTGTCTTTCAAAATCTTCACTAAGGTGCAAACCAATAGATTAACTACCATAGCACAAAAGATTATTAGTCCTACCCGGCGGCCTTTTTACCAGTAGGAATATTATGGAAGGCGCGATAATTCTTCATGAGGCGATACATGAGCTTCATTCAAAAAAAGAAAAGATGGGGTAATTTTAAAGATAGGTTTTGAAAAAGCATATGATAATGTTAAATGGAGTTTTCTACAACAAACAATGAGAATGAAAGGTTTCTTTCATAAATGGTGTCAATGGGTACAAAAAGTTTACGAAGGGGGTAATGTCAATATTAAGGTAAATGACCGCTTAGCTAATTATTTCCAATCTAAAAAAGGGTCTAAGGCAAGGTGATCCCATGTCGCCTATACTATTTAACATAGTGGGGTCGACATGTTGGTCGTACTAATTGCTTGTAACAGAACCTCCTAAATTACAGGGCCCACATGCACTTATCATTGTCATTAAGACCTCTCGATCACTATGCACGAGTTCCCAATAATCTAGAAAGTGCTATTAATCTTCCGAATAGGATCTCATTAACAAGTCATTGCAAGATTACAACATTTTATTCAAAATACATCGAGTAAAACGGCGGAAGGATTACATAACCATAGTTTTACAAACCATTTGTTCAAATAAACAAACTTAAGTAACATTATTACAAGCCTGGAATTATTGGAGTAACATTATACATATAATACACCGACAACCACAGGGTTCAACTCTACTCGTCATCTTCCTCCCGTACACCGTCATGCGGCAGGGACCAAAACAAGCCTGCTCATGACACGCTCCCGCAACAAGGGTCAAAGAACCCCGAGTACGGAAGTACTCAACAAGACTTACCCGACAAAGAAAAGGGGAGAAGACTCGGGAATCTTGGTCTTAGGAGTCAAGGTAAGGCTTTAGCAAGAATCAAGAACTCTTTTGCGAGAAAAGCTTACTATAAGTGAATCCTTACTTTCAATATTTTTAATTCGGATTAGTAGCTCATATACTCTAGGTTATCCTATTCTAGAGCAAACATATTTTTTCTTATGCCAATTTTCTTTCCTCAAAACCATATTCCATCATTTACTACGATGAATGGGCGTAAGAACGGGTCTCCATATCCGAGAAGCAACGGCGATTCATGAACCGATTATACCCAAATTGGGATCCCCTAACCACCACGACATATGTAGCACTTAAGCTTGCATATATCAACCTTCTTTCGAGATTTGTCCAAAACGGGACGAGGCTGCGCCACCCGAGAGCACAAGACTCCACCTCCCTACCCCGTCCTAATGACGGTTTGACCCGTAGGGTGGGTACACGCTACTCCCGCCATCTCTCCACTCCCGGTCGCGTGGTTGCCATTCGATTTGGCTCCACCGAGATCCTAAACTTACCGGAGTATGTGGCTAGTTAGGTCGAGACCGACTGGGGTGACAACCTGAGCGGCCGTGCCTTTGCGAGAAGGCCCTCAGGCGTACTAGCGTTCAAAAAGTCCCGAACTTAACAATCAAACAACGGACGGTCCTTATCGACCAACACGGGACAAGCACGACTAGGTATCCCGCCGGCTTTCAACCTAAGTCCCGTCCGATCTCAAATTCATCACTACTTCTCTTTCTTTTCCAAAAGCGGTATCATCTTCTCAAATAAAATATTTTGATGAAATAGCTTAACTAATTAAGCGGGGCTAAGCATCACTAAGCATTTTCGAAATGAAACGGGTTATCAAGGATGGTATTGAAATAAACAAGGATGGTAATGCAACAATTAGGTTATCACTCAACTCCTAATTACTTAATGCAATAAAGCATAGACAAAAAGTGATATAAGCTTTTAAAATATCAAGGAAAGGGTTTAATGAACCGGGGCTTGCCTTCGTTGGCCGGAATAAACTAGTTCTTGAAAAACCCGGGAGAAATCCGAACCCGCTTCCTTTGGATGATAAACCTCTTACGGGACTTGCTTCGGGTGGACACTCTCGATCTCGTTCACTACACGAAATAATATATGCCTCAACATGATGCCATATATTTAAATATGATGCTTGCAAGTGCATGAAATGATAAACACCTAAACATAACTTTACTTCACGATAAAGTTGCAACCCAACAAAACCAACTTGTTGAACTACTTAAAAGATATCATCACCATTGCCTAAGGAGTTCTCAAGGACCATTTGATTGTGGTATGATCCAAGTTTCACAAAACAACCCAAAAGTCACACAAAAACCTAAATTATTTGATACTAAACAATTTATAAACCACATGAAATAATAGAGCTTAAGATAGAAAATAATTTAAACATTTCAAAATGACTCCAAACTTTTTATACAAGTAGGACACATCATAAAAAGCAGTACCAAATAAATTTTTATGATTTTTGAATAAATATTTTTATTTTCTAAAAATCATAGAAGATGCATTTTTTTAATTAAAGATTGTATTTTTAAATCATGCAAGAACTACTCAAAATCAAAGTTTCAAATTTTTTCATAAGTAGATATACTCATAGGAAGGTTCTACAAAAATTTTCAGAATTTTTGAATAAGTATATGAATTTATACAAAATTCACAATGTTCAAACACTATTCATAGCTCGGGTAAATAAATAAAACGCATTTAAAACAAAACTCTCCTTCGGGCCCAAAGTGGCCCGGCTCGCCCACCTTGAGCGGCCCCACCCGGCGAGGACGCGAGGGCTCCCGCCGTTGTGAGCGTCGCCCGGTCTTGGCCAAACAATTTCCTGCGGCGGTGAGGTCTCCGGCGGCGGTCTTCACCACTCGACTCCTCTCTCTCTCGCGAGCACGCGGTGCCAAAAACCCGCACCCAAAATGCGGCGCACACTTGCCGACGGCCATGGCGATGGCGGCGGGCGGCCCGCGACGACAAGGCTCGTCGGGCCTTCTCCGTGAAACTAAGGACACCGCGAGTCAGGCATCATCGAGCGAACCGAACCCTCAACTAAATTAGCCCTAACCCGGTCCTATCGCGACGACAGCAACGAACGGCGGCCGGCGCGACCACGACGGACCTCGTCGGCGTCGTCGTTCCGGCGACCCGCAGGTAGAGTTCAAAAAAAAGGTGCTGCGGCTGCCTTTGGATCATGGGAAGCACGGTGCTCACGCGTTGGTTTGGGCCGAAACGAAGGCGAGATGGTCCGACGACGGTGACAGCGGCGGTGGCGGCGGAAAGCGTGGCAACGACGGCGTTCCGGCGCGTCCGAAGCCGGGCGTGAAAAGGAGGGGTCGACCATGACCACGGCGTCAAGGCGGCGTCAAAGCGCTAGATGGTTTGCGCCGGCTCACTTGCAACAAAGGGACGACGGCGGCGGTCCGTGGCGGCGGCGCCGGCCGGACTCAGCAAAGAAGACGGCGTCACCGGGCTCTTCCGGCAATGGTGACAGGACGAACCGGGCTTAAACGGGATGCAAGGAGGTGGCGAGGCTAGAGACGTGACCAATCTGAGTGGAGGGAGCTTCGGCGACGGCGGCAATGGCACTGAGGCGGAGGTGGTTGCTTGACGGGCGATGGAGGAGAAAGAAAAAGTCGATGACGACGTCGACCCCCGCGTTTATAGAGCAAGGAGGAATGGACTCGGGTGGGCCGGCGGCGTCGAGAAGGTGGGCGGTGGCCGGCAACGTGGGCGCCTGGAGCACGCGAGGCGTCCACGGCGGCCGGCGACGATGTACATGGCGGCATGATGGGCAGCCATGCCGATTCTTGTAACACCCAAAACCTAACTTGTTTGAATTTGATCAAATTCACCCAAAATTTGAACTGAACTTGAAAAACTCCAAAAGTAACTTGGCCTAATTTTTCAAGATCTACAATTTTCACAATTGGAAGATTTTCAAATTCGGCCTCTAAATATGACTTTTGAAATTGGGTCAAAATGGGAGAATTTTGAATTCAAAATTACTTTAAAATTTATTCAAAAACTTCAAAAACTTTGTACACCTCTTTTGTACATCAAAACAAGATCTACAACTTGGCTTTTGGAAATTTTTGCAAATTTTGCTTAGATTTTGAATTATGGAAAAGGGGGTAAAAGAGAGAATGGAATTAGGGTTTTGAAGCTCAATTCAAACTTGAATTTGATTCAAATTTCAGATTCCCAACCTATACTATCAAGCCATCATACAACAACACACTTAGGATCAAAACATAAATTCCAAATTAAATCACTCTAAAATTCTTAAGCACAAACATTTCTCTAAAATATAAACTTATTTTAATTTGATGCATTTCAAATTTTCTAATCATGCATGCTTTGGCGATGATCATGATGACATGGCAAAATTTTAGTTGATTAACACCAGGGGTGTTACATTGCTAGAGCAAAACAAGCTAGGCAGGTAGAAGGGGTTATTCCAAATTTAATCCGGGATGGATTGTCTATCCTTCAAGGTATGATGATATTTTGTAATCTTTATGAGCCATGATGTTCATAAGGCAAGAAACATGAAACTTTTACTAAGCACCTTTGAGCAATTATCGGGCTTGAAGATTAACTTCCATAAGAGTGAAATTTTTTGCTTTGATAAAGCAAAAGAGGAGGAAGAGTTTTATTCGCAATTGTTTGGATGTGTAGTTGGGAAATACCCCTTCCGCTACCTAGGCTACCTATGCATAATAGAAAACTAAACAACAAAGATTGGAAGATTATTGAAGACAAATTGAAAAAGGTTGAGTGGTTGGAAAGGAAAATTGTTGTCGGGTAGGCGGACGCTTGTCTTAATAAACTCGGCGCTTTCTAGTTTACCCGATGTTTATGATGTCTTTTTGAATTACCGAAGGTGTATTAGAAAAAATTGATTGTTTTTTTAGATCACGTTTTTTCTTTGGAAAAATGATCAACATAAAAGAAAATATAGATTGGCCAAATGGGAGGTGCTATGTCAACCTAAAGACCAAGGAGGGTTAGGTATTCAAAAATCGGATATACAAAACAAATGTCTTCTAAGCAAATGGCTTTTTAAACTTCCGAATGAAGATGGCTTATGGCGGAACTGTTAAGAAACAAAATATATTAAAGATAAAACACTAGGAAGTTGTGTTAAAAACCAACAAATTCTCATTTTTGGAAAAGTCTAATGATTATTAAAGATTGTTTAGTAGGGCCTTGGCTCCTTCAGGGGTAAAGGATGGGTCCCAAATCAGGTTACGGTTTGATACTTTGGTTGAGAAATAAGCCACTCAAAGACAAATTCCCTTCGTTGTTTAATATTGTTAGGAGAAAACATGATTCTCAGAGCCCATGTGCTTAGTTCTGACCCATTGAATATTTCCTTTAGACGAAATTTAATGGGGGCAAACTTAAATGCTTGGCATAGAATTGTTGCATATTTACAGGGTATTAATTTAAATGAACAAAGGGATGTCTTTTATTTGGGGTTTAAACGCATCCCAAAACTTTACTGATTAAGTCCATGTATGTTTGTTAATTAACAATGGTGTTAGAGTGTCACAAGATATTTGGCGTATTAAAGTTCCTATAAAAATTAGAATTTTTTCTTTGGTACTTAAAAGAAGTGTGATTTTAACTAAAGATAACTTAGTTAAACGTAGTCTGGAATGGTGACAAGAATTGTTGTGTTTGTCATTCTCCCAAAACAATTCAACACCTCTTTTTTGATTGCTCTTACGCTAAATTCTTGTGGCGCGCTATACATATACTTTTTTGGCTTAACACCACCCTTACATATGAGTGATCTTTTCATAAGGTGGACAAAATTGGAAACAAAAAGTATAATTCATTGTTATTAACAGCGGTATCGCTTGCTTTTCTTTGGATAATTTGGCTAACTAGAAACGAAGTGGTTTTTGATAAATGTAGACCAAAATCTTTCTTACGTGTACTCTTCGGGGGAACATCTTGGCTGACGACGGGCCGGTCTATGGCGCCATGATGACCAACATGGATCACCTGATCAATGTGGGGCAAAGACCTAGAGACATCGGCTTTTGCGGTTCTTTAGTTCCCATGTTGGTTATCCTCAAGACATATTGGTCTTGTTTAGCTTTGAACATTTTCTCACTTCGTTTCCTTGAGTTCGTTGCGGTGTTGTTTGCTTGTATGGCAAGACCTTGTAATAATTTGGTCCGATTCTATCCGATGATAGATGAAGCGGGTATATTAATATCCATTATCTAAAAAAATGCAATGCCTTTTGCCATCTTGTTTCTTGGCTATCACGGTGATCCAAACATCGTGACCTTTGTGCCACAATATCCTTCATACGAAGGCCTTGCAACTACACAAATTTAGTAACCTTTGAGTGCGGTATTTTTGTCCTAACCTTGCACTCGGTCATCTTATACATCACTATCCACCGATGTGCATGTCCTTGATGCCTCGGCGAATCACAACATTCCTCGTTAAATTGTTGCATGAATCGCCGAGCCCTCCTGATTATGATTGTGTGTCTTTTAGTCGCACATGATCCTACCAAGCTTCAAGACTATAAGTTCAACTATGCCTTTTCATCTATACCTTGTTCACTTGAATCCATTTGTTCCCATCTTTTCCTTCAACTTTCATATCTTTCATGTTTTAGCTCGATTTTTTAAGTGATCTTTTTGTCTGGCGTGCTCGTAGTGAAATGTAGATTTGTTTTATAAATGTTTTATATTGTTTCCATACTGTTGGTGTAATGTTCTAATATAGTTCTATTGTTTGCCGTGTATGATTTATCGGATCCCATTGTGGTGTTTTGTGACGATGTCCAATCGATGAGTTATATGTTGGTGACCTAGAAGGAGTTGGTGATCAAGTAGTTGGTGAGCACTTCACGGAAGATCGGGAATTATTTAAAGATCAAGATCCTCAAGAGTTCTTATGAAGGCTTGAACAAGAAGAAGGAAGCTGAGTCTAATGCAAGTATAGTTTGGGATATGCTAGCTTTAAACCATGATCATATGACTTGATTAATGTTTATGCACTAAATGTTAAATATGAATTGTTTGGCAACAATGGGACTTGTGTGTACTGAGATCCGGTATTACAAGACAACTATGGGGGTTACATGGCTCGGCTCTAGTCGGTCAAAGGAGCTTGTCTAACTATTTGTTGGGGTTACCCGTTAGGAGATATACTGGGGTTTGTACCGTGGGCTCTTGACATGTTAGACAAACCTTTGAAAGGCTTTATATGATTTTCATTTGCTTTGGGGATTCGAGACCCATGCATTTGGAAATCATGACTCATAGTGAAAGTGTACACCTCTCGTAGAGTTTGATAAAGCGGTATACTAGCCTTGCCCAAGGTCACGGGCCCCCACTGGAACCTTTTTACATTAAAGGCGATGAGCTTTGCTTGTTAAGTTGTTCATGATTTATCATTTTATGCTATTCATTACTTATGTTATATTGATCATGGGTTATGGGTAAGATATTGTCTTGCTATTCTTCTTGTGAGTTCAACATGGACTCATCCTTGCAATTTCCCACTTTCGGACCAGAAAAATTGCCCGAGTGCTAGAGTTTTGAAGGAGTCAGGCTTGTGATCAACCAGTCAGTGAGGCCCTATGCAATGGAGGCTTCATCCTAGGATCGGATTGTCTTTCCGTTGTTTTGCACTTTGAGGTTATCTTTCTATATACTAAGTTAGATTATATATTAAGCATTATGTTTTGATATTTCCTTTAATTGTGACTATATGTGAGATTTGACTTCTGGGCTCACATATGGTGTGTATCGGTTTTGTCCTTAAAACCGGGTATTACAAAAGATTACCTGCATGAAAGTATTAGCTCTAGCCTTATTAAATACCATATCATTCCTGTTCAACCATATCGCCCAACAGAGATGACTTGATGAAATAATTCAATGTTTTCTTTGTGATAGAGATAATGCGCTAGATTTTGTATCTACTGGATTGTTGCTCCATCTAAATGGAAGATGATTTGGAGCCCAGCAAAGCAATCCATTGTAGCTCACAATGAATTATTGATTATGGTTGGAATCGACGGTGGAGATCGTTCCTTAAAAGAAAGAAGAGATCTAGAAATATTGCCTCCTCTTTGTCTTATCTGCTGCGGTTGAGAGAGAGAAGAGCATAACAATGCACAACACAACACGTTAGAAGAGAGGAAGTAAAAATAGAATCAAATTTGTCCATATTTGGTAGCTCTAATTGGTCATCTTCAAGTTTGTGATTGAAAGCTCAAATGAAAGCAATTGGCATCAAAATTGGCGAGCTCGTTATACACTTAAGAGTATTTCAATCGGGTCGGATCGGTTTATGGACTCGTTGAAACGAGCATTGGATTTGTTTGTAGTTCATTAGGTGATTGGTTTGGGTGGTGAAAATGTGTTTTTGATTGAGATGAAACTTGGTCAATGGTTAGGGGACTCGATCTACATGCCCACCAAAATTCGTCAATGAAATTATAGATATGAGGTATGAGTTGATTATCCTGGGGGGTGGGGGGGGGGGGGCCAGAATATGTGACTTCTTTGGCTACTTGTTGTTAATCCTCTTGTTAGATGGTTGTGCTTGTAGTTGTTACCAAGTTTGCAATTTTATGAATGTGTTTCTCTTGTTGTAATCTTCTAGATACTCTTAGAGAATACTCTTTATTCCTATTATTTTGGTCAAACTTGAGGTGTTTTTGATTCTCTAAGATTCTTAAAATGACTTATATTAGAACGTAGAGAGTTTTTTTAAAAAAAAAATACAAGACATACGTCACCGCTCACTTTGCACGTCTAATACATGATGCTGACATGCAAGATAGCTTCACCTTTTGACATGAAAAATTTGTACCAAGCTTCACAACCCAATTACTCATCCTACTCTTATCAACGCTTGGAAGGTATGGATTACCCCTATGTTTTCATAAAAGCACGCAGTCTAATACTACAAAGCTTACACATTGAAACCTTACGACCTTAGCCTAGTAGTACCACCGAACACTTTATTTTTTAAAAAAAAAAGAAGAACTGAATGACCATACACACACACACTATAAATTCACTTCTACCAGGCTTTGTAGTAAGAACGAGTTCGAATGTACTACGTAGAAGCAAAGTGATCGTGAAGCTAGCAACTCACAAGAAGCCAAGGAGGCAAGGACGCATACATTCTCGCTCGACTACTCCTCACGGTAAGCAACAAGGGTTATAAATTTTTCCAAATTAATTACAAGGGATATAAATGTCTAATTCAATTTTTTTATTTGAATATGATATATATGATACCTAGCAAACATTTATCGAGTGCTTAGAAAAGAAAAAGAAGAAAAGCAACAAGAATGTGACCACAAAAATCATAGAGGGGTGCTCTACATAGGTTTTTGTTTCGCTTTCAAGTAATGCTGAAGTCACGGTCAAGATTAGGGGCATCAACATGTTGCGTATGTCGATGAAAATGAAGAGCGTAATTTAGATGCTTGAAGCAAATGCCAATGATGATAGTGAAACTGCACATATTGATGAACAAGAAGATTCAATGTTGACTATTTTTTATCCTAGAACATGGGAATGTCTTGACAATAGCAAAAGATACATCTTATTTAAGAAAAGACCTATGCGAAACTAAATCTAAAATTCCCTTGTGATTCTAGTGCCGGGTTTTTTCTTATGCTTACTACTCTAGGAAATTATCTAATGGTGATATTGTTGATAGAAATTGGTTTATTCTAAACATGTGGACAAGGTTTATTATTTTTGCCGCAAGTTATTCAAATCAAATGAGAATAAGTCTTTGTTAGCATCGGATAACCGAAAACACATGAGAACAATATGAAGCATTTGACAAGCATAAGTACATGGAATGAGCTTTAGCTTGGATTAAGCAAAATAAAAACAATTGATGATGAGGAAGGAAAGGAGCATTGGAGACAAGTCCCGGTAAGAATAGTCTCATTTGTGAAGTTTCTTGCAAACAAAATCTTTCATTTCGAGGAGCAAATGAGAAAATTTATCAATGTAACAATGGCCTACAAAAATGTCTTGGATGACAATGATCTATGAAATGTTAAGTGTTACTTTTGTAAAAAATAAAAAAATCTTATGATAATAAGTCTGATGTAGAATTGGATGATTTTTCTCTAAACAAAAGTGATGCGAGTTCTTACCGAAAGAATTGATGTCGGTAGTTGAGATTCTTCACTTTGTTAAAGTTACAAATTGTTATCCAAATGTCTCCACCATTGCATATCGAAATTTTATTAACCATTCCATCGATGGTAGCATTAACTGAAAGAAGTTTCTCCAAATTGGAACTTTTGAAAAAATATTTGAGGTCAATTATGTTACAGAAAGATTGAATGGCTTAGCTATGTGTGCCATTGAGAAGGATGTTTTTTGGGCGACATTGATCTCGAGCATCGTTCTTGAAGATTTTGCATAGAGAAATGCTCATAGACGGTTTTTACAAGGCATTAAAGCACTACATCTTATTTGGAGGTAATTATAATGGTTGTTGTTTTTTTTTTTTTTATTACAACATTGTTATGTTTCATGGCCTAAATGTGTATTGCAAAGAATCTATTATTCATACTATATATATAAGAGAGTATATACTAGTTCAACGGACCCTTGTCTTTTTGCTTGCCCATGGGTCCTTGAAATTATAGAGCCGACACCTGTTATGAACGAAGTATGCGCCGCCTAAAGTTTATTTGGGCCCGAGACATATATATACCCGAGTCGTCACTTTACTTACGTACTAGTATCCAAACCGATCCCAAATAACAACGCTATGTTTATTGAAAGAAAATCAATCTCTCTTGATAGAGCTAGTTGAGTCGCCGCCCGACGCCTCTAACGACGATCCTTGGCCAAGAGGCAAGAAGCCAGCCCATGGAAGTACCGGGTAGACCTGCTACGCAAGAAGTCACCGATGAACTACAAGAGATCATTCAAGGGATGGGAACCCGCTTGTTGGATCTAAGGGTAGCCTCCATGCTCAAGGCCCTCCCTCCATGCAGTAGCACAAGACGTAGGGACGCCAAGAATAGGAGGCCCCTCGACGCAGAGTTGAGGTGGTACGGGCCGAGGTCGAGGAGCCTGGTGTTCACGATCTCGTACGAGCGCAAAGCCTCCGATGGCAAAGATGATGGCCAAGGAGCCTGACGTTTAGCCCCTCTAACAAGTACCCCGAGGCACCGGCGACATCAACCTATGTCTTTTTCTACTAAGATCCCCGCACCCCCTAGGCGTGACCCTTTGACGCTTTGTCGCTCAGAGCCAACCAACCATCACCTATGACATTATCCAATGACAAGGCTTTTATCTTGAGCTATCGCGACAACTATCCGATGCTCCACTTCGGCAACTACCTTTTCCAAGATGTCTTCGACATGGTGCTACTAGTGATCGACAACCTGCAAACTCCATTTCCATCATCCCGTCCGCCTTCCCCCAATGCTTTTACCCCAAGTCCCATGATAGCATTGATCCGTGTTTGACATCCTACACCGTAGCGGACATTGCATGTACATCCTCGTCGAGCTCTACCTCCGTTGTTGTAAAAGCGACCACTTCTCAAACAAGACAACTCTATTGATGTAGTGGTCTACTAGCTCCCCACTTGTAGACTAGTGGATCTAGAAGCGGTGGTGCTCCCCCCTTACTCAACAAGACACACCTCGCCGCCTACTCCTTCCATGCAACATGGTGTTTGCGATTGGAACAACCGCTCTATGTTGGGTTGACCTCTGGTAGGAATCTTGGTCCGCAATGGCATCCACAGGCTCACCGGCGCTAGTGTAGAGATGATGACTTAGTGTTCCACTACATCCTCGTTGCTAAAGGAACCCAAGACCGGTTGGGAGAAGGGAATATCCTTGCGCATCCTAAACTTGTTGGAAATTTGGTTTGAATGTGAGAAAAGGTGAATTTAAATTTAGTTGGGTTCTGAGCTACTAGCCTACTGAAGGTTAGGTTTCAATACATCTTAGCAAATACCAATGGACTTTGAATGTGATGGCGTGAAGATGGAATGGGGGAGGTGTATATATATATGGAGGGTGAGAGGATGAGAGATGGCGTGGTGGGAAGACAAAAAGGGGTCATGCTTGATATTTTCTTGTCTTGCTTGATCTTTATTTGTAAGATGGAGAGTGTTGCCATGAGGTGACGTGGGAGAGGGGAGAGGAAGGGATAGAGGGCTGGTTCGACTTTTATCTTGGACCCCACAATGAGGTGGATGATTGGGCTTTGACCCATGGTGAGAGCTAAGACCGCGTTTTGGACCCGATTCATCTCGGCGAAGATTGACCTCATTGGGAAGGTTGCTTGTGGTCTTTTTGGTTGTTGATTTGATCTAGAGGGGAAAAAGGTAGAGGGAAAAGAGTTTACAAGAATGTTTCCCAAAGAGAGAAAGAAGGGAAGTCAAAATCGAGATTAACTTAGGGTGGCACGACATGCGATTGATTTAACTGAGCAAGGCGATTATTGAAAGTATATGGAGAGAGAAGAGGTACCACGATTGACCATATAGCATAGATTTTTGGGATTTGGAGAAGACTCAAAACAAAAGGGATTATGAGCTCAATATAAGGAGGTAAAAAAAAAGGATAAGAGGGAGAGATAACCTAGGATATGACTATTAGGATTTGTGACAAGATGAGAGTTCAAAAGCCGTCAAAGCTTTTTTGGAACATGGATAAAGGTGCATGGTTTTCAAGGATTTGATCATGGTTGTGAATATATGGAAGCTTGATCAAGGATCTTGAGAGAGATTTGATTTGGATTAAAACCTATACGCATTTGAAAACATTTAAATTCATTTTTCATACAAAAGCACTATGCAAAAGACATGAAATGCAACAAAACAATTTAACTAGTTATAAAAAAATTTTAGAAACTCACATTTTCCACTATCGAGAATGCCAACAACTTAACAAAGTTGGTATATGCTAGAAAATAATGAAATCATTTATTGTTATTTAGTGTTTTGTAAAAGTCACATCCCAAAATAGAAAAATTTTGAGGGGTGACATCCTCTTATTTTTTTTGCCGTTGTTATCGCTAGCCTCGCTCTAGCCAATGCCTTGTTACGTGTATGTCATAGTGGTCGTTGCCTCCGTGGATGCTTTGTTGTCGCAGGGTATCTTCGTCTCTTCTTCCCTGATGGATGCTTGGCGTCAATGGAATCCCTATTTGGTGGATACTTGGTCATCATTATCTTCACTAACGGATGCTTTTGCCACCGTTGCTAGTTTGGATGGATGCTTTGCCACCATGACATTATGTTGTACCATTGCGTAGTTGGATCCTTTTGCAGGATCAGTTTGTAGGTTCTGGATCTGAGGGTTGTCGGCTTTTCATTTCTTCTTTTTAGATTCTTATAAGTTGTATTCTATGTTACTCATAGCTATCTTCTGCTATATAGTATAGTTTATTTTGCAAGACAACACAGTCCAAATACTAACCATGGCTTGAGGCTTGTAGGTTCTGCACCGATCGGTCGAACTTTGAGGCTTGGAGATGACCAAATAATCCCAAAATCAGTGCAGGGGCGCCATGGAGTCGTCCACCATGCTCCCCGGCTGCCGCCGCGGCGCTGCTTGTGCTCACGGTGGCACTGGCCGCGACGACGACAGTCTCTGCAGCGCGCGACTTGTGCTCGGCGGCGCCGCTGAGCGAGCGGATGAGGAGGGTGCGCGGTTCTACGAGGTGTGTGGAAGTCGGAGCACGGCCGTCGTCCCCACGGCATCTCTGTCGCCGACGGGCTGCGTCTGGAGGTGTTCCGCGACAACCTGCGGTACATCGACAGGGCACAACGCGGAGGCGGACGCCGGGCTGCACACCTTCCGCCTCGGCCTCACCGCCTTCACCGACCTCACGTTGGAGGAGTTCCGCGCCCGAGCCTTCGGCTTCCTCCAACTCCACTCTGCCTCGTGTCGCGAGCGACCGCTACCTGCACCGCGCCGGCGATGACCTTCCCGACGCCGTCGATTGGCATCAGCAGGGCGCCATCACCGGGGTCAAGAACCAGCTGCAATGCGGTTCGTACTCCCATGCTCGTTAGTTAGTTAACTTCGTCGGGCAAGTAACTTTTTTAAGGATTTGCACTGATGATCTCTGAGCTGGCCGTGAGGGGTTGTGCGGGTGGGTGCTGGGCGTTCTCGGCGGGTGGCAGCCATGGGAAGGGATCAACAAGATCGTGACGAACAACCTCGTGTCGTGACGAACAACCTCGTGTCGCTGTCAGAGCAAGAACTGATTGACTGCGACAGTGAGGACTACACGGCTACCACCACGGTGGGAGAGATGCAGAAAGCTTTTCCCAGTTCGTCATCAACAACGACGGCGTTGACAACGAAAGTAGACTATCCTTTCATCGGAACGAACGGCACTTGTGATGCCATCAGATCAGAGTCGGTACTAGATCTTTTCATAATAAGCCTCTGCAGAGCATTGGTGGTGAATCGGTGATGGAAGCTATAAGTTTGCATTTATATATTCCATGCGTGCATGAGAAGAGAAAGTTTGTGTCCATAGATTCATACGAAAATGTGCCGACCAACGATGAGAAGGCACTGCAGAAGGCTGTCGCAAACCATCCCCGTCCCATTGACGCTGACGGTCCTGCGTTCCAACACTACAGCTCGGTAAGCAAGCATTTTTCGGTGAATCGAGCACAAAATCATAGGAGCAGGAGCAGAGCTACTACCTGTTCTTTATTCTGAACTGTTCTTCTTCTCGATCGGTCCGGTCAATCTTGTGTACGTGCAGGGCATCTTCAACGGTCCATGCGGGTTCAAACTGGACCACGGCGTGACGGCAGTGGGCTACGGCAGCGGAGAATGGCGAGGACTTCTGGATCGTCAAGAACTCGTGGGGCGCTGATTGGGGCGAGGCTGGCTACATCCTCATGAAGCGCAACACGCTTTTGCCAATGGGGAAAGTGCGGCATCGCCATGTACGCATCCTACCCTGTCAGGAACAGCCATCGTTGACCGCAGACGAAGCCTAGCCACAGGGATAAAAAACTCTCAAGATGGTTCTTGCTTTAAGCGTTTGTTGTATTGAGGTATTGTGAAGGAAGTGGTCTCATTATTGGATTTTTATTTATTTATTTGTAACATGACAAATAAGTGATGAATAAAAGTTAATTATTATGTAATAAAATAAACTTTTCTATGTAAATTTTTGGGTGTATTCCCTCACGATGTAAACCATCTGTTAGTTTTTTTGTTACATAATACATACTTGTGTAAGTTGTTGTTCACACTTAATGACTTGATGAAATAATTCCATGTTTTTTTTTATGATAGTGACATATTTTTGTATCTATTGATTGTTGCTTCAAATGGATGATGATGATAATTTGGGCCCAAAAGCAATCCATTGTAGCTCAAAAGCCCAACTCTTTGTGAGTTTGATTTTTGGTTTTGTTGAATCTGCAGTGGAGACCACTTGAGAGAGAGAGAGAGAGAGAGAGAGAGAGAGAGAGAGAGAGAGAATAATAATACACAACACAACGAGAAGAGAGGAAGAAAAAAGAGACGCAAATATGTCCAAATTTGGTAGCTCTGATCGATCATCTTCAAGCTTGTGATTGGGTTCAAACGTGACTGAATTAGCACGAAAACTTTTGTGAGCTCTCATTCCTGGTTTGAGGACTAGTTGACTAGAGCATCAGATTGTACTCAATTTCAGTAGATGATTGATTTGGGTGGTGGGTGGTGAAATGTATCTGATTGAGATGGAACTTGTCAATTGTTAGATTAGATCCATGCCTTCCAAATTTCGTCAGTTGAACTATTGTAAATGAGGTATGAACAAATTACTAAGGGTACAAAAAATCTTGGGATTCCATATTTTCCTCTTGTTAGATGGATGTGGTTATAGTTGATGCCAAGTTTTGCAATTTTTTATCAATGTACTCATGCTGTTGTTCACAAGCATGATGCCTGTGAGCCAACCGACACTCATGGGGGGGGGGGGAAGCGCTGTTAGTGGAATTTAGCGAAAATCAAGAAATTCAATGGTGGTTTAATGGCTAAGTATAGTACTTAGCATGGAAATTGTGCCTCGGGGAGGGGGTGCTACAGCCCGGTCAGCCCCCACTGTGGATCCGCCTCTGCCATCGTCTAGTTTTCCAAACCGGTCCTCAGTTAAAATGACTTCCAATGGGAGAATAAGTCACCATCGTAGTTCTTGCTAAGATGATCGTGAAAATAAGCATATGTAAAATGTCTAATTTAAATTTAAAATTCTACATAAGTTTCCTCTCCACAACAGGTGATCTCCCACCCTTTACCCCCCAAAAAAACATCCCGTGGTTCGTCATTAGTTTTTGGCCTCAAATCTAAACGCCTTAATCCTTTTATGACCCGACCTGAGAAATCGTCAGGCCTTCTGTAGATTGCATCGTGAATACTCGTATGAGTGTGACAAACATTTTAGGGGTCAATACATGCTCAACTTGGAGTAAAGCACGGTTTGTTGGGGTCCATTATATTATGTTCGCTAAACAACCGACTGTATGTTTTAATCCTACAATACGGGCCGTGGTCTTGCCGATGATTCGTCCAAATCCGAGCACCTATCAATGAAAGTTTTTGGAGCACTATCCACTACGCCATGTATTATCCATCCATCAGTCAGAAACAAGTGTGGATCGTCCTACACTGCCACACATATGAATTGTAATGTATATAAGCACAAATTAGAACGTACTATATATAGAAGTTGCTGCGAACAAGACATGCATCTTCTGCTTTTGACATTTCAGCGATCGACAGCTCTCTAACATTCCTGCCATTTTGATACAAACTTTTAAGCTAATTAAAGTCCACACCGTGTCACAAACAAGCATCGTTGATCGTAGTTATCTCTCTTGGCAGTAGGCATGCAGCGCCGCAGAGCTGAATCAAAACCATCATCCTAGCTGATGGCCGGCAGACGCTCTGTTTGAGACAGCTCAGCCGAGCGAATCGACGCCTTTCAGAGTAGTATAAATGGAAGATCGAGCCACTGCACGCTGACGAGACACACCAGCGCAGTACGAATTCCAGCAAATTTGATCTTCGTCGCCTTCTTCTTCCACTTTCTATCGTCATTTCACACGAGCATACTTAGGCCGGCGTCGCAATAGGGTCAATCGCCGCGGCGCTGCTCGCGCTCACGGTGGCGCTGGCCGCTGCGACCAGCGCCGCGGCGGCATACCGCTGGAGCCAGGCGGACGATGAGGTGCGGCGGCTCTACCACGAAGGCGTGGAAGTCGGAGCATGGGCACGGCCGGCCGTCCTGTCACGTCAGCACCGACCGGCAGAAACGGCTGGAGGTGTTCCGCGCAGCCTCCGGTACATCGACGCACACACAACGCGAGAGGCGGACGCCGGGCTGCACACCTTCCGCCTCGGCGGCACCCCTTGCTCGCCGAGCCTGCGCACCTAGAGGAGTTTCCGCGCCCCGTGCCCTCGGCTTCCGCAACAACACTAAGCCCCGGGTCGTGAGCAACCGCTACCTGCACGCGACGGCGACGACCTCCCCGACGCCGTCGACTGGCGCATCCGCGCCGTACACCCGGCGTCAGAGGCCATGACCATGTGGTTCGTAGTCGACTAGTCATACACAGCTCGTAGCTTCTGCATGATACGTAGCATGCTCGTTGCTGATGATCTCTGGTCCGTGAGAGATGCATGCGGGTGGGTGCTGGGCGTTCTCAGCGGTGGCAGCCATGTGGAAGGGGATCCAGCAAGATCGTGACGGGCGACCTCGTGTCGCTATCGCGCCCGAGCTGATTGGCTGCGACACCAAGCACAGCGGCTGCACATGGCGGGCAGATGGACAACGCGTTCCGTCGTGATCAGCAATGGCGGCGCATTGACGCGGGAAGCTGACTATCGCTATCCGGAACTGACGCGGCTTTGCAATGCCATCCCGGGTTAGGACTCATAAATCACATCATGAACAATACGCATAATGCATTGGTGGCGATGGTCTGATGGAGAGCCTTTTTGCACCACCACTCAGCGCATGCAGGGAAAACAGAGAAAGGTTGTGTCCATAGATACATACGAGTAATGTGCTGGCCAACAACGAGAAGAGGCGCTGCAGAAGGCGGTAGCAAACCAGCCTATCAGCGTCGCCAGTGATGCCGGCAGTCTTGCATTCCAGCTCTACAGCTCGGTAAGCAGCACGCACGAGAGTGAGAGGCTGAGAGCACTCTGTTGTTCTTTGTTCTGACCAACTGTTTGCTTCCCTAATCTTGTGTTTTGGGCTGCGCGACCACCAGGGACATCTTCAATGGGATAATGTGCAGTTGAAGCTCGACCGCCATGGCGTGACGGCGGTGGGCTACGGCGGCGAGCAGCGGCGAGACTTCTGGATCGTGAAAGAACTCGTGCGGGTGGGAGAGGCTGGCACATCCGCGCTGGCGCGCAACGTGTTTCTGCCCATGGGCAAGTGCGGCTGGCATCGCCATGGATGCGTCGTACCCAGTGAAAAATGGCGGCTAGCCGACGGCAGAGCCAGAGTGGAGATGGTTCGTGCTTAGGCAGGCTGCTGAGCCACCGATTTGCCTTGCCACTGTGTGGTGCAAGAGTGTTTGTTACCTTACACGATTTGTTGTTGCCAGGTTGTGACCATTACCAATGGTCTCCTTATTTGAACTTTAGTTTGTTTATAGTGCCACGGAAAATAAACTATGAATAAATTATCAATTCTATTTTAATTGAAATGTGTGAGACCTTTAGTTTGTTCAGATAACATAGAATGTTATTATTTTAAAAATTACATGGTACAACACAGACCGCCCACGTAATCGCAGCGTACTCATCACCTATGAGATACTTAATACATAAACCCTACTCTGACGCGTAACGAGCGGGGCGGATCGAAATGGCCGATATCTTTTTAAATTAGCGAAGTCGTCACGCCCGGCCCAGCACCCGTACGATGCGGGGATGTTGCGCACCCGCGCAAAGCGCTTAGTAACGGTTAATTATTAGAATAAATCACACACGCACATCCAGTAGCCGCGTCCAGGGCATAGCATCGCGAGATAGGCGAGTTCTACCCAGCGAAAGAGTCTAGCGCTGATATAGCATCAGTTCGCAACTTTGTTACTATTCTGAACAACTGTGGGTAGTCGCTTTGCAATTGTGCTGCTAATTGGTTAGTCCTTTTAATTGCACTGCTAGTTGGTTGTGTGTACG
>JADLZK010012210.1:0-298358 GCA_015847255.1 Hyparrhenia diplandra | reverse complement strand
CTTCTTAGATTTCCTTGTGCGCTACATAAACATAATTCTTACTATCTTCTTCTCACCTATTGTTTTACTTGGTAACTTCAAGCTGTACTACAATGGGTCAATTCCGTACAAGCCCAAGATTATGAATATTTTCTTCACCGTGGTTTACAAGATTATATGTGTAAAACCATAATATATACACGTCACTGAAGCAATGCAAATCTGGAACGAAGAAACGGCGCATGCTCCGTGGCGTCTGTGTGCTATCTACTCATTTCTCATGCCGCAACATGGTAGACAAATGTGAAACCATGGAGTCCGTTCACAATGGTCGCTTCTCTGCAACCGGTAATTTACTCTCACCTCGCTGTCAAGTTGTGAAATCAACGCGCAGGGTCTTGGTCGGGCAGAGATCAGTGAGTTTGTCGTGCAACCACTTAGATCGTCCAGTGGCTTAATGCAGAGTAGTTGTTAGCAATGCAAGCAACGATCGATGATTATTTTACCAGTTAATTTCCATAAGCAGGTAGCATAAGCCAATCATCATGGTGGTTCTCCTCCCGTCCCCATTGTACATAATCTGTTCTTAGTAAACCCTGACCACGCATCGCCAATTCATTAACAAAGCTCAACCTCCTTGCTTTGTTGAAAAGTCTTCGCTCAGATTTTGTACTTTGCAAATAAGTCCTGGCAACAGAGCTATGCTATTAGCTATCATCATATATACAGCACGACAAGAGATGCCATGTTCAGTCTGGCATTTTGCCTTCACAAAAGAATAACGTGGCAGAGATATATAGTAAGGCATCAATCTACTACAGCTTAGAGGTATAAAGTGCAGAGATATTTAAATAATGATGGATTAGGCTTCTTGGACAGAGCTGCATCATCAAGCTGGATACATAGTTACATAATTACATGCACCCAAAAGTTCTGCAAGTCTAGGAGTATCACTAGGAGTAGTTGCGCCTTACACACAATCTATGGGAGGGAATCAGGGCATGTGAGGTCAGCATTAACTGGGAACAACACAAGAGATCATTGAATAGAGAGGAAAATTAACATGAAACAATTGTTGATGAAGCGACACTATTTTAGCTGTGCAGTAGGACATTTTCTTGCACAAACAATGATAATTTAGATGATTATAGGTGTGCCCCGGCTCTGTGAATCAGTCACGGAAGCAAGAAACAAAACAACCAAGAGTTTTGAATAGAAACCATACATAACTTGTATTGATAATTAGATTTGGGTACAACCTGCCTTTTGTCGACTAATTGCCGGTAAGTTTAGAACGAACAACCAAGAGTTTTCTTATTACAACCTAAAGTTAGCAGTCAAATGGAGGCCACCTAAGGCGCAGCGGGTGCCATATCATGTTGATGTGATCTTGTATCCTAAGAAAAAGCCAAGAAACATGAGAGTAAAAGATATTAGTATGGGGCTAGACACTGGAGCTTCCAAGAATAATCCATAAAAGTCTTTTCTTTCATGAACAACTATATTTTGTAGTAAATAATGGTCAACATATTTGAGTTCCAGATCTTTAGCAGGAAAATAGATGTATGCAGGCATGAACATACAAATGCAAACTTAACATCACTACCATCTTCATTTAATATACCGCCAGACCTAAGTCTCACAAGATAACCATACTTTATTTAGATCATTGAAAGGCTGTTTTTTTCACACACATATACTTAATTGCTTAGAAAAAACACTCTTAGCTTCAGAACAGCGGAACCGTAGAAAAGATATCCACCCGCTTAAAATTGATAGTCTTGAGAAGCACCTGCATTGAGTTTGATAAATAAATAATCCGCTTTTGTGGTTTCATCAAGATATCACAACACTCAAGTCATTTTTCACCTCGGCAATAACCTACAATGGTAAAATAATAGGGCACGCCATTGCATTGAGTCTTTTTGTAATCTTCATTCTATTCTAGCCTGAAGGCCTCACCATGCCCTTCCTTTGCCCTTTCTTTTGTTTAGTAAATAGTCTATTTTTATGAATGGACAAGACACTTTCATAGGATATTTTTAATTCTAATTAAGTATGATACCGGGATGCACAAGCACAAGACAAACTTTTACCAATGCAATGTACCAAAATAGAGTGGAGCATTTAGTAAAGGATGCTTAAAAACATCAATCCACACAAACCACTATAAAGGTGAAAACCTGTATATTGGCTCTAGGATGCAAATGTAGGCAATAATATAATTACACTCACTGCGGATCCCAAAAGAAAAATAACATTAAGTGTGGAAAGGAACTTACCTAGTATAGTAGTATAGGCAGTCAAGGCATATTAGTCGGGTACCGACAGTATATGACAACTAATTTTGACACCGCCGTGATCTCAGAGAAACCTATGGATTTATAATTGCGTGCATTGCACCGCTGCCATTTGAAATTCCCTCAATCACCAAGTAGAAGCACCAAATCAGCAATACCAATTGTATATCTCAAAAGCAATGAGGTAACACATTAACATCATAAAATGCGAAAAGCGGCACCAACTTCATAACATTTCAAAAAGCACGCAGGAAATAAAATAAAATAATCAACGCGTGGATTAGGCATTGATTTATGAAAAATGATAAAAAGGAAAATTAATACTTGAAATGGTTAAGAACCCCGCCCTTCCTTTCTCATAATTTGCATCTCCTCATGAACCTCGTATAATTATCTATCTCAGACCTCCTATAAGTGTTCGAGAATTCAAGAGGCTATAAACCCTTGAGCCAAAAATCATAGATAAACCTGTTTGTCTAAAGAGTAGAAATGTGTAGAGATATACCAGATTATATTTGTTTAAAACAGCTAAAATCGTAGAATCGCATGTAAAACATTGAGAAATAAAAATCAGCCTCGTAAAGAAAAATAAATAAATGTGATAAGCAGCAATCACAGCTTCTCACTTAAAATAGATTGTTCAATTAGCAACCCAGCATAGAAAAAAAGGAAAAGGACATCACTCCCATTTTAGCCTAAAATAAGAACTTGTGATTTTCAAACCGGATTGTAGTAAGTCTATTGTTTCTCTTTGTTTTGTAGGATATGTTCCCGCGATTGTAGCATAGTACACACATGATACACCGCATGAATCAAAAAACTTCCAAGCAAAATGCGTGAAACGTTGTTTCAAAGATAGTACAGAACTAAAAGCTCTTTCTTGCCTTAATAAGTGGTGCAGCACAAAGCCTTGTTTTGAGGAAAAATGTAGGTAAGACGCGAAAACCAACGCTAGACCTGGGATTTGGAAACCGAGCAACGAAAAGTTACAGGGCCAAAACAAAGATGATGAGGCAATATCAATATATCAGTGATACATGGTGTCGCACGGTATAGGCAAATATCCCAAACATGGACTTGGACCACAGCATATCCATGCAAAACAAACAAAAAAAAGGAGCTAAGGAAAGGTAATAGAAACGCTAATGTGGATCAAAGTAAGGAAAGCTAGAAAACCGCCAGATGTTTCTAGAGAAGTAATAGGTGAAATGGCGTGTATGCGGATGTTGACAGATGGCAAACGTCAGTAGCAAGCATGTTTAAACCTTCATAGATCATCTCAAAGGATCGGTGATGCTTGATCCTTCACAACGTATAAATGATTTAGCACAGAAGCACCCCATAGTGAAGTAGTCATTGAAGAAGAGAAGCAAAAGTAAATTAGCAACGCAAGAATAACCAAGGTTTGTGGTAACTATGAATTGCAAACATGACATATATTTTAGATGAGGAAAAACAACATTTGTATTATCAACTAATGATTGTTCCTCCTAAGAACTAAGAATTATACAAAGTACAATCGGGTTGGTAAACATGTTTGAAAAATATATGACAAAAATCATATCTAAGTTTTTGGCGCAATAATCACCTCAAAATGGGTAGAGAAAAAAATACGCATCTACTATAGCAAAGTTGCTGTTAATACTGTGGCATCCATATGACTTACAAAATAGTATGAGACATTAATAATAAAAACCGGGATTAAGGGATGGGCCGCTTACCTCTAGCTTAATAATAAAACTCATTTTTACATAGCTCGGGATTGCAAGATAAACATCGTCCCTCTTGGATCAACACTAAAAAAAAAATTGTCACAATTACTTATATCAAAGTTGAATTCTCGAGAATTCTCTCTGGGTGAATCCAAAGGTGAAGGTAGAACGCTGGGTGTAAGTTTTTACTAACAATCAGATTTGACAAAACTATTTAGTTAATCCACCGGCAAAGAAATAACTATTACAGCTCCAATCATGTTTCTATTAGTATTATTAGAAAAAAAAGACAGACCGTATTGGGTCACCTCGCCCCGATGCATCTAAGTGCCCGGCTTATCATCAACTTCTTTCCATTGCACATCCCTCGCTTAGCAACACCAGATGCTCCAATCGATGTAAATGCTTCTTTCGTAATCGATGTGTGTTTGATGGGATTCAACCTAGTCATAATAGGATTTTAGCTGCAGCTATGATGAACTACACCTCGAGTCCGGGCCGGAGTTCGAGGAGTTTCCCAACTCATCGCTCTAGAACCACCCAATGGGTGAGTTTCTGCCCTTCTAGTGGTCAAGGGTCAGGTTCTTGTCTAGAGAGACGGTTCAGATCTTATGAGGTGTGTTGGGTGCATTTGTGTTGTTTTGGGGTTTCTAACCCCTATTTTCTTTCTTAATATAATGATACGCAGCCTCTCCCGTGCTCGAGAAAAATGTAAATGCTTCCTTGATAGAAGCATGGGTCTCCCTCGTGTAAAAGGAAAAGGCAAGAGGAATGAGACACAATTTACAAAGAAAAATCAAGCAAGAAATTTCATAAGAAAAATATATAGGCACCGCAAATTTGTATCAAGGATCTTCGCCGGGGATTTGTATTGAGTAAAACTTTTTTGTTGCCTCTAATGCCTAGAGGCAGGATTAGACCAAGAAAAGAAGTATTCTTTTTGTTCTCAGATACAATGTAAGCAATAAGGTGCAGCTCCTAAATTGCTAATAAAATTTATTGTTTGGAAATAAAATTACATATGACATGGAAGCAAACAATTTAACATGACAAACCTTGGGGAAGTAGCATTAGCTTTATAGCAGGAGGGCATGAAACATACTAACCTGGATCAAGAAAATCAACCACAATGAGTGCAAATTAAACTGTGTAATAGAAATGCATTAGATCATGTTCAAGTAGGAAATTGTAGGAAGCACATTGACATATTATGAACTCAATAACCACTTCGCCAAAATCAAGCCTCAACCATGGACCTTAAATAATTAATTTAGATGCTTTCCAAATGTGAACGGTTAAATGAAAGAATTAAAGAAGCACCAAACATAGTCGACTCAGGAAGGGCTTGCAAGCTTTTCTTGTAACAAAAAGCATCGATCATTCCTGAAATATATCTGTTAACCCCAAACTTCTTGTTTTCTGAAAAGAATTAAGCCCATTATTCTGAAGCTTGAAATATATCATGCCAACCCATTGTTAATTCCGGCAAGCACCAACTGCCTCGGAGTATCTGTAAACAGTACATGAAAATAGGTATAGCCAAAATGTTGGAGCCATAGAAATAGGCAATTAACCGACCAACTACACAAATAATAGGAACAAAAAGGAGGAGGTAAAAAGATCCTAACCTCAGTACTCAGTGGACAAAAAAACAACCGGTTTTAGCTTGTAAAGAAGCATAAAAATAGGACCTGGAATGTGCAAGATAAGCGGGTTCGGCTGACCTGAAATGTGCTAAAAAAGTGCATAAATAAATGAAGTTCACTATATATTAAAACAAAGCCATGTCAAATCTAGAAGGACCAACTGCACATACAAAGCAAATGTTCTGAGGTCAAAATTGGAATTAAATACCATTGCTCTTGGTTTCGCTTTTATCTTACAAAACATAATAATATTATCACAATACATGAAACATCATCACGTACAATGAAAAAAGGAAAAAGATGCTACTTATTGTGAGTGAATGTAGATGGAATCAATAATCATCATTGGCTCATAAATCAAGTCAATATGAAGCTTGTAATTAGACCAGTTCTTGTGACATGTCAATAAAACTAACTACATACCCCAGAAAGATGAGATGACTGAATGGGAGGTACCTGAACTATTATCTGTGAAGTTTGTCATCTCCATGTAAATATTGGATGTCCCTGGTCTCTCTGTAAAAGCTTGCTTGGTGACAGAGTTGGGGGAGCTCGCTCCTTGGGCCTGGTATGCCCCACCTAGATGAGCTGCTGCTATAAAAATCTAAATCATACTTGAACAAAACTAAAGTTGGCAGATAATTAACTTGGGTGGCAATTATGAACCACATTACTGCAATTACCTAATTTTCTCCTTAACCAAGAAACATTCGCATGAGAAACATTTAAGCTATTAGCTATATTTTGTTTGGAGGGCTATCTAGTATAAAGAGATGAGGTATGTTAATTTTGAAAATACACCGACCTTAAATCACTGTAGTAAAAAAAGCACCAAGCATGTCGACTGTCCAGTCCCTTTGAAGTTAGTAAAAAAAACTGCGTAGCTATAACCTCAGTGTCATATATTTGTAAAATATAGTATTATCAAAAATCATCCTAGCACCAATAATCACTCACTAACTAAAGTTAAATCGTAAAAATAGATTAAAAACATCAGCTCGAAATCCTATGAACTATACCGAGGAAACCTACAGCCAACATGCCACTCGTCGACGCCGTACAAATGTATGATGCTGAAATTATGAATAACCACATTTCAGATGCATATTTTTGAAGCCCATATGAACCATAAAACCATGGAAAATAAATAAATCTAGGCATGAAAGGGAATTATATCTTGACATATCAAAGATGAAATTGAGCGTCTAAAATTACAGAATAATTTAGGAAGCATATTAACATTTTCTTTGCAACTAAATTGTAAGAAAGGCAATCAGAGCATGCAAGGTATTTGGCTTTTGGAATTCCAGAGTATCGGAATGGATACACAAAGTAACCATTTGGTACAAAAGTTTTCTTAGATTATCTGCAGTTCATGATGTTCTATTACCTCGGTAGGAACTTTGAGAATTCCCTGTCTCCCTATGTCCAGCAAAGCTAACCTGTAGCTGTAAAAGGCACTCGAATCAAAATCAAATCAAAATCGTTGATGGCACCAAAAAATCAATGCAAACTTACTGCTCTAGGAACCACGATCACTGTTACAAAATCAATCATACAATAAAATAAAAAGATAACACATCATTGAAGGAGTCACCTTGGGTCTTGCTCCTTCAGCCTATAGGAGAGTGCCCGCTCCCCATCCGAAGAAGCATCGAGGAGACCGCGCGGAGGATGGGGGGAGGAAGAGGGCGGCCGAGCTGAGGTGCAGCCACCGCCGGCAAAGAAAAGGTGAAACCCTAGGCCTGGGCACGCCGGGCCCCTAGGGTTTCAGTAGCCGACAAAGACGCGAAGGGGAGGGAGGAGGCTCGCCCAGGGGAGGAGGAGGGCAGCGCTGGGAGGAGGAGGGGGGGATGAGGAGGGCCGCTGCCGTCGTCGCGCGCTCCGGCCCTGTCCGTGGTTCGGGAGAGGGAGAGATCGATGGGGGAGGGAGAGAGAGGAGGCCATGAGTTTTTTTTTTTTTTTTTTTTTTTTTTTGCCGAGAGGGAGCGAGCTCGGTATATATTCGGTGGGAAGAGGCGGGGCTGTTTCTCAAGAAAAGATACAAGCGGGCAGGTAAATGAAAATGACCATGAATCCGAATTTTCCCTTCTTCGGGTGTAGGAGGTCGGGTAATACGGGGTAAACGGTAAAAAGTTAAACCCGAAGTTACGGTTTTGCCGGAACTTTTGTGGACCACGACGAGATTTGTTCAAAAAAGGTAAGGGCTTTTTGCAAAAACGTCCAGCCAATCAAATTAATTGGGGCGACGCGGATGGTGTCCCCGTGGGTGATTTCGTAGAGGATCAGAAGTCGGAGATTTACTCCATCTTACCTAGGCTTATATATACTGCAATTATTGTGAGCGACAGAACATGAACGTGAGAGGTTTATCGACAAAGCGCGTATTTAGCAAGCGGCAAGCTGTGATCCAGCCTAAACAACAGAGCAATTATTGCATTGGTATGTTGAAGAACAGTCAAACAACCTCTATAAAAGTCTGTCTAATGAATATATGCAAAAAATAAATTCTATCCCTTCTGAATATGAAAACCTTTCTGAACCAAACTGCTTTGACATGGACACATCATCAGCTTGTCTGAAACTTGAAAAGTTTTCTAGTGATAAACATACTACCTATAGATCGATAGACATATCCACATCACTAAAATCTATGTTGTTGATCTTGGCTGCTAGTGAATGGTGACCGGTCAAAAGTTTTCATGATGCATAAACTGATGCCACAGGACAGCAAGTTTCAAAACGCAGCAAAGGGTACTAGCTTTACTATTATCAATCTGCATCTGCATAATTTTAAGTGAGGGACAATGCAAATTAAAAATGAATGGGTATGTGCTGTGTGGTGGGGGGCTTGTCGGCCTCCTACAACAGCCATTGTTATTGCAACAACTGGAGGGAGTAAACAACAATGTTTCTGTCTTAAGAAAGATGAGGAGTGAAGTAGTAACAAACAAATACAAATGGGCACATGTACAGTTGCAATATACTTATATGAGAATATAAATAAATGCCAGTAGCCAGCCTGGTTCATGATGTCACCATTGGAAAGATAGTTATGTCAGCCTACTAGTTAAGCGCCATTTGCCCCTGGTCAAATCATTAGTCAAACAAAGTTCGTTCAGGGCCGGATTCCAATTACCTGCAGGTTGCACCCAATTATTTATCGCAAAATAAACAAAAGACATGTTGGCCAGGAGATTGTCTAGCTATCTAGGTGCAGGGCCCTTATTGCCTTTGAAGACTAGTCGCCACTCATTTTGCAATAGGTTATTAGGTTGTTAAGTACTTGATGACTGTCATCGTAGTGCACTGTATTTGATCCAAGCATGTGTATCTGAAGCCAAGGTTCAGGTTCTCTGGCCCAAAACCAAAACTGCTCTTCATCGTCCCGGCCGGCCTTGGGTTATGGGGATTGTTGGTTTCCTGTATTGGCCGACTAACTTGCTACCACCTCCACATGGTTCCATTGCATTGTTTTTGAGAAGAATTAAGTCGCTATATATGGAGTTACGTACCTGCAGATGCAGTTACCTTTTTTTGATTCTCACACACTCGGCTCTAGGCCTCTTGTATTGATTGAATGATGCTCAGCTGTCGCGAGCACATAAACACGATACAAACTCAGGGAGGGATCGCATCAAAACTCGATACACGACCGGGTCCCAACTCCACCCCACAAGTGCAAGTTCATGTGCACAAGAATTACAAGTCCGCGGGATATGATCCACCGATACTGAATGAAAACTATCTATTAACAATTCCTTGATCTCTTGAATAAGATTACCTCCCACGCTATGATCATGTGATGCCGAGTTCAGCGCCTCCTTCAACAGACTCGAGTCAGTTTCTATTATGGCTTTCGAAATACCCAAGTGCATCGCCGCTTCCACTGCCTGCTTGCAGGCCATATAGTTTCAGCAAGGAAAGCATCATGGACTGGACCCAGATTACCAGCGCCGGCTAGGATAGCTGACCCATCATGATCTCTGAATATGAAGCCCCATGTCCCAATCTTAGATTCCGCTCTGAAACCTCCATCAATATTGATCTTCACAATTTCATCTGATGGAGGAGACCAGACCTGCATTTACTTCCTTGGGATCGCGGCTGTATGCTGTACTCCTCATGCAGGATATCACAGGTGGTACTTAACACTGACTTGATCGTTGTATGGTCTGGGGGCATCAACTCGCCGGCATTAACTTTGTTTCTCACTTCCCACCACCTCCATAGCAGCACACATATGCAAATGCAGATATCTTTCTTCAGCTTCAGTATTTCAGACACAAAGCCTGTTGCCGTCGATTGTGCAACCAACAGCAGTCTGTACTGCTCAAGGCCTACTCCTCGCCAAATGCGGTGGACTTCTTTACACTTTAAAAACAGTGGCCTCCATCCTCATCATACCTGCAACACACCGGGCATACCGTATCAAGGAAAATGCCCTTGCTTTTATTTTACACCTCATCGGTAGGCTATTATGTGCTATCCTCCATATGATATGTTTTAGCTTCGGAGGACCAGGCAGCTTCCAAATCTTCTTCCACATTAGGCATTCTTCTTTGTTCTGACCTCTCGATGAAAACACCTTTCTGCTTGACTCGTTTACTTTCATCAACATCCTCCAAAACATGGTAAGCCGACTTAACCGAGAAAATCCCCTTCTTGTCAAAATGCCACGCTACACAGTCATCCCGATCAGAGTGTACTGGTATAGCTAAAATGTTTGTTACATCCTCTTCCCAAAAAATCTCTTTCACCAACTCGACATCCCAAGTACCAGTCACAGGATCAATGAGGTCTGAAACCTTTGTTGCCACCGTGTGTCCTCGGGGAGTTACTGGACGTCTAGTAGCACCGGCTGGAACCCAAGGGTCTTCCCAAATACGAATCTGAGAACCATCACCAACTCTCCAGATTATGCCTTTTCCATGGCCCTTAAACCCCTGACCAAACTGCGCCAGGTGTATGATATACCAGGCTTCTCCACAGCTGCCCACAGATCGCCGTCAGGCCAGTATTTTGCACGTAACAACTGTGCACACAGAGAGTTTGGGTATTGGATAAACCCTCCAACTTTGACGAGCTAACATAGCCAAATTAAACAGGTGCAAATCCCTGTACCCGAGCCCTCCTTTCTCCTTTCTACATGCCATTGTTTGCCAAGAGATCCAGTGAACCTTTTTCTCATTTTCTTGTTGAGCCCACCAAAATCTACATATCATAGCACTGATTTCATCACATAAAGCTTTAGTCAGATCAAAAGCAAGACATGGCATAGCTGGGGATTGCTTGTGCTATAGCTTTTAATCAGTGTCTCCTTCCCCGCCTTGGACAACAACTTTTCCTTCCATCCCTGATCCGTTTCCAAATTCTATCCTTCAGATAAGCAAACATTTTACTTCTTGATCTTCCCATATATACCGGCAGTCCCAGATATTTGTCATTCTTCCCTTCCTTCCTGAGAAAGATTAAGTGCTGACATAAACCCTGCCTTGCTCGGCATCACAGTTCTTGCTAAACAATATCGATGACTTCTCCATATTAACCATCTGCCCCGAACACTCCTCATATAGCTGCGGTATGTGTTGCGGATAATTTGCATTCCCATCATTAACTTTTAGGAGTAGCAAAGAATCATCTCGCAAACAAATAAATGAGTAATGCTCGGTGCATTCGCATATAGTTACCCCCCTCAATCTGACCACAGCCGGCATCATTGAGTAGACCCGAGAAACCTTCAGCACAAATCAGAAAGAGGTATGGAGAAAGAGGGGTCTCCTTGCCTCAACCCTCTAGTTGGAACAATTTCTTCCGTCAAAAACCCCATTAACTTTAATTCTATATGATACCGTGCTTTACACATTGCATGATCAACTCAACCCAACTACTTTGGAAGCCCAATTTTTTCCATCATACGCCGCAAAAATGACCACTCCACCCTATCATAGGCTTTACTCATATCAAGTTTTAGGGCTGCATAACTATCCTTCCCACTTCTCTTATTCTGCAAAAAAATGTGTCAACTCATAGGCAACAAGGACGTTGTCTCAGAATCAAACGGCTGGGATGAATGCACTTTGATTCTCTCAAATGATCTCGGCCCGGGGATCAGCTTCAAATCGAGCAAGAGCTTTGGAGGCAACTTTTATACACAACATTGCATAAGCTGATCGGGTCGCAAATCTTTTAATCTTTCGTGTCGAGGCACTTTAGGAATAAGCACAATAACAGTTTTGTTCCAGTCGGGAGAAAGCATACCACCATTCAGAAAATGCAGCACCTCTTTTGTGACATCCTCTCCGACGATCTCCCAATACTTCTTGTAGAACAGGGGATGTCATACCCGTGCCCCCCCTAGCCTTCATATCACCAATACTATCGAGCCCGACCTTCACCTCCTCGCCAGTAAAGGGGCGCGTGGTAGCTTCATTCATCGCGAGTCACCTTGGACTGAATTTTCTCCAAAAGCTCATCCATGCGAGACCCCGAGGTGGCTACAAATAAATTTTATAAAAGTTAGAAATCTCATCCCTAACCTCCCTCTCTTCTTCGACTACTGCCCCATCCTCCTTAACTATTTTACTAATCCGACTTTTTATGCCTCCTCGCCGAGGCATAATTGTGGAAGAATCTTGTATTCGATCTCCTTTCTCCAACCAATGAACTTTTGCTCGTCGCCTCCAAGTACAAATTTTTTTCTTCTCCTCTAATTTTTTTCGGTTTTGAATTTTAACAACTCCTCTCTCCTCACCGACTCCTCGCAAAAAAACCACCCTCCTCCTACACTCCTCTAGAGATCTTCTCGTTCTTTTTATACTTTTCTCCAAGCCCCCTAAGACATTTTTCCCCAATCACCTAACTCACTAGCAACACATTGCGGGGCACTCCCGACATCCTGCCCCCTTGCCTCCCTTTGCCGCCTTCCGGGCATTCTCCACAATGACTCCACATTCCTCTTCATCCACCCAACTATTTTCAAAGCGGAAGGCTGCAGGTCCACGCAGCGTCTCCACCGCAAAGACGAATGGGATTAGTGTTCACAATGACCGGACGATGATCGAGATGCCTCGGTTCCCCATTTATGATATGGTACGCAGGAAACCGTGGTCCAATCTTTATCGCAATCCGCCTGGTCCAAGCGCTCCCGAATGTACGGGCACTTGTAGATTATTGTTTCGCCACGTGAGCGGGTCCCCTTCATACCCCTGGTCCGGGCCAAGTCACAATCCTCGAGCTTCACACAAACGGTCCATGCAACTCTGGCTCCGTTGCGGCCCACCTTCCCTTCACAACTTCGAGGAGAATTTCATTGAAATCCCCAAGCAAAGTCTCTGCCGTGAAGCGTTCAACACTCTCAACGCCTTCCACGACAAATCTTTTCCTCCGGTTCCCCATAGAAGCCGGTCGACCTCCAAACGAAGCCGCCATCCTCCGTCACCGGAATCAATGTACAGCGTGAAATGCTTTGCACATGTAGATTGATCCCTCTCCTCCGGAAGATCGCTAAGCCTCCACCATGAGTCTTTGAGCAATCTTTCACGATCATGTTCGCAAGCCCAAGTTTCCACCTCAATCCTTTTATCCCGCTCTCATCCATTTTGGTTTCGGGACAAACGAGAATGTCGGGGTCTTCCTCATACGGACGTCCGTAGGCCCGCAGCTGCGCCGCGCCCGATTTCCCAACCCGCGGCCGAGTTCCGACGCGATGATCTTCATTGCGGCTCGCGGGCTGAATCGGCAGCCCGCTTCAAGAGTTTACGGCACTTCCTCCCCACCCGCCTTGCTTCACCTTCTTATTGCCGCTACGTGCGTCGACCTCCATGTCGTCCGGCAGCCTTGCGTTTTTGGGCCTCCACGGCCCATGCTACATCAGCTCCGCCCACTTGCGGCGACGCCCCTCTTTCCCACCCGTTGAATCCTCCTATATTTTCCTCCCCGGCCCTTCTTTCCTCCTTCCGGTTCCTCCTTTGACCCTCCTACGTGCATCTTTGTGCATGGCAATGTTCTGAGTGTCACTTCCCTTCCCCCAACTTCTCTGTCCCGCTTCTGCTCCTCCTCTTTCCGAGCAAAGCCCGATTTGGCACTACCCGGCCAAGCTTCTCTAACGCCACGCCTTCTTCAACGGATCGGTGGCCCTCCTTGTTCGGGCAAGACCGCGCGCTCCCCACGTTAGTTTCGCCGCACCAAGCACCTCCTTACGCCATGATGGAGCATTCATCTGTCTTCTCCTCGACGAAGTTCGAGCGGACCGACCCATACGATCCCGACCCCCACCCTATCGAGTCCACCTCCCTACCTCCTCCTCGCTTGAAGACGGCGGGCTTGCGGAGGCGGAAAGTATCTCACCTCCTTGCGAACGCGCCCGTTCATCCTTCCCCAACTCGAGCAAGTCGCGATCAACGTGCCCGACCGCCGCGGGTGTAGCGAATCGGCAAGCGGCTCATACGTACCGGACCACCCGGTCCTCCTTGTCCTCCCCTAAATCAGCCATGATTCCCTCCTCGGCTTCACGTACATCCAAACCGACCTTGATCCGCCAAGGCACGCCCCGCCGCTAGGTCGCCATCACCAACATCCGCTTCCATGAACTCCCCAACCTCATCCCCAATCGCCCTCAGCCGTCGACCGATTCATCATACCAAAGGAAGCCTCCACACGCATCCGGATCGGAAACATGGAAAAATCAAAATCCTCCAACGATTTTGCCGCATCAAATCATAACGATCGACAACTCTTTGCAATTGTCCATGGTCCTTCATCCAGCCATCCACGAGACCCGACTCTGGTGGAAAGTGATCACAAAGACATTGTCTCCCCTTGTCGTCACACGAGATCCCCTTGGCGGGGCACCGGATCCAAATTAACGAGCTGGCGCTGGATGACATCTCCACGCATATTCTCTTCTAGACCCGCCAATCTCGCCTTACGCCCTTGGCGGGGCGACTCGCGCCGGCCGCCAACCCGCCGCCGTCCCGATCTTGATCTTCTTCTTTCCAAATCAAGAAAGCTGCAGATTCTCCAACAAGTTCGCCACACCCTCCATCCTCAACCTTTCCACGCCGCCACAACCCTCACCTCACCCACCTTCGAGAAGATGGCGATCTTGGAAACGGTGGACACCGGGTGAACATTGTGCTAGCAAAACCTAGGGTTTTTGGGTTTCCCTCGACCAAGAAAGACTCAGCCAAGGGGTGATGGTGGATGGATGATCAATCGATCCCCGAGTGGGAGCGAGACCGGGAAATCTAAATTGGGGTGGAGAAGGGAGGAAGAACGATGATCCCGAATCGCCACCGACACACCCTCGAAGTCGCCTAGGGAAACCCTAGACGCCGAGAAAAAAGCACGCATAGCCCAATGTTGCAGATGCAGTTACCTGCTCCTATCACTTGCATTGCCTTTTCCAAAATGGAATTACAAGAATCGGCTCAATTCAGACTCATTTTCCATTCGATTCTGAACTTGACGAAAGATCAAGCAAAATGCTGCAAAAGGGGGAAGGAACAAAGCAGCAGCAGCAATACATGATTCTACTTCTATATATCTGGGCTTTGTTATTTCCACATTTATAAAGATCAGACGGAGATTCGGAGTTCAAGATAGAACAACCCTTGGTTTTTAGTATTTTGTTAAAAAAAAGGTTGGCCAGGCGGGCGTGCTCCCTGAGTGGCTGACAGTCATAGATAACCATTAAAATTCAGGAAATTCTTTTTCATTCGCCACAAGTTGCTGCGATAGTCTTCTTTCCATACATACTCTCATGCAATTATGCATGGTGCAGCAGTAAGCTGTACTCCTGTCAAAACTGGTTGTTTACTCAAGCTCTGTCAACTTTACAAGAACTACGATTAATTATTCACACCCTACCTGCCACCACCGTTGAACACACAGGATCGAGGAAGAACAACATGCCATTATTTCATCTGATTCCAGTAAAATATATATATTTTTACATCATGAAGTAAAAATATGTATAGATGCCAACTATGTACAGTGCAGGTGCATGTATATATATGATACATCAAATTTTTTTTTTGACTAATTCTAATCTATTTGCATTTCAACGTTACCAAAGGCACAAGTGATGTTATTTAACACGTATAATGCACGGAATTTTCTAATTTTCCATGTTGGTTTTAGTTTGATTTAGCTGAACTGGAAGAAATAAAAAATGACGCTGTCATATTGTTTTTCTTTTTGGTAATATAAACCACGAGTGGATTGCCATGTGCACAATGGTCCTGACCCAGATGAACAGGTTGATAAAGAAGCCCATCAGGCTAACAGATTCGAAATAGTGATTATGGGCCGGCCCGACTGAGTATGGGCTGAACGTAGACGTTCAGCTCCTGGCTCACAACCGTCTGATGGTGGAGTCTGAATCTCTTGATCCCAAAGATAACTGAACAGAGCGAAAAGGCATGTGCTATTGTGCTATGCACGGTGAAAAAATTGAAAATGATTCACTTACGGCTGCATGCGATTTTATTTTTTACTTTTTTACTGAGCATCTCTATCAGGAGCTTCTAAAACCAGGTTCCATAATTACCAGTTGAGGAAGGCGGAATAGGAGGCTAGGCTCGGTGAGATTTGGGAGGGCATGGAAAAAAATCTATATGTTAGAATTTACATAGAGTAGGGGCTTATTTGAGGGTCTATGCTTGTTATGGAGTACCAGGTTGTTAATTATTCTGGGACTCTAGGAGGGATATATAATCTCAAGCTTTGTAATGGAAAAGGCAAGACATTTTTGCCAACTAGTTCTACTTGTCTCTTATACATGATTCTACATTTCTAGGCTACATGTGCAGTTTAGCTAAATAATAAATGACGTATATAACTATATACAAATAAATAAATAAATGTTTTTTTATATTACAAGAGTAGAAGTTTATTTCCATCAAATCTTAAACGCCGCCGTCGCCGTTGGCACTAACTCCTCGCTGCCTTACTTGTGCAACATGGAGACACTTTGATTTTACAATTAACACTAGTAGCGCCCGTGCATTGCTACGATAACTAAACTTCTATACTAAAAACATTGATCACACAATAAGATAACAATACTATGTAATTAAATACTGAAGTTAAAATGACATTTAATAAAAATACAGTTTATAAAATTAACACAGTCTAGTAACCACGCACATCGCAGCTCACACAATCTCATTGAAAGCCCGCAAGGCGTTGCAATGGGAAAAAATGACACCGAGAAAAGTATAAACGTGTGTTGCCCGTTAAATAACAATACTTGGAGCGTGGTGATTGTGTAATCACTATTATAATCTTCACCAATTAATTGTGTGTGCATTGATTTAGTAGCAAAAATAAACAAGTGTTCGCTAATCCATTCGAAAGAGACGGTGTTTAGTTGTGTTTAGTATCCCCGTCAATTAGTGTCTACTCACGGCACTTATCATCATTCCGGCCTCTACCATGTGCACCATCATCCTCTCCTTGGCCGCCGAGGTCGCTGTCCACGTAGACGAGGTCGCTTCCAAGCTCTCCAGTGAAGTAGTGAGCATATGACACCCGAAAACACAACGATTTGGCTTCATACAAAGCTCCTCTCGTACAATACTATTTGGCTGTCGTCCATGCATCCATGGCCTATGTTTGCACTGCATGGAAACATCAAGTTGGTTTTAGTGAAGGATGGGTTTCAAAAAATGCACATCAGGACCACGGAACATCGATCAAGAAACAATGATGACAGTCGGGCAGTGCTGCGCGGAAGCTGCTCATAGTTTTTTTTTTTCCTCCACAACAATAGGATGCAAAAATAAGCATTTACCAATCCGAGTATGTGTCAGTTATTGATTGATATAATATAGCTCTCACTACAAAGTTTCCTGTCATATTAATGTGATGTAATCCTCCGGTGATTGGTCCTCTGATGGCATGCACGATTGGTGAGTGTAGTTTCCTTCTTGAATGCATGCACGATTTTGGTTACCTTAACTGATTGCATGCGTGTGTGATAGCGAGGCAAGGAAAGAGTGATGACTCCTTGTTGATTGCATGCACGTTTGCATGGTAGCCAGGCATATGGAAAGAGGGAGCGAGGCATGCGAGCGTGATGCCAGATCGCACGGGACGGGGTGAGTAGAGTCAGGTGAAAGTCGCACTAAATCAAAGTTTCTTTACTTTTGTTCTTTTTATGTTGCATGAATATAGATTTGCTGCTCTACAGTTCAAAAAACAATTGCGATGGCATGCTCTGTTCAGGTGCAACGCTATCAGAAAACAAACACATTTCAGGGATATGTTTATATCATGTATTCATAATAAAGTACATTGGTCAAGGCAAATGATTTTCTTTTTACAAAAAAGAAGAAGAAAAAAACGCATACTCAATTTAAACTGAATAAGACCAATACCTATAAAACCAAAAATAAAAACAACTGAAATTAATGTAAGCATCATGCATGCATATCGACGATTGATCTATGATGATACTCTTGAATAAGAAGGAATGAATATATATGGGTAAAAATCAATAGAAGTTGTTGGTTCCTTGGTAGGAGAGTCCAGTGCACCAGCCGGCGGGGATGGCATCGTCGACGACGATGGTCTTCTGCGGCGAGCTGTAGCTGGTGATCCTGACGACGAGGCCCTTTTGTCGTTGCCGAGCGCGGCGAACACCTGGTGCGTGATGCCCCAGTTGTGCGACGCCGGCACGTAGCTACAGTCCGGCTCGCCGGCCCTCTTGACGGCCAGATCGCCGATATCGCCGCTGCCGGCGACGTTCATGACGTAGAGCTGGAGCCACCAGTAGTTTCCCCGCACGGTGAACCCGATCCCGCCGGAAGGCTGGCACGGCACGCGGCGGAACTGCACGGGGACGATGCCCGCCACCCGCTGCGCCAGGATCAGGAACGACGGCGGCGCCATGTCGAAGTGCTGCCGCGGCGGGTTGCACCACCCGCCGTTGTCGCTGGCCAGGTACCAGTTGGGTGGGCAGAGGTTGGTGCCGGTCACCACGACGGACGGCGAGCCCGGGTTGCACCACCGGGAGTTGACGCACCGCAGCTCGTAGCACTGCCCGCACCCGGCGCCGCTCGCGAACAGCGGCGTGCTCAGCGCCGCCGTGCGCGTCGAGTAGAGCGATTGGATGTCGTTGGCGCCGTACCCGCACGCGCCGCCTGCACGCATACGTTCCAATGATCATTTGCATGCAAAGGCACAAGCACATACATGTGTTCCACCATGCATCGACATCACCAAATAAGCGTGAAAGTAGTAGTACAAGCCAAAGTCTGCGCCGAGGCCGGAGTCGTCGCCGTAAAGGTGGCGCTGCCGTCTTGCCAGTCCGACGTCGTGAAGGGCGCGCGGCGGCCTGCTGTTGCTGGTAACGGACGTCGAGCCGCTGGCGCTCGCGAGGTGCGCTGCTGCCACGACCAAGGCCGCGACGGCGACGATCGCCGGAGCTGTCGACGCCATACGAACGATCCAACTGTAATGTGATGTGTATGTCGCCGCCGTACGTCCGGCCGGCCGTCGACGACCCTTGGTGGATCGATATGGAGGTGGAATGCGAAGGGTGTTGCACTGACGAGCGGGTTGACGTCGTTTATAAAGCAGGCCGGGCCGGCCGGCCGGTACGACGACGTGTTGTGTTGGGCAGCACGTTGATCGATGTGAGATGAGAGGGAGGGAGTATACCTGCTGTACTTACACAGCTCTATGCATCGTGTCGAGTTCGTTGTTGGGCGCACGTACGATACGATATATAGGCTTTGAGATTGGTCAATAATTCTGTCGTGTGTTCTTTCACGACGGCCGGCCGTGGCCGACAGCTTACAAGGCATATGCTGGAGATGGGATTGATGACCTAATTCTTTTTATTTATTTATAAAAATGAAAACCATTTTAATTTCAGTGATTACCGGTTCGATGAATATAATGCATAACAACAGGTTCAAAAGTTTTTTAAAAAAGCAACAACAGGTTGAAAAGGTAGGTAGGTGACGGTGTTTCTTATTCGGATGGCAGTTGGCCCAGTTGATTCTCTTTTTTGGGACGTCGACCAGCAACCTGGGCCTGGGAACATCCGGCCCATTAACCTCGCGGTGATCGTTTGTCTTGAAATGATTTCCTGCACACAGTTTACAATATATTTTTTTTTGGTCACCTTCCAATTTAGTCATTTGCCTATGGTCTGCCCTGGCCACACCGCTTATCAAATCAGACCATGGTTGCACCGGACCGCACCTGTTTTACTGCTTGGTGCATCAACGCGTATTGCGGGGCCGTCGCACCAACATAACCTCCAAGCACGGCTGTTGCTGCTCCGTAGCTGGGCGTTCACGGGATCAGGGCGAGCCCCGGTGGCTGTTGAAAAGACAGTGGGGGCGTGTTCAGAAATAAATGACCCGGTCCAATAAAAATTCAAGTTCAAAGTTGCTGCTGGATGGCGCCTCGATCCTTAGTTTTCGTGCTTTGTCGTATTAGTTCAAATGTAATCCATTTTGTTGTTTCCAGTAGATGCTATAGGTCTCTTTTATTTCAATTGTGGTTACATGAATCATTTGTTTAAACTTTATTCCCTCGCTTTAATGAAAAACAAAGCGGCGTGGTCTCAAAAAAAAAAAAAAAATAGTCATTTGCCTGAAAATCTCTACTGTATTCAAGGTTACGATGGTAGTTGCGGACCTGTTTTACTGCTTTGTGTCAATATAATACACCAACGGATATTAATCTGATGGGTGCTAGTTGGTGGCTGAAATATAACAAGTCCCATTTTTGTTAAAGAAAGGAGAATTTTATTTCAGTTTTTGCAGGAGTTACGCACTCAACAACAATCCCTGCAGAAGTGCAGAGGTAAATTTGCCTTCACCGTGCAACTGGCTAGTTCCTTTTTCATTTTGGTGATGTGGGACTGCATGCGGCCATGCATAATTGGAATTGGAATCTGGCTGCAAATAATTAAACTTTTAAATCCACAAAAAGATCCTTTTGACTTTTTCTTTGTTGTTGTTGTTTCAGCTAACTTAATAGACAACATTACTTGTTTACTTTTGTTATTAGAAATATTTATATTTATATACGTTCCTTTCCTTTTCATGTATGTTGGTTGGTCGATGGTACGGTGGTGATGGTTATCCCAGTCTAGGATCAAACGTGGCTGCTTCAAGTCCTTTCGTGACCCCTATCTAACAGTCCTATATATATCTAACATGGATTATTTCATTAATTGAATTGCTCCCCACCATTTCGGGGAGCCTAATTTTACCACGTCCCCTTTTTTTTTTGTGATGTAATAAGGTAGTTAGGGGATGCATTTGTCAACTGCACGGAATTTTTTGTTTTTACCGTCGGCTATTGATAATATAATAGATATACAATACTCCAATTGCATGGGGGCTATTGGTCCAAAAAACAAATCGGTCTCCATCTCATTTTCTCGCATGCTTCCTCCGGGTTGGTATTAGAACTCATTTTGGACAAGGTTTAGGTCAAACATTCTGGAATATAAATCATCAATAACTTTTAAGTTGTTGAGTTGTAAATGTAAAATTATATGAGTTGATTTGTCTTAAAAAAAAACTTTGATAAAAGTATACATATATCACATCTTCATAAATATTTTTATAATAATAAGAGGGTCAAAGTTGTGTTTTGGAGACCGTGTTGCGGTATCCTCTGCGACTTCTAATACCATCTCGAAGGGAGTATGTATCGATCTCGTAGCGAAGATCATAGGAGTATGGAGGCTATTTGTAAATAAAATAAATTTGAGAGATGTACATATGGGGATTTGATGTCTCCATGGTAAACTATTATTTTCATGCATTTTGCTTGGGAAAAGCTAAAAGCTATACAGCCTCCATTCGAAAAAGGATGCAATTCTAGGATGAAGGATGGATAAAGATGGTTGAAAAACTTGCAACTATATGGTTTGCCGTCATTCGCTAGATTACAATTCTATGAGCATATTTTCATCTTGTTGCCTCTTTTAGAATATGATTAGGAAACACACAACTATGGGGAAATCACCTGAGTCAATGCCATAAAGAAATGGCTGATGTCTTTGTGATGTGTAGCTCCAAATTTTAACATTTCGAGGAACCAATTAACTCATTTTCTTATGCAAAACAATGACCTATACAAGTTGCATGCTGAAATTGGGGTTGTTTGTGATAATCGAAGCCCTGGAAGCATTCTAAAAGTGGAGCTAATAAGCCTTGCCCCCCATGGGTTCTTGAGAGCTAGGGTTAGGGTGAGGAGTAGAGAGGTTTGATCTATCGGATCCACCACCAAAAGAAAGATATCCGTGGGGGATTTGCATTGGATCCTCTTCATACTTGTTGGCTCTCACCTCCTCCTATATTTGATTCATCTCATGGTGGAATTTTATCACCGTCACCTTGGCGCTCTCTCTCTCTCTCTCTCCCTCTCTCCCCACCAACCCACCCCCAACACACACACACACACACACAAGAGGGTTTTCATTTAAATCTTGGTGTCCTCTCTTGATTCGTGTATTTCTCATTGAGATTAAGTCACCATATTGCTTGATATTGTTCCATATGGGTTGTTTGTATAGATGATGTCTTGGCATGGAAAAAATCTAGATGTGTATTCATTGATATATGAAGTATAATATGCTTGATTAGCTTCGGTTCCTCGTTTCTTGACAAATTTGGGTCCTCAGAAATAGTAACGATTGGTTCCATTGAATTTAGGAACCAGATTGAATTCGGGTTTCGATTATTTGGTTGATTCGGTTCAAGTGAACTAGCAGGGGTGCCACGAAAGGGGAAAAAGCACCGCACTGAATCACACATGCCTCACTCGTCGTACCTCTCTTCATCCTTCTCCACTTTGCCATGCCTCGCCATGCCCTACTTCGCCAACTGGCGTGGTTAGCCCTCGCCCTCGCTTGTTTCGCGTGGGGGTAGGAAGCATGGGCGTTGTCTTTATACATGGCGCCGATCAATGGGATGGGGAAGGAGGTAGTGGTCGCCATTGTGCTTAGGCTATTGGGTTGTCGTGTCGGGAGAGGGGGTTTGGGGGTCGTCTGAGGGAGGGCCGGAGGCCGAGCGGCTGGGGCGGGAGTGAGGCGGTTTGGCGCCATTAGCCGGGCGGTGGGCCCAGGGACGAGGGACGGGAGATGGGGAGGACGGTGGAGTGGTAGGAAGTTATACTACCTCTTTTGCCCAGGGTTTTGTTTGGGCTAGGCGATGCGTATGGTGTATTTTATACAAACTTTGGTATTTCGGTCTCTCGCTAACCCGAAGGCTAGAACGATTTGATCAGTATTAATTTCGGCCGAGTTCGGTTCTCATAAACAGAACCGAACCGGGGCCAGAATTTTAGTTTTTTGTGCCAGGTCGTATACTCGTATTGTAACCATGCTTATATATTCAATGAAATAAAACAACGGCTGTTATGGAAAAAAAAACCCCCGGCATGCAGGCCGGTGCTGAATATGATGCGAGCACACAATTTAGCCACATGCGCGCAAACTTATGCATTGGTTGGCTTGACAGGCAGGTCATTTCGTCTGTAGCCATCACACCGTACAACCGTGTAGGGCCGTTGATGTGCCCAGCTCCAACTAACTTTACTGTGGTCCATCCATCTGGGACCGACCGATCCATCGAGAGATAATAAAGCGCACGTGGAATTATTCACGCTTCATTCCATGGATATGATCGATAGCTCAAAAGCAACTCTCTCCACCAATTCTGTTTTTCCACAGTCGTCACGGGCACACGAATATATGTGTGCACAATGAAAATACTAGTAGTAAGTTATTGTGGTCATAGTACGTAATGGGCGCATGTACTAAGTGATGATGCATGCTAGCTATAGCTGATGCTGACACGCACGAAATTTGGCCACACCGTACCAGCACCGGCACGGCCGCCTTCGCTCGCGCCCACTTTCGCGATAATTCCAGTGTGTTTCCGCACAGAAAATTGAAGGAGGGGCTGCTGGCTGCTCGCGCCCACTTCAGCATGCTGTTTCACGTAGAAATGTATATAATTTCTTTTGATGCAGGCATGACCAATAATTATACTTTCTGTCTTTTTTCAAATTCAAGGGCGTCTTTGTTTTTATAAATACATAACGTTTATACTGTGTATCTAGAAAACCAAACGGTCAAATTACTATTTGGAATAGATGGAGTACAACCCTCCTTTGCACACACACACAAAATTTACAGTATTTTTCCTTCAATATATGGTTTGGACAATCCAAATGACACGTGCATAACGCCCGCCCTATATGAACATACACCTTGCCTCTATACATAAATATCCTTTCAGAAGAATGCAAAAATGCACTATTGGAAACCATGGCTAATTCCACAATTTCTAAACATAGCTGCTTTTATATTTTCTTTTATGTGGATGCATGCGTGGGAAATAAAGTGAGGTATGGACATGCATGATCAACATATATAGGTGCAACAAAGAGTAGTGTGGACACATGTTGTAGAACAATGCATTTGCAATGCAAGCTTAGGTCGTCCTAGGTGCATTAACCCGGTGGGGTTATTGGTCTGATCTCATGATGGCCTATTTGGTGGACACTTAATTTATAAATTAGTTGCATGATGCTTTCAACATTGCAGGGCAGATACATTTTCCTGTCACGCACCCTGGCTACAGGAAACTTAGACAATGCATCGTCGGAGCATTTATTTATAAATCAAAAATAAATCGTTTCATTATCGGAGTTGAATGTTCGTACACGTCCCTGTGTGGCCAATCGGCTTCCATTGGTGGATGCAGATGAAGAGAAGAGCTACAAACTTTTCTGCTAGCGATGCAAATTGAAATGGTGTCGCAGTCCAAGCTTTCACCAATTGCCAAGAAGTTGCTCGGAAGCCAACAGGTCCACCGCCCGGCCATGGATGATGTACAAGCTAAGGCGAATAATTCATTCATTGGAATATATATATACTTTTGCTATTTATAATTTTAATTTCTGGAAAACCTCAAAATGCATCTTTTGTAGTATTTAGTATTTTTTTGCGATCCTTTTGTAGTATTTAGTAGTGAAGCGATCTTTCCTCCGTTCCAATTATAAATCGTTTTGATTTTAGTATATCTATTTTGCTATGCATCGAGATATAATAATAAATCCAGTGCACGTAATAAAATGGATAAGCGAAAAAAGTCAAAACGACTTATAATTTGGAAATCGGGAGTATTATAGTTCATTATTTGATCATAAATTCATTTGTTGCGTGTTATTTTACTACCATTAATTCCTCACCTTATTTTACCTTAACAATCCTATATTCAATCAAATGGTAGCAACCTGTCATATACTATATATGACCTAGTACCTACACTACTTTGATGACAAAATTTGATTTGAAGCAAATAGAGTGGGAAGAAGGGACCGACAGAGAGCGAGAGAGAGAGCCTAGGGTACCATATAGAATTTATTTCTCGGCATGTGAAGATGATGCTGATCCATATCGTCCATACATCTAGGAGGTGATCGACCACTGCATAAGCATAACAAGTGCCTCACAAAGCATATATAGGCTCTCTAAAAAAGCATATATAGTCCAACTTCTAAACAGGCATCACTTTGGTAGCCCCACATATCCAATATATAATCCTAGTTGAATTACTTTTGAACCCCCACCTCCTCACAAACCCTACCTTAAAATTCTCCCATTTTGGGCACACACTTGTGCTGTTTGCACTAATCGAGCACTTCACACACTACACAAAAGCTATGCTATATGTGTGTATAAATACACACTCCCTAATTAGTAGGCATATGTATTTATTTGGTAAGAGAAAGGAACACATGCATACCTACACGCTTTTGCCGTAGCATCTTTATTTGCAAGTTCTTTTTAAAGTCATATAGAAAAAGGGTCAATCTAGGTAGCAACGAAATCTAAGCATATCAGTGTGTGCTCTCTTTCTCCCTCTTTGCTCGCCGGCCAATTGATCCAAGTTAACTGTGGTGCGGCCGGCCGGCGCTTGCGCGGATCGTCCATGGCCGTCCCACCATCCACACCTCCTCGACTTCGCCGCCTCCGAACACGGTACGGCCATGAGGCGCCGCCCCCACCCCAGCACTTCGACCACCTCCTCGGGCCCCATGTCGACGGCAACGCATGCCCGTAGAGGAGGCGTGCCTCACCGCGTCTCGCCGCCGCCGACGTCGACGCGGGGGCGGCATGCGGCGCCGCAGGCCGCGGTCTCCCTCCCCTGTACAACTACGACAACAACACGGCGGGAGGTTCGTCGTCGCTGTTCAGCCATCATCGAGGCGGAGGCACAGTTCGCCGTGCCACCGCCGGCGGTGTCGTCGTTGGCACTACCTAACCACAACCAGCTGCCGACGACGCCGACCATGCAGCCGTTCCAGCTCAGAGCTCAAAGTATCTGGGCCCCGTGCAGGACCTGCTCAGCGAGTTCTGCAGCTCAAAGGGGACCTGCACCATGAGCAAGAGAGTCTCCAAAGCAGCAGCAGCAGGCAAGACGACGGGGAGACGTCATCATCTTCCTCTGGCCTTTGGGGCACTGGTCCCTGAGCTCCATGGATCTCTTGGGCTTGAGAGGAGGAAGGCCAGGCTCTTGTCCATGGTTGAAGAGGTAGGCTATAGCTGCTGTACATGTGCAAGGTCTTTTACCCTTACATATACAAGCATGCATGCAGCAAGAAATTCATGTACTAGGTTTTTTTTCCTTCAATTGATACCATTGAGGTAATGTTACTTTACCATATATATCTAGTAAATAGTAGTACTCCTGCTTGGTGCATGCATACTTTTTTTGGGATTTCTATCCATCTGGATTTTTATTTTGATTTGAATTATTAGTGTAGTCGTCGGTTCTTGGCCCATTATTGCTAATCACTGTTGCCTTTGAAGAGTTCCATGGTCGCAACGCATGTTACGTTCCTCGAAAGGAATCCACACATGTCGACATTGGCAAATAGTGAGGACTAGCTGCTAGCCAGTGACACGGCCACTATATATGTACTAATACTTTGAGAAACTTCTGTTCTCACTTATCGCCTAGCCACCCCATTTATAGAGGCATCTTGCTTGCTACCTCAGAGACAAGACTAATACTAGATATTGATGTGTGGTGCACTGTTTTTATTTGATTAATATTTTATTACCTATATATCAACTAATAACCTAAAATAAAATATTTATCTGCCGTTGACAAACACTTCCCCTAGCAAAAGAGTCATTTTCTTCTTCTTTTCCAATATAAGAAAGCGATGTATGAAATGACAAACGATCACCTAGAACGACCTTAAGTATCGATCAGATCAACTGCTATATATATATATAGGAACACTATTATATCACTTTTATATACTAGACAGGATATATGAAGTATCGATGACAAACATATGCAAATAAACCAAATGAATCATGGGCAGGTGGGACAGGCGGTACCGGCGATACCGTGAGCAGATGAGGTCAGTGGAGGTGTCGTTCGGAGGCGGTGGCCGGAGAGCCGGCGCGTCGCAGGTGTACACGAGGCTGGCGCTGCGCGCCATGTCGCGGCACTTCCGGTGCCTGCGGGACGCGCTGGTGGCGCAAGTGCGCGCGCTGAGGAAGGCCATGGGGGAGCGTGACGGCGGGGCCTGCGGCGGCCACGGCGGCGGGCGCCACCAAGGGCGACACGCTTCAGGCTCAAAGGTGCTGGACAGTGCCTGCGGCAGCAGCCGGGCGTTCAGCACCCCGGCACCATTGAAAACTACCCGTGGCGGCCACAAAGCGCGGCCTGCCCGGAGCGCGCCGTCGCCGTCCGTCCTCCGTGCCTGGCTCTTCGAGCATTTCCTCCACCCGTACGTCGTCGTCGTCCCTCGATCCCTGCATTCATCATCATCACTCTAGTTTCTTTACCAGTTTTTTTCATTCAGATTAATTATACTAATTAACAACCGATGGAGTGTAATTAAACGCTCCATGGATCTGACGATGATGCTGAACTGATGCAGGTATCAAATGATGTGGACAAGCACATTCTGGCGCGCCAGACAGGGATTGTCAAGAAGCCAGGTAATAATAATAGCATACATTTACTAGTTTATTTATGCATGATCCATGCCTAGGTCAAATTGCATCAGCAGGTGTACACAGTAACTTTGGACAGCTACATACTGTTTGTTACAGTTCGTCAGGTAACACTTCAAGGGGGAAAAACAGTTCGTCAGGTTCAAGAGAGCTAACCAAAATATATAAAACAATAGTAATGTGCTTATTAATTCACACACCTTGTTATGCACTATACCCAAACCACCACCTGTATCTGTCCCTATTATGAACGTGGACTAGATTTCAGTGTTTTTCTTTCCACATATTCAATTAATACTACCAGCATTTTAGATTTCTCCTAGAGTCCTAGTGATGTGGACTTCTCCTAATGTTTTACACTTCTCCTAGTGTTTTAGCATTCAAAATTTAGTACAAACTTTCCCTACTAAATGCCTCATCATACTGAAATTTTATATGTTTATAACTTAGTGGTAGTGTTTTATTGCTACTTAAAAACACTAGGAGAATTCCACCTTGGTAGTGCTTGATATGGGACCGGTTATTATATATATGTCGCCGTTATCTCCTTAAAGTTGTGTAGAAGAGAGTATTTTTTTTAAAAAGGGAATATATTAATATTCACCGCATCAATCGATGCATATAGCTAAATCTTAATACAACCCATCATTTTGTAATAATTCTTTTGACACTTGGTTTTATTAATTCTTTACAAAAGAGTTTCCTATGGCTCTTCCCGATCTTTTAAAAATCTTATTACAAAAATGGCACTGCCAACCAAGCGCAATCTCAAACACAAAAGTTCCGATAAAAGAGAGCATAATAATCGGTCTTCGAACTCTTCATCGTTTCATATGTTTTCGCAAAAAAGGATGTGGTAGAACACTTCTCTCAAATTTCTTTCTAGGTTTCCAATTGGTTTCATCAACGCGTGGGTGAGGCTGTGGAAGCCAATGATAGAGGAGATGTACACGGAAGAAGTGAATGAGAAATCGACGCCACTCAAAACCCTAGCGGTGGCGTCGCCATCAAACCCGAGCGGATGAACACAACGCCGGCCGCCACTCATTGAGGAGATCATATCCACTTCCGAGCTAGGTGTCAGGAACCTCGGGTAGCTCCATGATTTCATCCTCCATTTTGACCGCAGATGGCGGCGCAAAGTGACCATCTGTTCAGTAGTTATCCGAGCATGCATGGGAGTCACGAGGCGCCGCGGTCGCCACCTAAGGCTCCAACAGCAGCAATTTTAGATGCGACGATGATGCACCAGCGACCATTGATGTTGCAAGGTGACGAGCAAGAACCGCTTGCTGCCGTACAGAGATCTTATAGTCTCAATTGCTGCATGATTTCGCAGGTAACTTAGTTACAGTCTACTAGAGGGTGGTTAAATTAAAGAGATAAAATTATTTTAAATTTCACATGACTAAAGTATATAAAAACACACAAATGATTGGCTCCTAGTTTGCAGCTTTCTTCCGGCCAAATCATGCATTATACTGTATTTAATTTCGAGCAACATGTGCTCTATTTGGATTCTATATACTTAGAGCTAGTTCATTTTCAGTAAAAAGTACACAAATGAGCTGCTCTACTTATTCAAGCGAAGCACACCACAACCCGTTTATGTTTGGGAAAATGTATATATTTTCAGGATGAAGTATTTACTAAGTAGCTAGAAAATTATTAAATTTGGCGTTGTCTTTTGACACAGGATTTATTTAGGCAATTCATATTATACACATCCCAGCAAGCTTGAGCAAAAAAGGGACGTGAAAGGAGATGATCCATGGTCTCTCAAGTACGTGTCATTGTTGCACTTTCTTTTTGAGCGAAGGTATTCCCATTTCCATTGAGCAACGGAAATACAAATAGAGTTTTGAAGCCAACATACTAAGGTAGTTGTAGTGAAAAGAGAAAAGATAGCTAATTCCTGACATTACGCATAAACATCCTCATCTTGATGTTTACATGACCTTCTACAACATTGTCTTCGTGTTGGTCAGATCAACCAGCCCTAGCCATGCAAAGAACTTAACACGTGGTGTGTACATCTCAATTCAAGATAATCTTGGAAGATTGGATGTGCTTCAATTGTGAAAAACATGTGAGTAGAATCTTTAGGATGAATATATATGAGGTACCCATGCTCCCGTGTACCAAAAGGATTGCGTCGAGGTTTCGACATTCGCTTCTTTTCTTGGTCGGTGGCTACTGGAAGGAGAGGAATGCCTATATTTTGGTGGAGTAATAGCTTTCTGGCAGAACCTCATTGATCTTATCATGGCCGAAGCCCATTGTTTGTCTTTGGGACGGCTCGAAGAGCCTTGATAGATCTCACTGCTAGGCATGATTTCTTTGTTTTCCTTCAAATAACAAGTTTGTTCCAATGTATGTCGTCATGTAAGATCCAAAGAGCATTAGAATACCCAGCAAATGGCAGACCCAAATCGTAGCCCCAACTTTTGATTTGGGTCGTCGCCTCACTTTTGTTGGTCCGGTTTTAATTTTACCCAACAAAGCACCCAAATTTAGCCCCTAAATCTATTTCACAGGAGAATGACCGACGGGCCCCGCCTCACATTCTCTCTTTCTTTCCCTCGATGTGGAGGGGATTCTGCCGATGGTCGGGCGGCGTGAGGGACCGAGCGCCCCATGGCTGACACATGGGGGCACTCCAACGATGGTGACGCTCCATCTGTGCCGGCCGAGCCATCCCGGACGCATAGTATGCGGGAAGCTTGCCCTGCCGCTCCGCGGGTTAGGGTTCAATCGGCAAGAAAGCAAGATACGTTATAAACAATTTTAGTAATTTGTGGCTTGCATCGATCTCGTATGCATCCATGCATCAAGACGCATGGCTGCATGGTCGACCCCGACGAATCCATATTTTGCGAGCGGAGGGAGGAGGGAGATCGCGGCCACGCTGTCGACGGACGGTCGCTCGTGGCGCCATGGAGGAGACGGACCTGCACGAGGTGGAAATCCCGGATGGGGTCCGGGCCTATTGGCCCAACAAATTTGTTGGGTGTGGTGTGTTTTTGTTGGTAAAACAAATTTCAAGGCATGTCTCTAGTAGGCCCTCGTTGAGTTAGATTTTTGACCCCTAGGCCCATATTTAGCTATTGGGGTTTGAGTAGGGGCCCCTGTTGGAGTTGCTTTAGGGGTGGCGCATCATGGTAATCACCACCGTGTTACCGGGTCACTACCATGTGTACACTCTTTACGTCTAATGAAAACGCGCCTGACGTGCTCTCAAAAAAGATTGACCATACCTAGACCACCCTTTGTCTTTTGGTTGCTGCACCACCGGCCAAGCAACCAAGTTGGCCCCTTTCTTCTCGGTGTTACTACCACGCCAAAAGACATTGTTGTATATCACTAACTCATTATACTCTACCTGACAAAAAGTAAAGTGTTAGAAATAAATGGACTATATCCATGTTGTCAGATATCTGTCAAACAGGATTCCTTAGCATTGAACTTTGTTTTGTGACTCACACTTTTAATGTGTGTGGTCTTGTTTGTTTATTCAAAGATTTACATGCATTCATTTTTTGCCGTATGAATTAGACTTTTCTTTCGCGCCAAGTAGCACTAAAGGATTCCTTGGCATTAATTAAATTGTCATGAGACTGGCCCTCATATGCTGTAAATACAAGGTTGTGGTGCACACAGTGCATATACATAAGAACCAACATTCTAGCAGAGATCGAGGAAGCACTAGGACTTAGAAACATCATCATATATCATCGTCATGATGAGACAAGAGTGATCCTTCAATTCTGGTTTTTGCCTTAGTTTTTTTACGGTGCATACCCCACATCAGGCTTGGTGGTGAGACTGATTGTTATAAGGAAGAAAGATAAAGCTGAGGCTCTCTATGCATGGATACCATAAAAATAATTGGTGATTACGTGACACCAAGTAAAAAAATGTTGCAGAACTGTGAAAGCATCTGACATGGCTTGCATTTGTCGAATCCTTACTCCTAAAGAGTCACTTGAAAAAAATAAGTGCCATTAAACTAGTTCAACTTTCACGTGAGTGTGGCAACCCAGTTCCAGTTGGAAGCCGATGCGACGCAAGTAAATTTTCAGATATTGATTTTTTCGACACATTTAATGTATTCTTGAGTAAAATGAAGATATTTGCTTGATAATTAATGTGATATGACTATAATTTTTCCTCAGTTTGGATTGTTCTACCACAAGATCCACCGTCACTGCATTGGGGCATCCATGAGTGCACGTCAAGGCGAGCGATGCCAAATAAAGACCATGAAGTGATGGACTAAATTATATGTTCATAGAGCTCCTTGTGTCATGTAATCAGCTAAGGCAAAACTGATGAAGAATAATATTGTTTTATCATTAAAGTATGAAGGATTAGATCGACCACTTCTTTTCTCTTAAATACCCTTGCTCTAAAGATTCGATGGTGCTCTAAGTTATGCTCCAATACATATAGTAGTTATAATATAACACAGTATTCCATTTTTAATTATAAACTCTCGGCACTCAGATCATTTCCTTTACTTATAAATCTAGTTATAAGTATGTCCCAACATAAAAAGTAGAAAGAAAATGTATTCAAAAGCTTAGAGTCTTTATAATTTAGAATGGATGAAGTATAAACTTAGTAGATTGTAGTAAATGGATGGAAGAATGCCTGTCCATTGGTCGCGAATCGATGGTTGAGTTCACCAGGTCTGGCCGTCTTACGCCGCATCTGGTCTGGATCATCTCCTCAGTGAGTCGAACGCCCTGAGCTCGTCGGCGGTATGGTGCACGGGGAGGCTGTACCTCCCTCCATCGCCGATTCTGCACCGGCGCCGCCGTTGCAGCGAGGTTCTCGAGGCCCTCGAACTGTCGGGACGGTCCACTTGTACGCAGCGCATGAGGAAGACGCGCAGCGTAGGGCAAAACAGGAGACAGGCGCGATGATTCATGTTCATGTCGCCGGTGGTCGTGGTGGTGGTGGTGGGTGGTGGTAGCCGGGGCCGGGTGGCGGGTGGAAGCGTCCGATGTCGTGTCGGCGAGCGGTGCTCCGGAATCCGGTGATCGGTCGTACACGTCCGCCGCCGACTCGCCGTTAGAGCGGTAGAAGAAGCGGCCGTACCGGGCCTGATCTCCTTCTCCACACGCATCTGCTCCCGGTCCTGGAAGTTGCCTGTAATGGAGGCCCGACGCTACCAATACCATGCATGGGTTGGGCCGGATGGTGGTATTGTGTAGTGAAGGCCCATCAGGACGGGTGGGACCATGTGGATAAGGCGGGCAGGCATTGGCGAGCGGCGCGGCGCTTGGTTATCCGCTTACCGAAGTCCTGCTCGCGGAGGCGAGGCTCCTCGCGAACGCCACATGCGGTGGGGCTCGAAGGCGTGTCCGATGCCACGCAGCGTCTCAAAGAGACCGGAGGTACGGCGAGACATAGAGTAGACGCTTCCAGTCGTCATCGCCACCGCCACCGTCGAAGAGGTCGCGCAGGCGACGGCCGCAGTCGTCGGCGTCACGCCAGCCGCAGGCGGTGAGTCCAATCCTGGTCGGGACGCGCGTGGCCACGCCGCCTCATCCACGTTGCCCTCGCTCTCGCCGTGCCGCACCAGCACGATCCGCCGGGGCCTCGGTGGTGGCGTTGCCGAGGTCACCGCAGATGCATGGTGCTGCTGCTGCTGCTGCGTTGCCTGCTTCAGGGTGCAGCCCGGTGACGGACGGCTGCTGCTCAGCCCGACGCCGTGGGACGCCCAGCGTGTCCTCGCAGCACCGGCACCGTAGGCGTCGTCGCGTGGCTGCCGCTGGTGGTGCTACCACCAGTGCTGCTGCCGACGGCCGGCACTTGCTCGGCGCTGCCACCATCGACGGAACGGCACCTGATGATTGGGGTTGCTGATTAACACCTAACTCAAGCTTCAGTCCACTGCAAGGTAGTAGCTAGCTTGTTAACGGTTTTCAGTTGCTTGGTTGCGGGAAATGGTATGGCCATGGCGTCGATGCATTCCTCTGCATATAAAGAGAGTTGGATGCTATATCTTGTGCTTGCACGTATCAGTGTCTTTTCTGTCCAGTTCATTTTGCAGCATCCTGTGGCGAAGAGCTCATGAGAGTCATCACACACGCGACGCGGCCGCAAGCTAGCTCTGTCTCTGTCATTGTTGCCTCGTGTGCTCGCACTCGCAGAGCAGGCGTGGCGTGGCGATGCGTGCGTCTCGTCGCGACATGGACAATTCGACATGCCATTGCCGCTGTCCGGCAACTGTGCGGTCAACACTCTGCCTCTCTGGTCGCTCGCTCTCTCCCTCTGATTTGAAAAGGTGGTGCATGGTCGGCACCGGGCCCTGGACTCATTGCTGAGAGCCACGGACTCCATTCCATGGAGTCTACTTTTCCCTCACCAGCTTTTTCACGAAGTCGATCCATCGCCAATTTCGAGACCGGACGTATCGTCTCACTGAACTTTTTCCAAACCGGTCATTTTTACCTCCTACGGGCGGTTTTGTGGAAGTTCTACTGCTAACGATAGGGGTTTTGCTACAGTACCGGCGGTTTTTGTATTTTCTTTTTATTACTTTGAATATTTGAAAAATCATAATAAATTATAGAAAAATCTAAAAATAGAAAATCAATTTTTGTTGGACTCCACATGAATAGATCTACGGTGAACATATAATGCATGTATATTTTTAGTACAAAGTTTTTCGATTACAAAAATTCAATTGCACTATGAGAATTCAATTTCAGGTATGAATTTGTAGATCTGCAAAAACATTGTACTAAAGTATACAGTATTATATGTTCCTTTGTAGAATCTATTCATCATAATCCAACAATGACTATTATTTTCATAATTTATCTGACCCATGTCAAAAACCGCCGTACTAAAACATACAAGCGGACTGCCGCTACGCTAACTCAAACATCTTCCCGAGTCCCGCCGATTTTAAAACCGCCGAGCTGACAGCAAGCCCGTGAGAAAGCGGACAGCGCCTTTCTATAGCGATAGCAGGCCCAATAGGCCCACCGTAGAGATTTTTCTTTTCCCAGTGGCCCTTATACCTCAGAATGCGACGACTTCCCACACAGATTGAGCCCGCTCCCTCGGCAGCGTCGTAGTATTAGGTCCACAATATTCCTCTATAGTATTAGGTCACAATACGGACGTGCCGGCTCTGTCTTACGACTCGGCTGTAGCACCCTTTTTCTTGTATATCTTCATAAGTGGAAAAATATGAATTACCATTACTTAGACAAAAGCTGAATCATCAGCAATTACATATGTGCCGAGGATAACAACCATTCTAACATTATAGTATTCTGAATTCTGCTGCTTTGACAGTATGAACTGGTTTTCCCTCCCTGTTTGAACCATTCTTCAGAGATTGACCTGAATATGTGCGCTAAATGGATCAGGAACCATTCTTGTAGCGTGGTACATCTTCTTTGAATGCCTTGTCAAATGGTACGAGTGCCCTAGCTTTCTTTGGATACCTCCTGGAATGACGCTATCTTGAAATGACCAATGCTATTCATCCCGATTGTGTGTGTCTGATATCATACGGCATTTGTGCGCCTCTTTGTGTGTGTGCGAGGCTGAGCTCCACAGTGGTTCTTGGAGAGGTTTGTAACATACTACTACACCTGCAAAGAAAGAGAAAAAGGATCTTGGAGAGTTTGGTGACGGGCTACTGGGGTAGACATACACCTGTGTTGGAGTAGTAAGCGGCGTCGCAGTTCAACTTCACAGCATCCCCATTTGGCCGATTTCCAGTTCTGAATTCTGCTGATGACAGTATGAACTGGTTCTCTCTCCTGTTTGAACCATTCTTCAGAGATCACCTGAATGTTGTGCGCTCATACATCCGGAAGCTCGCCATCCCTGACCTTGTTTCATTCCGGCCAGCACATCCATACATCAGTGCGATCGATGCAACACTTGGGAATCTTCTTTCATTTTGTTAGCGACAGTGCACGCTCCAAATCTTCTTCCATAGGGACTGCGGACCCGGGTCGGGAGGAGAGGCCAGAGCAGCTAGCTAGATAGGTAGATAGGTACACATACATACATACATTTATTTGTACAAGCCGAAATAATTCCTTTTCTCAAAGAAAGATTTCTTTCATCAAAAAAAAAAAAAAACTCTGAAACCAGTTATGGCCGGGCAGCATTTACCAGGTTGCAGATACTTCATTTATCAAGAAGAAAAAGATGCCCTTTTTTTTTTTCTCTAGTCACACACAAAGGATAACTCAGAATGGTTTTCGCAAAAAAAAGGATAACTCAGAATGGTTTTTCACTGGATCTCAAGGCAAAATTCATTCATCCAATTATCAGAACTTGCATACCACACCATTCAAAATTAATTCATCAGAGTAAAGGTAATAAGCAAGTATTGGCTTTTCTTCATCCCACTCAACAACAAAACGGTGAAATCAGAGGGTATGTGTACTATGTATCATCTGTCGTCTCCACCAACAAAGGAGAGAAAAAGGAAATAACAGAAAAATAAAAAAACAAGAAGAGGAAAATGAGCAGAGCCACATCTCTTGCTACCTACGTGCATACTATGTAATAAGTACTTTTTTTGTATTTAACTTTACCTATTAACCTAGCTAGTTAAAATTCTGATTAAACTTGTCTATTACACACCATTTTCTTCCATCACTTTGTTTGGGCTTTTGGTAGCCTTTTTCCCAGAGCAGGGAGAACAAGGCACACTGGAGCCCCTAGTGGTCAAGGCCGTCGTCAAGCCGGTCAGGTGAGATGAAGGAGGGTGATTATTTTGCACAGAGGCCCGCCCAACAGGGATCGAGGTAGAATCGGATGGGCGGATGGCTATGACGGCGGCAGTGGCAGGGGCAGGAGCAGCGGCGGGAGGCGGCGTCCGGGCAGGCGGGCAGGTGCGGTGTCCGTGCTGCAGCCCAGCGGTCAAGGCAAGAGCGGTGGAAGCGTGGCGGCATCCCCGGGCACGGCGCACCTCGGCGGCGGCGTGGAAGTCACCCAGGCAGACGCAGCACCCTTCCGGCAACGGCCGCGGCGCCGTCTCGCCTCCGCTTTCGCTGCCGCGCCGGAGGAAGGGAAGAGGAGCAGTCGGACGACAGCGAGTCGAAAGCGCACCGCCGGGGAGTGCTCCTCGGGCGCTGGGCGGCGGCGGCGGCGCAGGGGTGGCGCGGGTGGTTGTGGTGGTCAGCGTCGGATGCCCGCCGTCGCCCAGCTGTGTGCGTCGGTGTCGTCGGCGTCGGTGGCGCCAGCCCAGGCGGAGCAGCCAGGAGGAGAGGCGGCGTAGATGGCCGAGGAGGAAGAGGAGGTGTAACCAGCGGGGCATCTCACGGTACCCCAGGGTATCCATCAGCATCGGGACAGTGGAATGGAGCAACCACCTGAGCTGAGCTGAGCTGAGCTTCTTGGCTGCACTGTGCACTATGCGCTGTGATATCAGTTTGGTTTTGGATGGAGGAAGGAGATGATGATGGCGTCTGACTGCGGCGAGGAGTGGTGGCGGGGCTTTAAAAAGGCAAGCAGGGTAAGGGGAAGGAGACAGGCAGAGCGGAGCCGGCAGCAGCAGTGAAGGTGAAGGTGAGAGGGAGCAGAAACAGGCGATTAAAGTGATGATGGGGAACCGCAGGACGGTGACAGAGATCTGCTACTGTAGCATTATTATTTTTCTACTGTGCATACACTACGTCCCTGCAAACGACAGTGCATATACAAGATACTCACTCCAGATGCCATGTCTGGTGCGTTTTAGAGTCGGGGCGACGTAGACTAAGAGGCGGCAAAGAGCCTGCATACCCTACGCTTTCTCTTTCTTTGTTCCCCATCATGCGTCATCGATACCGCCCACGGCGCGAGCACCCGCACAGCTTGCGCCTTCGCCACACTAGCCCAGCGCTTGCCTCACCAGGAGGAAGATGATGGCGGCGGATGGCGGGTGTGTCGTGCGACCTCGGCTCAGTGTAGAGAAGAAGCGCGCCTCCGCGCATGTCTTTAGTGAAGAAGGAGAGAGAGCGCGGCCGCCCTGCCGGTGAAGGAGAAGAGAGAAGGCGGCGCGGCCTGCGCGTCCGCCTCTTGAGCTTCGACATCGGCTCACGCATGGATCCGCGTGGGCGGTGGGTGGGGGCTACTTTCGAGCTCGAACCGCCCGATTCGCCCCTCCAGCTCTTCTGCGCCGCGCCGCTGCTTTGCATCTCCTCCCGCGTCGGCGGAGTGCTCCGCCCGAGACGCACTCTCCCTCGTCGATCGGCAGCGCGGGCCGCGCGCGCACTCAGCTCTCTACGCTGCCTGTTTGCCGGGCACATTCGCCATCTCTCCTCGATGCGGATGGATGGGCTGCAGCGTGTACTACTTCATGGAGGATGAGAGGATAAGCCTTCACGTGCCTTCCCACCATCCTATTTATATTCATGTATTGGGAGAGCGAGGGATGGGATCGATGGATAGATGGATCGATGGCGGGGGCTACTCGCCCGGTGGGTCGCGATCCTAAAAGCGACTTGTATTTTTGATACTTCTCGTTGGTGCTAAAAGCTACTTGTATAATGATATGGAGGGAGTATAAAAGCAGGGTTACAAGACATACAATTGCACTACAAGCGGCTCTAAACTTTATGATACACATGGACCTAGGATTTATGTTAAACCTTGATAGCGTATTAGCGGATATGCCCTCATATGTGGGGTCGATAAGTAATTTTTGTTAGCTTTGTTCTAAAACTTGGACATCATTATTTTTAGGATCTCGTATGGTTTTTCAAAGTATATTTTACACATTTCTTATAAGCCGCGCTGAAGGCGAATGGAAACAATCTCTGCAGCTACACGTCTGCGTACATGCACACGCCGACCTTACGACGGGCGCATAAGGGGCGCGCCGGGCGAATGGCCAAGCTCCTCCCTCTAGGTTCCTGCAAGTAGCTCCTCCTCCTCCTATGTTGTTGTCCTTCCTAGCAATAAGATTTGCGAACTCGTGGGGAAAGAGAGTGGGCGCCGCGGGCCGCCAAGTGAGGTGGTGGATGGTAAAGGGGAGCGGGGGTCGATGGTGCGAACTAGAGGGTGGCGGAAGGAAGAAGATGAATAGTACCTCACACGAAATCCACAGCTTTTATCACCCTAAAGCTAGGGATCTTTGAAAAGAATATTGCGAGTATGACATAAGCTTTTATTGTATCAAGAGGATTTAGCATAGAAAGCCCTAGAGCGGCGTTGAAGCGAGCCACAACGGGGAGATATTGCGTATTTGCGTCGAGGTTGTGTTTTTCTTTTTCTCTGAGGGAGTCTCGGATGACCGTCTCTGTCAGCTGATCGCGGACGCTGTAAAGAGTCCTAAACAATCTGTGAGGATCGGACCGGGATAACACCACCATCATCTGGGTTTACTAGTAGAACACAGTGTTGTCCGTGTAACCTTGGCATGATTGGGAGGGAGCTTTTGGCCGGTTATTAGGGTAGCTGGGTGGGTCATACTTTCACTGTGCCATGAGGTTCGATCGTTTTTGAGCTTTTTGAGCTTCGTGTTTGTGCCATCCGTCTTTATTGAAAATATTGATGCAAATCATAAAAATAAATTAATCGATATTGAGAGTATCTTCGTTGATAAAATAAATGTAATAAAAATAAATTATATTTATGCTAAAAATTTGAATGCATAAAGAATAGATCACGGAATCAGGGTGATGGGACGGAGGAGTACAGTCCGTGCAGTAGGGATAAGCTTAGCTCTCACGATCATCGATATGATGGATGTGTGTGTCCGAGCAGGGCAGGTCAGGGCAGGGCAGGTGCGCTTGTCTGCCAGCCTCTCCAGTGGCGCCATCGCCGTCACTGTTCATCGTCCTCCTTTGCCTGCATGCTGCTGCTTTCAGAATCAGGAATCGGATCTCTCGTCCATGTGTGATGTCTTCCTGACTGTCCGCTGTCAGTGTGGACGGCATCAGCTGCCGCGTCGCTGCCGGTGGACCCGCCTTTTGTCTCCCACCATCGACAGAGCTTGCTTGCACTAGTTGCACAGTACCCAATCCAGTACGTACCGGACGGACGTACGCAGCTCAACTTAATTGGTTTCGTTATACAATATTGTCTTGGTCGTTTTTGATTTGTTTATCAGGGGCTGTTGGTCTAGTGATTTCTAGCAGGTTGATGTTATTTTTGTTGCTTGAGAAAAATAGAGTGTGTTTGGTTGCTCTACTTTTTGCTTTTGCTAACTCAGGATCGGGATTGGCCCAAAATTTTGTTGATTGGTTGAATGGCACGAGTTGGAGCTACACTACATTAGAGCCAACCGTACCATCGCGGCAGGCCCAGGAGTTGAATGGCAGTCGGTATTCTCCTCGAGCTGGCCAAGGCCACATTGAGGTGTGTTTTTGTCACCGTATGCACCGGCTCCTTTGGCGATCCTCCGCTGCGTGCTCGCTCCTTCTCGCCGCTGCGGGTGCGTCACGATGGATGCACGGGAAGTTTCATGGCGACACATCCCTCTTCCTCCTCGACATGCGCGGCTGCGTCCGGCCACTGCGCTGCGCCTGCACTACGTAGCCACGGCCCCGGCCTGAGTGTCCGGTGTAAGGCTCGACCGGCTGCGCCATCAGGCCGTGGTGGCCTATGAATTAGTAGTTGCCACCAAGACTTCACATGTTGGACCATGGTTTATACAAGCTACGCTCGATTTTGGTTGTTGCTGTCCCTCTTTCAGCCACCGCTAAGCGCATACCGCTAAGCCTTTGTTGTGATCCCCTTGTCCATGGTGTGAATTAACGCGATTGCGTGATCATGGGTGTTACAACGAATCATCAATGGAATTGAATTGATGGCTCTCAAGGAGTGATTGTATCTGTCGGCAACCTGTAGCACAAACTCATGCTACCCAAGCTCAATGATCTGAGAAACTTCAAACAAATGAAATAGGCTTTTGGCAGGCGGTAGTCGCTTAGCCCCGATTTTCTTGCTAGCCAAGCTCGTCATTATGAAAATAACCAACACCCCTGCCCCCAACCAGTATAATTATAATGTAAACTTAGAACATAAAAACATGTTGGGTTAGTCTTCAATCTTTCCTGGAGGAGTCTTTCATGCGATAGGGTTTACGTTCGTGTGTTTTGTAGGGTGAGTATGTGTGTGTTGTGAGGCCCCGTGTTATCTTTACACATAATTTTAAAATAGAAAAAGAGGTTTATTTGAGTTCAAATAAAGCTGGCTATCAATCCTGGATCGGGAGGCTAATAACTTTAAGGAAAAAAGGATGGAACGCAGCTGCACATAGAACACGACGCAACACATGGTACCACGTCGTTTGTACCACTAGTATGGGCATGCAAGAGAGGATAAGGGCTGCAGGAGGAGAGGCCGTGGCCTGATGCATGTAGCTGTTGGCTGTTGCCTGATCTGCCGGCCTGTACGAAAATATTCCCCTGGTCTCTCTCAGTTGTTCACACGTCACATTTTCTCTTTCCACCTGCTGGAGCTTCGCCTCGCTCATATAAGCCGCTGTAGTCACGTGCATGCATGCCTCTCCTCATTAGTCTATCATCATCCACCATCGGCCTTCTCTTTCCCATACACACACTAGGTTGGAAAAAGTGCTTTTCTAATTTCTCTAACTCTGAAACTGAACAAAAAAAAAAAACATTATTTTTAAAATGAACACAAGATTTGTTTAGATCATGCCAAAGGTTTAAATAAAGGAGATTTTTATTACAAGTTTGTTACAAAAAATCACTAAGCAAGAAAGCACACACCACAAAAGCTCATAAAGTGGTGATTACATTACGGCAAAGAGTCTTGCATCGCAACAACGCCATCAACAACCTCAGGTTCTTGTAGTCCGCTAAACGCCAATCGTCGTCCTCGTCTAGGATAAGAGAGCAGAGACGAGTCGCTGATGTACGTGACCTGTCGAAAGTTCTTGTGTTTGTATTCCTTCCAAAGCTCTAACCGGCGAGGAAGAAGAGTGAGTCAAAACCGTCGGCATGGCTTGGTTCTGTTAGCAATCTCTATCTATGTCAGCATCTCTATGTTAAAACGTATTTCTGCAATTACTGGCTTCCAGGAGAAGGTAGAAAGGAGACATGGCATGTGAATCTAATGAGCCGCACTAATCAAAAGATGCACGGACGATCAAACCTTACCTACTAATATATATATATGATAATGACATATGAATGCACGCATGGCGACAATGAGAGATGGTCGTGAGATAGAGGTAGTGCATATAAAGTTTTATGTGATCGATGATGGATGGAGGAGAGAGAGAGAGTATATATAGATAGCATGTGTCTATTTATGTGTAGGTAGCTAGGCCGTACATGCTGGTTTGGATCGGCCGGGACTCTCGGGGTAGGAGTAGCAAGCAAGCAAACAATATATAGCCACCAAAACTCGATCGGCCGGCACGCCATGTGGGTGCGCCTGCTGATGACTATATATATAATTTATATATGTTAACAATCAACTACCCTTGCTAATCTGAATATTATACTATTTATTAACAATACCACACTATTGTGCTAATTAGGACAGTGGTCCTATTGTCGGACACCTATAACAGCTAGTACATAGAGCGTACATATTTGTCCTTCATCGCGGCACGAGAAGCTAACAAATTAAAAGATAGATAGATGGAGACAAATAATTTCTACACTCTTTAGATTATATAAGTCATTCTGTCGACTTGTGCAAATAATATAGCTTTTGCAGTTGAGGAGAGATAGACACGTAGTAAATATTTCTTTAGAACGTGCACTATATATATGTATTCGTCTACCCTAACTTAGATACAGAGATACATACCTTTCCTTGGATGCCCATTCAGTAGAGAGGTACATCAACACCTCCAGACCGTGACCTCCACAGCCTCATATCCATCGTGGAGGACGACTTCATGTGCTGGTGGAAGGTAAGGAGCTAAGAAGCTCCCAAAGTTCTTACGACGCCGACTCTCTTCTTCCTAATTGGGTGGTTTTCTCTGAAGAGCTTAACCTGCGTGACCTGGTGCCATCGCCACTCCTCCGACGCAGCTGCCGCTTCTATGAGAGCTAAGGCCTCTAGCCTCTGCGTGTGTCAAGCAAGTAACAAAGCGCCTCTTAGGAGAGTTATTAGCTTGGGTAGTAGCGTTTTCTTTCCTCACCAGCCTTACTATCGGTCACTATTATGTAAATCATTCAGTGCATCCAAGAGTCGTAGGTTTGGCTTCGTGAAAAGTGTGGGTTACCGCATCAAATTCGTTTAACTTTATTCTCATGAATCTAAAAACATGCAACGAAAGCAAGTTCTACAAAACAAGAGAGAGAGGCCATACTAATGTTTATACATCTAATATTGTGATAGGGAGGGAATATTAAAAAAGAGATAAAGGTGTAGTAATGTAGGAACTGGCGGGAATATTGAAAAGAGAAATGTATTGAGAAGTGAGAACAACAACCACCCTGAGATAAAGTCGTTGTCTGCCCATCCATTTTATGTACCTACCTGTCAGGGCTTGCCTGTTTGCTTTTTCGTGAGATTTGTTGCAGCCGTCTAAACTATAGTAACTAGCAATCCAGAAAACTGTAGCCGCAGCCAGCTAGCTTCACTGCAGCTAACAGGGCTTGTCACTGAAGAAAACGAAAGTGTTGTCGGGCGGTGCTTGCCCTACAATGGAAGTCGACAATCCGTGGAACAATGCATGTATACACCTAGCAGGCCGGGGCTCTCTACAGTTGGATATATCGGTCAATGGATGTGGATTGACGACTACTCATCATGCAGAGAGTCCTTTTACTTGACGACGTGTGAAGCACGTAGTAGTATTTCATTAAGAGAGGAAAAGCCATACAGGATCCACAGTGTATTTTTGAGATAATCATCGGGGAGGATCAAAGCGATCCTCACCTGTATTCATTTACTCACGGATGCCGGGAGGAACCTCCCGGGAGTGGAGAGGCATAAGCCCAACAGTGTTTACAATAAAGGGAATATATATCAGCAACGGGGTGAGGCAAGGAGGACGCATATCGAGAGTACTCATCCACCTATCAACTAGCTCAGATCTTTTCGTGGGGATTCGGCATCATCCACAGCCCTACAGTTTCCTTACATTGTTGAAATCAGGCGAGCAATACATCGTAACTTTCTTTGTTGAACAATACAACATCGCTCCTGTGTTTCCAAATGCACCAGCAAAGAAAAGGAGGAGTAGAGGCTTAATTCAATTTCTCGCTGAACTCCCTGCGGATCCACAGTGTACTGAAATACACTACGATCAATAATGATGATTGTATACATTATTATAGTTTTCCTTTTTACACTAACTACTGTAGTATAGAAAATATTTTCACAAATCCAACAAATAGTAGTTCATTAAAATACCTTATCTCACCATTAGTTAATAATCACCAACAGAGAGGGAAAACGACTTGGATGAACAACACATGAAAGGAGGAATCGGATGAGCGCCTAGAAACTCTTCCAAATGCCCCTAACTTCACATCTACACACAATTGTACTCGACACCGATCCATGTGTTGGTACTTGCTACTACCCAACGAATCAAGTAATTATGAATAATGAAAGGTAAAGCTAGGGAGGAAACAGAAACGGATCATCCCTTCCGGGCCGCTGACGACACACGGACAAGATGGGATGGTCCCTGTCGGTTGGCCGTCGCACTGTGCGCGTGTTGCCTCTGACAGCGCAACCTCCTTTCTCTGCCGCTCCGTTTGCAATACCAGCCTCCAAGGCCCAACCAAGGGCCAAAAAACCCGGGAAATGTCCAGGCCCAGGATTTGTCACCATAAGGCCCAGTAAGTAAAGCCTAGAAAAAATAATAGTAGCCATAAATAAACATTTTAGGATTGTATATCACCCCCACAAAGAAATATCCATAAAAGAAGATTTAACAGTCTAGTTAACTTGCTACCCTTATACCCCTAATTCCCTTGAGGATATATGATTTTAATTAGCAGACCCAAAAAAAAACTAGTGGATAATTGGAAAAGGTTCAAAAACTCTTCTTCGTGGTGTCTTTATGAGGTAAGCTCCCGTGATTTTAAATTAAAATGGTTTTAGCCCTACGCACTAGGTTCTAGAAAAGTGGGTGCCTCCGTGAGCACCTAAAGGCGTGCACCACAGACTCCAGGTTCTTGCCTCATGGTGGAGTATTATGGGAGAGTTCGGAGCAGTCCAAACACCCTAAACATCTTATTTGTAGCTTCCAGTATAGACTAAAGATCACTCTGGCTATACCTGTATCCCTTTAAGCCCTTTTACATGGATGGGATTGGGAAGGTTAGTTGCTACTTTGCCTTTAGTTCCTTCATCTTCGTTCCAAGACTTTTATTCTATAAAACAGATCGAAAAGGAGCCTGCTGCATCTTCCGAGAGGTCGAAACCAAAGTTTTTCATAAAAGATGTGAATAATTTTATCACTTTAGTCCATGATGACACGCCCATACTGTACAATGAGATCCATGAATGGATACGAAGCGCTGACGCCCATTAGATCAACCCAAGTGTTAATAGTGTAGCTGATTACAATGCGCACTAGCATTATGGTTGTTAATACGGTAGCCGTCAAAGGCCACTTTTTTTCATAAGATGCTCTGTCAAAGACAATTGCAGATCCACTACCAATATCTAGTACATACGCATAACCTCTTTTCCCAAAGAAAAATCAAGGGTGACAATGCCAATGCAAAACAAAAAAGCTTATTTGTTTTCTTAAATTCAAAGGCCTAATAATATGCACAAAGCTGCTTTTACAATAATCATCAGTATGTAGGTTAAGCAGTAAGCACTTTTTGGTGGCTAGAGCATGGCCACAAAAAAAAGCCTTCACCTCCTTTTTGATCTTCACTTTGCTTTTCCATTCCTTGAATGTGCTCTCGATCAGATCCTCCTTTTCTTCAGAGTGGTACCTTCCTTCTTGTAGCTTTGCCCGGCTAGATCTCAAAAGATGGAAGATATTGCTGTTGGTTGGAGCACACAATCTCCAGAACACGCTGGCACGAATCTGCTTCAGGGAATCATTCAAAAATTCTGCTTCAGGATCGTTGCGTCTGAATTTTCTGAATCTAACCACTGAAAGTGACCATTGTTTCCTTGTGATGACGTGGTATATATGTTAGCTGCCAAGTGGATGTTAATCTCCGTATGGTGCTACTAGCCAGTACCACCGAATTGAAACTGAAAAATGACCATTGAGCAGGTGTCACTACACAATGCTGCACCCTGGTCTGCAATTGCTGCTAAAATATCCAAGAACAAAACTTTGTAGCGCTGTGCAAGTCTAGCTAAGGCCTACTTATCTCCTAATATCGTCGGGCGTATGAAGAGCCCCTCATTCCATCCGTTGTAGCTCAAGCTCATGCTGGCCACTTGCTGCAAATGCAGTTGTAGCTAAGAGTGGCGTGCAGAGATACAAATATAATGGCATATGTTTGTTGATACCCATTGGCGCTGGGCGATAGACACCGCGTTTCGTTCCTCTGTTGCCAGTGATACTAATGCTGATGCATCACCACGAAACAGGAGGAGGTCATAAGTGATCTGATCACAATGGTGGATGAGTAAGAGAGCTTTCATACATCCATGGATATACGAGGTGATCACCCCACTAATTCTCCTGGTTTCCCTTTGATTGCAGGGGCACCTTTCGCTACGAAATAGTACCGCATGATCATCACTGATGCGAAAGGCGTGGGAGTTTAGAAACGGCAGGACTTTCCAAAGCTCACCAAAGTGTGAAAGCAAAGGGTTGGGCCTGCCTGCTGCTAGCTTGCTCCATAACCTTTCATTTCAGTCAGTAGTGCTGAGTGTTCCCTACTTTGTTAATTTTTTATATATATTTTATTTTCTGTATGGTGTTCCACCCTCCACTCTCAAAAATCTAAATCAGACAAAATTGAGAAGACATTTGTGCGGTCAAAAATGTTTTGGCAACTTTTTATGGTAACTTTTCATGGTGCTCAAGAGCTAGAGAGAATTATATCATGATGGACTGTTCCGATTCTTTCACTTTCACATTATCTTATTGATCTATTACGACTGGATTTGCATCGATTCTGTGTCTCATATGTGCCCTTACTGGCTGAACATATATACACACACGACATGTTTCTTCAAGTCATCGATAAGCATAGAGCCTTATCACCTTTTGTCTGTGGGTAAAGGGTAACTGCCATGCTGTCACATCTCTTTTATCAGAGCACTACGAACCAAATAATAAAAAAAGACCTATATATAGTCCATTGCAGGAGCATTGTTATGGCAAAATTCAGGTGAGGTACTGGTGAAGCTGGTGGCTAAACGGTGACACAGCACACCGAAGCAGCAATAATGTTGACATGGCTCGTGTATTTCAACGAGCGGAAGCCGGGTGATGGCTATGCTAGTATTCGACCTCCTCATCTCCGCCGTGACAACAGCCCTGATCAAAGAAGGCGCTGCAGGAGGGGCGACCGCTTGGTGCTCATCACGCCAGGCAGCTTGTGGCCACCGTCTTTCGCCCCATCGCATACTTCAGAGAGAGGGTACGGTGCAAAAAATGCATGTGGCATTTTTTCAGAGAAACTGAATGACCAAAGTTCAGATTCAGAAACCAGACTACCTCTTTTTGTCTTTTTCATGCAGGAACAAGGCCTAAGCTCACACTGGAGATCCTAGTCTACCTCTTCTTCAGTGCAGCGTTTGGGTACGTACAGTCACAGATCCTGCAGTCCTTTTCCTTTATGATGAACAATTCTGTCTGATTCAGTATTCCTTTTTTATTCTGTCCCAGGATCCTGTCCAGCCGCGCTGTCTCAGTACACCTTCTTCTTTACGGCCGTAGTACACCACTGCAACGTTCGCCATAACTTTCACCAACGTGGCTCCTGTACTCACTTTCCCTCATTGCAGTCTTGTTAAGGTGCTCTTCCAGCATCCTGCAGTCTGCACCTGCTCTTTGTTCTGATGGAACCCGAAAGTCTGAAACTGCTGAAACTGAAACTCTGAAATTGCTGGAAACTCTGAAACTGAAAGTCTGAAACCGGCCCATTCCTTTTCATTCAGAGTGAGTCACTGAACATGAAGAACAAGGCAGGAGCAGCAAAGATCGTCGGAACACTCACATCGTTCGCGGCGTCATGCTCCTGACCCTGTACAAGGGCGTTTCCCCTGACTCACCTAGCCGAAGAACCTAGCCCGGATCACCACGGAGCAGGGTCGTCATCGTCTGACAGGAAGAGCTGGACGCTGGGCACTCTAGCATTGCTCGCCAACCGCCTGTGCTTCTCCTTCTGGCTCCTGCTGCAGTCCAGGCTGACCAAGAAGTACCCGGCGCTTCTACCCAGCACGGCCACATGTTCCTCATCAGCTCACTGCAGGGCGGCGCCCCACGGCGGCCATACAAAGGCGAGCCGCGGGTTGTCACCAGGCCGTTGAGATCGTTACGGTCTTATATACAGTAAGTAAGTTGATAACGACCTTATTTTCCTTATTGTCACTTTCCATTGTTACATCGTCTTTACCACTCTCTACTATACAAACTTGTACTTTTTGTGTGTTCGAGAAAAAAATATCGTCTTTACGACTTTACATACACTTCTGTTTCTTCTGATTGTTTTGATATATATTAAAAAATCCAACATGAAAGCCATCCAATCCCTACCTGGTGAAGTGAAGCCATCCTCGGCAATGCAAGTTATTTACAACAGATATAGCTTTTTCAAAAAAACTAGCAGATATGCTCATGTGTCAACAACGGGGCAAAGAAACTACTAAACATTAATGTAAACGTTTACGCAAAATGCATAATATCTACTTATGTTTTATGCTTTTATAATTTGTTTTATGATAGCCATCACATCTATAATATAAGTTAATGCTGATAATAGTTAACACTGTACTTTTTTAAACTGTATCAAATTTAAATACACCTTGGTATATGTTTCTTCCTTTGCAAAGTTTATAATTATTTAGATATAAATATATATCATAAAATATGTAGCTTTTTTCATACTATCCATGTTTTTCTATGACTTAATATCGACCTTTGTAGCTTTTTTGACGCATCATATCAACCTCCTTAACTTTTTGTCGATGTGTTAGATTGGTCTGTCCGCCAATAATTATGAAAGGAAATCTCTCTAGTTTTTTCACATGGCAATCCTTTTAGGAATTACTTAAATACATTTGTTTAGATTTTATTAGACAATAATCTGTTTCATGAAATAATTAGTTGTACCCATTGAGCAATCCATATTTTAATAATAGTAAGTTTTGTTTCTTATAAAAAAAACTACTTCAGATGGTGTAAAACTGCGCTTGGTCTTTAAAATGATAATTGTCCCCATCTCCATTGCCCTTTGTTGTCTTTAGAAGTTGCTCTATGATTGATTCGTAAATGAATTTGATAGGCATCGGCCGCCATGGTGATTCCTTGAGCCCGCAGAGGCCTAAGATGGAAGAGAGCCCACAAGCTTAGGTTAGTTCCAAAACCAAAGCCGCACACTTAGTCAGCCCTTTTAATGGAAGTAGCTTAATAAGTTAGTTCCAAAAACCTAAGACGGACAATATCAAGGCAGGAAAGGGCTTAATAATTTGGAAGTTTCCGCCACATATAGCTGTCCTTTTGATGGAAGTATAGCCCCCACACACATGGGAAGCGCCATCTTGAGAAGAGTAGTTGCATTCGCCACCCATTGGAAGCGCCATTGTTTTCTTGGACCTTGTCAGCTGGCGACAACGGAGCAGTTGCCGAAGTTGACAATGATGGGAGTGGCACCGAGTCGTGGACAATCGAGGGGGATAGTGGTGGAGGGAGTTAGGGTGGCAGCTAATGACGATGGGGGGGAGGCAACGCCGAGAGTCAAGTGCACCGAGGGGGATGGCGGTGAAGGAGATAGGGCGGCGAGGCCTCGACCACGAGAGGCGAGGCCCATGGTGGAGCCGGACTATTGGTGACTAAACTCATGACGCATACCCATACAATTTAGAATACCACACGCTTGATCATAGTACACAGTTGTACACATGTTTAATCATAGCATACATAAATGGGTAAATACCGTGAATGACCATCGCAAAAAAAGATACATAAATGGGTCTCCACTTGTAGTTGAGATATATGAATTTGAATTGTTTTAAGCCCATGATAGGGATATCTTTTGAAGTAATGATCTAATATTGGCATTAAGGGGAGAGAAAGCCTATATTTTGAATGTCAAATAATATTTTTCCATAGAAGGAAAATGATCTGAAGAGAAAATATTCCTTGAAGCTTGAAGCATGAATAGTATCACACACTAAGTCATACAATAGTTTGACTAATGCACTTGTCGCTTCCAAAGTAGAGCATATGTTGTAATCACTAATATTCATAGGTATAAAGAATAGCCTCCCTATATCTTTTGTCTAATTGTTCTACTATTTTCTATTATGTTGATCTGGCAAGATACAGAGAGAGGAAGGTTTAACCGCTGACAACATGTTTTATAACACAAACAAGTACTTGGTGAGCATATAGCATCCGCCCTTTCACGTAAATTAAGGTACCTCTATTTAGCACCCGATTGGGCAATACATACATGCCTGGTTGTCAATCTTACCCTTCATGCGCAACCACGCACACTATATAAGACAAGGGCGACCCAAAACGGGGAGGGGCTATGCCCCCTACTAACAATGAACTCGTGAGTCAAAGCAATCTATGGGGTAGAGCAGGGGTGGGTAGGGTTGGTAGGGATTATCCACGGCAAGAATGGGGCCACATGCAAGTCTTGAGGGCTCTTCGACGCAGCTGCAAGACCTTGGGCGCCAACAGCATCATGGGTTTCCTGTCCGTAGGGTTGGGTCTTAGGATGATTTCTGACCCACTGCTGAGTCTAAGGCCCCTCAAACCCATCGTGTTTGGTTTCGGCTTCATTTTTCCACCCGTGGATATCCAATGGCTAACCTAAAATAAATCAATTAGAACTAAAACTCATGTGTTTATAATATGCTAATAATAACTTGTTTACTTAAATTATTACATTTATTCAAAAGTTAACACATACAAAATATTTATTATTTGTTGCCTCTGTTTAAACATGTGAATATGTGTATATATATCCTGCTGGTTTCTCAAAATCCATTGGTTTTGGGTGTATTCCTTCGGGTATCGGTATCCGCAGTTTGATTTTGGTGATGAATTTCAACTCGAATCGCTGTTCAAAAGCAGATTCGTTTCGACTTTTGGGTTTTGGGTGCATGGAGACTTCACCCATTCAACCCCACTCACTAAGCATTCTTAGGAAGGGGCTTAAGCTGGAAGTTTCCTCCCACACCTTCTTTTGTTTTTTGGCCATTTTTTCAAACATAGACCCTTAGCTCGGCGATGTTCATGATGGCGCTGAGCTATAACGCCCCTCGCATCAAGAGCTTAATGGCTTGCGTCACTGTTGTTGACGACATGCATGACTGCTGTGACAGTAGGCTTTCAGCCGCCATGGATGGCAATCAGCTTGGATACAACAAGTATATTTTGTTCTGTATCCTTGATCAACCATATGTTGTGGCTTGATTCGATAGAGTGCATGCATCTAAAACCAAAGCTACCTCGGGTTTGAACCTGTGTTGGGACGCTTTTTTTTGTCATTTTTAATTATATATACTATGTATTGTAGTACGCTTTTTTTGGACATGATTAAAATGAAAAAACTATTGCGTGGAGCTTTTGGCCAGCATGCAGCGCCTCAACGTATTGATTTGTGAAAAACAGTCAAGACCCTCGAACGAACCTTATTTAAGAAAACAGAGGGAGTACAATATAAAATAAAATGGAAAAAAAGTAGCAGCACCAGGGTCCTATCTATAGTTGCTTTTCCACACAAATCGGCAAAAACATCAAGGAGGAAGTATACTTTGTTGTCAAGCTCTCTGGTACATCCACGACGGCTACTGGCTTGTCGGCCATCAGTTTGAGCTTAGCAATCTATTGAACCCGCTCTGTAGCTATAGCTACCATGAACGGGCGAAGCTAAGGGTCTATTTTTTTGAAAGCATCCTATCGTGAGGCTTACTTGAGCAATCTTTCAAAAAGGCCAAAAAGAGAAAAAAGAAAAAAGAAAAAAGACGGCCTCCCACATAGCCCTCCCTCATATGGAAGTAGCCCCGCTGACATTGCCTTGCAGTTTTGGAGGAGGGTCTCAAGAAGAGTAGTTGTAGCATTCACCGCCATAGGAAGCACAATTTCTTCTTGAACCCCTTCTGATGGTGGCAATAATGGGTGTTGTGGCCGGTGAGTCGCAATAGCTAGGGGGATAAGCAGAGGGAGCTTGGTGGTTGGAGGCCTCCAAGGAGGCCATGCAGAAGCGTGGCAATGATGACGTGGGGGAGTGGGTAACGCCGGTGAGCCACTTATATCAAAGGGGATATCGCTGGAGGGAGATAGGGTGCTTGAGGCCTCAAGGAAGTGGAGGCAGCCATGGTGGGATCTATTCACTCTTCACCGGCCCATGGGTGAATCTAGCATGGGCGCCACTCCACCCCCTACTCCGGGCTGAACCCGGAGCCCCATTAACCCCTCTCCTAGGAATTTTGCCATGGATGCACCTCGAGAAGAGAGGCTGAAGTTGTGTGGAAGTTGAAGACGACACATGTAATTTCTCAATTTTGAGTTGGCAGCTAGGCTAGGTTTACAATGGGCTTCAATGAAGTGAAAATGGATCACATGGTAACCCACCTTTCGAGCTTCCCGTGCTGCCCATTCTCTCAATTTTACCTACACGGTGGCAGTTCTGAGCTATGGTAGGCGGTAGGTGTGGCATGCGAGCAGCCGGTGTGTTACAAGCCAGTGCTGAGGCACAAGGGAGATAGGGATGGAGAGCGGAGGCACATACTGGTGCACATACTGGTGGCCAGGCACAAGGGGCAGGGCAAATACTGCACTGGGATGCGTGCGCTCAGCCTATCTAAACAGTGATGGTGGTGTCAAGATTCGTGTCATCTCCACATTTGCATGAATGCAAACCTTATTTTATTTACAATAATACGAGGCATGCATGCTGTTGACTGGAGGAGGTATAACAAGTACCATGCAACACAGTAAAAATCGAGCAACCTGAGCTACACAATAAGCTGAGCGCACGCATAGGCAAATTCGATTGCATTTGTGGGCAGAGGCAGGGGGCAGGCAGGCATAGCCGGGCACCCCAAGCGAGGCAGACCCTATGCACGCACGTGTTCCATCCCTGCATCCTAGCTATATATAGGGGGCCGAATGGCCGTATACCCGTGGAAACGGATGCTTGCAAACAGACGTCAACAACACTAGGTGTAGCTCCATGATTGTACTGTTCTCATGAACGCCTCACCACTCTTTGATCGATTGACACCTGATCCGGCCTATCGAGTCCGACATGGGCCTCGGGAATATTAGCCGAGACGGGCCTTATATATATCAAGCTGAACACCTCACCACACACACCAGTCATTTGGTTGGTGCCTGTCTCTCAGTTTGACCCAGTCCACCCATATATATGCACGCAACAAAGACTGCAAGCGAGATTTGATCCCATCGTCCCATCCTTCTTTTCCAGTCTAGAATAGTACTGTAGCTAGCTAGATCATCAAAGCAAACATGTTCCTTGATCATTCATGCATGTTCCTTGATCACAACTTAAAGCAAATTTATGTCAAAAAAAAACAACTTAAAGCAAATCAAAATAAGTTTACATTTCAAGCACATTATATATGTGATGCATGTTTATGTTTCATTCAGGGAGTGATGGGTTCTGGAGTGGGCTACGTGCTGATGACGTGGTGCGTGGAGAAGAGAGGGCCGGTGTTCACGTCAGCCTTCATCCCTGTCATCCAGATCATGGTCGCCATGATCGATTTTTTCTTTCTCCATGAGAATCTCTATCTTGGAAGGTAAGCCACTACCTGCTCCTTTATTACCATAATATAATATTACATCATCAGCTGAAGAAAAATCTGGAGTATCCATACTATAGCTAGTTCTGCAAACACCTACATACATGTATACATCACGTTGAAGTGATGGCAAAGGCATGCAGCTAGGTAGCTGGGTCTGTGGAATTGCAATGGATGGACCAAATTGCGTCACTTTTTTATTTTGTTGTTATCCATGCAGTGTTCTGGGATCCATACTCTTGATTCTGGGCCTCTATATTCTGCTGTGGGGAAAGAAGAGGGATGCCTCACAAGCATCATCATCATCAGCTGCTGCTGCTGCTGCTGCCAAGGAAGAGAGCAGCAGCAGGAGGACAAGGAGAAGCAAGTCAGTTCATAAGGACCACCGGACCACTCTTATTTTTTTTTTTTTCAAAACAAACCAGGATGAGAGGCACAAAATTAAAGATACAGTTCTTTGGACTGCGATCGATACTTTGACATATATACTTAATATAATAATTTCCCGCTTGCATGATTTCCTATTACTCCTAGATTACTACTGTACTAAGAACGATATATGCGTCTAATTAATATTTCTGCTAGTGTATATAGTTTTTGTTTTTAATTTCTTTACCGCGATTTAGTAGTCTTTTGGACCCCAATCGCACAATTGTGTTTGCCTAAGCACAACCTAGTTGCGGCGCCGTTTGAGCCGGCGATTTCCTTGTTGCCAAGTCAGTATATATCTCTGTTGTATCCTCTCTAAAAAGAAACCTACTTGTATTATAGCTGTAATCTAGCATGTGTTTTGCTTAGCCTAACCTAATTTTCTAGTGTGCCTAACCATGCATGGAAAGTTACCATGTCATGCAGTCTCTGTCCAAAGTTCATTCAGTCCAAGGGATCGGGGCCGGGAGCAGATGTCCCTCCTAATTCGACACGTCAGAATGTCTTTTTCTGTCACATTGAACACGGAATGTTGCATTGGGTGGGAGGAATAAAAAGAGAGAAAAATGTTCTTGATGCACACATGGCGCTTGTCTTGTACCCCAAACTAATTCGCCACTCTCCTATGAGGGCGGCGAGCGAGAAGGAGAATCGATGCTCCAGATTTGATGTGGACCTAAAGCAACGTGTGCTAATGAAAGCAGAGACAGTGGGCATTGGATTTTAGACCTTTCTCTTGGAAAAAGATGCATGTTTTTATCTCTTAGCCTACATGATGCATGTTCTTAAATAGGCCCTAGCTAGCTAAATGGAGTAGCGTTCAAACAGCTAGAATCCAATGCCCCTACAGTAGAAGCGATTGACGCATGAAGGAGCAGGACATCTAATAATCCAATGCATCACGGGTCAGGTCACAACCAACCAACCTGCTGCTTGCCGAAACTGATAAAAAAAAGATGATGAGCTTTTAAATGTTCGATCCACTACACTGCACTACCTAAAGAGAGAGCTGCAGGGTATTCCGTTCACTTGGCTGCACAATTTCCTCATCGATCAAACATGTCCAGATTGCAGATATAATATTCCCAGGTCAGCAAAGCAAATAATGTAAGCCAATGGTTGCTAAGTGCTTTGTCCTATACCCAATGCAACACCGTACCCTGCTAGTCACAACACTCAAGCTACTAGAGCATGATCACGTGTTAGGAAAACGAAACGAGGTCGATAGGGAACACATCCTTTCAGATGCCATTGGAAACATCATCAGACCGTACCAGCATGCAGGTAGCACCACTATAAAGCCATGACATAACCAGACCACAGGCTGCTCATCACACAAAGCCAGAGCCATCGTCAGATCAAAGCTAGCTCAGGGTCGAGAACAAGCTAGCTAGGGATCGATCTGCAGCTGGTTAGTTGCTGCTGCTTGAACTGAGATGTGGAGTGCCGGATGCATGGAACAGTGGGCGCCGACGGCGGCAATGGTGGCCACCAACGTTGTGATCGCCGTCATGACGGCTCTGGTGAAGCAGGCACTGAGCCACCCTGTCTTACTAGTATGTGAACTGCTAAATACGTAAGCGCTTTATATATGTTAACTGCTATATATCATGTAGGACCCACTTAATGACTTATAGGCTGGCTCACAATATTCAACTTTTATCTTTCAGATTTGAAGCACTGGAGCTGAGGAGCAGGTCAGGGAGCGCCAAGATCTCAGGGACACTCATCTCTCTCGGCGGCGCAATGATGCTCACCTTCTACAAGGGTTCAGCTTTGACCCACACCACCACACTGTCTTCCATGGGCATGGCTCCATCCTCCTCCGACAGGCAAGCCGGCGAGCACGGCACGGTCCGGTGGGTGCTGGGCTCCGTCTCCATGCTCGCCAACGTCGTCGGCTTCGCGCTGTGGCTGCTCCTGCAGCGGAAGATCACCCGGAAGTACCCGGCCACGTACTCGGTGACGGCGTTCATGTCGCTCTTCAGCTTCGTCCAGTCCGGCGCACTCGCCCTGACGATCCAGAGGAGGAGCCTTGCCATGTGGGCTCTCAGGGGAACCGTAGAGATCGCCACGGTGGTCTTCTGTGTAAGATAATTTCTTCTCTTGCAGACTGCATAGTGCAGACACATTGTCACTGTTGTGGCAGCATTGTTGATGCAGAAGAATGCATGTTTGTGATGCAGGGTATAGTGGCATCTGGCCTTGGGTACCTTCTGCTCACATATTGCGTGGAGAAGAGAGGCCCTGTCTTCACTGCCGCCTTCAGCCCGCTCGCTCAGATCTTCGTCGTCGGCATCGATCTCTCCATCCTCCATGAACCTCTCTACCTTGGAAGGTGAGGGTCACAATCACAATACAATGCTGCTCATCTCATCGATCTGCTCCCAAACTTCATTCCTCGCTGAACATTCACCCTACCTAACTGTTGCTCTGTTTTCATGTTACAGCTTGCTAGGATCAATGCTTGTTATTCTCGGACTCTACCTTGTGCTGTGGGGCAAGAAAGTGGAAGCTGCTGCTGCTGCTGATTCGGCAAAACCAGTTCAGACCGAGCTAGAACAGCAAGACAAAGTGTGAATTCTTCCTTTGTTTTTTGTTGCTCATTAGTCATCGCAGTGTGCCAGAGCGATTATAACTAGAGGAATCCTGTGTGAGTGTGACAGAGTGATGATCTCCAAGCTCTTACATCTGCTTGTATTCTACTAGGTTATCCATATATCTCTTAGTGATGTAAATAAAATTCTCTGAAGTGTCCAGAAAGAGGTTGCCAAAGTTCAGGCTTCACTATTTCAGAGCTGCACTATCCACGTGAAATTTTTGCATTTTGGTCCTTTTTAAAATCATTTTTTACAAATAAACCTCCGGTGAAACATTGTCTAGAAATAGGCCAACTGATGGGCGTCTAAGGACACAGCGCCAAAGATATACAGCTTGGCGTCATGTCAGTATACGCCGAACCGTGCCACGTAGGATCCAAGCTGGCTACCGAGCAAGTGTGGGGTCACAACCTCGGCGTGCTCCTGTAGAACGCCGAGTCGAGACGCCGGCGTATGCCGACTTGACGCCGAGGTATGGCCACCTGTGCCTGCCGTCTTCTTCCTCTATCATCCCCTTTCTTTGCCAGCCGCCTTCTATTTCTGGATCCGTGCGAGGAGCTGGTGTAACGCGACCCGGTGGTGGCGGCTCGGCGCCCCGCGACGGGCCGGTGCAGCGGATGGGGTCGCGCCGCAAACAAGCGGAGCGTCGGGCTATCACTCGCTGGCCAACGACGGGGCGTGCGACCATAGGGCCGCAAATTAAGTGTGAAACACGCATGGGAGCGGCTGCACTTTCGGCGCTTCACGAAAGCACGCCCGAGCGCGGCAGCGAGTTCGTCGTCGCGGCGTGGCGGCGGTTCGTCGGGCGCCGGAGCCCCGCCACCACCAAGACATGCCCGCCGCGCCTCGCCGCCGCATGTTGGGACCGGCACTAGTACTGATTTGATTTTGCGAGCACCGGCACAATCTTTTCCGTGGCGGGCATTTTTTTGCCCGTCACGGAAAATACTCCGCCACATCCTGTTTTTTTCTTTGCGTGGCGGGCAGTTTTTGCCCGCCACGGAAAGATTTTGGCGTGGCGGCACCTTAACACGCCCGCCACGCAAAAATAACGTATTTTATGTGGCGGGCGCGTTAAGGTGCCCGTCACGCAAAAATCTTTCCCGTGGCGGCAACCTTAAAAGCCCGTCCGCGGTAAAGGCGGCCCAATTAGTAAGCCCAACAGCCCAATATCTAGCTCTCGGTCCTTCCGGAGGTGCTCATAGGGGTAGGGTTTGCGTACCTGTGTTCATTGGGGGTGAGTGTGCGTGCGTGTTGTGAGCGTCTGCGTTGCTTGTGTCATTCTCAAAAAAAAAAAAAGCAAACCAAACCCTAACATCACTCTCTCCCCTCTTTTCCAACTCGGCGTGCCGCGCTCCCATCCGGATCCTCCCCTCTCTCGATCGTTCTCTCCGCCGGTGGCAAACCAAACCCTAATCCTCTCCTCGTCCGGCGGCCGCCACTCCCATCCCCCATCCCGCCCCCCCCACCTATCCTCTCCTATTCCCTCACCCGCGCCCTCTCCCCTCAAGCCGGGCGGACCTCCATGGCGGGGCGAGACGCCGGAGGGGATGAAGCATGGCGGACCTCCACGGGCGGGCTCGGCGCGACGCGGGCGGCCTCCATGGCGGGCTCGGCGCGACGCCGGGCGTGCCTCCATGGCGACTTCCACGGGCGACCACGCCCACGGCGGCGGCACGCGGCGCAGATCCGCTTCGGGCGCTGGATCCGCGATGGCATCTCTCAAGGCGCACGGATCCACCGTGGAGGCGCTGCGGAACCGGGCGGGGCGAAGCCCGCACGGGCGGATCCGCGGCGCGGGCGCGGGTCGATTCGCACTGCGTGCACCGCGGCGGATTCGCGGCGGGCGGGTCCGTGGCGCCCGAGCCGGATCGACGGCGGGCGAGGCTCGGGCGGCGGGTCCCGCGCGACGGGCGAAGCTAGATCGACAGGCCGGCGGCTCGGCGGCGGATCCGTGGCGGTGGCGGCACCCTAGCCCCGATGGGCTCGGCGGGCTCGCGGTGTAATGGGCTCGGGCATGTGCGTGGTTTTTTCTTTTTTTTCGAAACATGTGCCGTGGGGGCATCCTTATACGCCCGCCACGGTTGGTTAGATTAACCGTATCTTATTTACCGTGACCTCATGAGAGCGACGAGCACCTCTGCCCGTCCACGCAAAAAACGAAACCGCCACGCAAGTTATTTTAGGTACTAGTGCGGGACTTCGTCTACAGGTACAGGCGGTCAGGCCTATCTGCAGAGATTAGCACCCGCCGTTGATTCTGGATTAGATCCCAGCTAATAGCAGCTACGGTTTTAGGCAACGTCCTTAACATTGGCACAAGCTACTAACTAACTAGCCTGCTATTTTGGTGTATGGCTGTGCTGATTATGGTGCTTCAGAGCCTAATTGGGCACCCCTTGAACCTTCGAGTGACAGCCAGGTATCCACTCGTTCAGGTATCCACTCGTTCCATGGTGGAAAAAATCAGGATCGGATCCCACGTTGCTCGGCGTTAGTTAACTTACGAAGAGGGCTGGGCTAAGTGCCACAGTTAAAAAAAAATCGCCCAGATCTCAGCGTTCTGTAGGAGCACGCCGAGTCATTAGACTTTGGCGTTAGGTGGACCAACGCCGAGTTTTTGGGCCCACTGCCACGCAGTCTACTATGACTGGAGTCCACGATGACGTGGCAGGATGTCGGCGTGGTCGTCTGCAACGCCGAGCCGTGTACATCGGCGCTGTGTCCCTAGACGCCGAATTTTGGTCTATTTTTGGCCAAAGTTTCTTGGGAGGTCTATTTGTAAAAAAATTTGTTAAAAAGGGGTAAAATGCAAAAATTTCACCACTATCCACTGCTGCTACGATTGGGCCACCATCCACGTGTACGTGGCTGACAAGTGGGGCCAGAGAGAACGCGAGACCAATGCTCTCATGCATGTCGCTCAAGAATAGCAGACTACCAACCAGTACTAGCTCAGCTCACGAATGGTGAAGCCTCTCAATTTGTCAGTAAAGCTCTCTGCATCAGACACTTGTCTTGCCCGCACCGACAAAAATTCCTCGCCTCCCAGCTCGTAGCACACATCTGGCCATCTGGGCGATGGATAAAGAGCGCGAGGCACTTGCCATTGCACACCAGCAACATCACAACAGTGTGAATCGATCGAGCACGATCGGATCCAAGGACAAAGCCCGTCGCAATCGCAACGCAATGCAAGAACGCCGCCGCAGCACGCCCATGGGTGTCAGTGTCACCGTCACCGTCACGACGACGCTCTGCTACCTGACCGCCGCGGCCCTGCTGCTCGCGGCGCCGTGCGGCGCGCAGGAGGTGGTGACGACCATCGAGGAGGCGTGCCGGATGGCGTCGAGCAGCGGCAGCGGCGGCGTGAGCTACGACCACTGCGTGTCTTCGCTGGCGTCGGACGCACGGAGCCGCGACGCCGAGGACCTGCACCACCTGGCCACGCTGGCGGCGCGGATCGCCGTGGAGCACGCGGCTGCGACGGAGGCCAAGATCGAGGACCTGGGCGAGGTGGAGGAGTCTCCACACGCGCGCGCGCCTGCACCACTGCCTCGACCTCTACAACGCCGCCGCCGACGTCCTGCGCGACGCGCTCGATAACCTTCACGCGCGCGTGTACGGCAAGGCGTCCCAGCAGCTGGCTGCCGCGCTCGGCGCCGCTGAGAGCTGCGAGGACGTCTGGAAGGGAGAGGAGCACGTCCCCGTCGCCGCGCACGACAGGGAGTATGGACGTATGGCGTTGGTCGCGCTCCGCCTCGCCAGCGGCATCGCGTGATCGCCTAGGCTACTGCTGTTGTCTCATCATCGCCGTGATCGGTCCATTACACACAGCCCGAACACCATTGACGACGCCACGCGCATCATCTGTCTCTCCTTGGTAGTTGCAAATCTTGTGTGACACGTTATATATATGATCAATGTGTGTTAGCGATCTTGTTTGCCTGTATACCATGACGACCTTGATGTGATTTTTTTTAGAACTATCCTTGATGTGATTTTAGCATTCAGGTAGAGTGATTATTTGTTTAGCTATTAATTTTGTCCGTTTTCCTTTCGGTTCATGCCTACTTCTATTCTTTGAGGTGTTAAGGGCATGCATGCATAATTGCATATATATGAACTCCCATCTGTTGCATGGTGGTAAGTATATATACACATCTTGAATCAACTACGCCACAAGATCTTGCATGGGCTATTTTCCCTCTCTATCTCTATTTATCTTATCCTTCCTATCCCGGCGCCGGTCGCGTCTGTCCGGCTGCTCCGCGCCCCCGTCCGCGAGCACGAGCTCTCCGCGCTCCTGCTCCCCAAATCCAGTCGCGACTACATCATGGCTGGCGGCGGCACCCCGCCCCCGCTCCCCGAGGATCTCGTTTTCAGCGAGATCCTGACGCGTCTACCGGCGAAGCCCCTCCTCCGGTGCAGTGCCGTTTGCCGCTCCTGGTGCCGCCGCCTCACCTCCGATGCCACGCCTTCTCGCCACCACCGCCGCCAGCCCCTCGCTTCAGCTCGTCACTGACTGGACCAAGGACGAGGGAAGTATCTACGCCTTGGATCACCGCAGCAGCCATCTTCGCCCCGTCGCGCGGACGACGGGCCGGAGCTTTGGGGCCCCTCTAGAGGTGCTCGCTTCCTGCGACGGCCTCCTTATTAGAAGACATTCTTACATGCATCCATGAGTTTAGGCTTGACATGCATCCATGAGTTGTAAAACCATACACTTGTAATTATGCTAAACCGTGTACTCTCTAGACAGTCGGTCATCCATAGGACATCATGCATGGTCTTGTGGATCACCTCGTCTCTAGGATCAATGTTGTATGAGCCACCGGTGGAGGGCAATTCTCCACCAGTATAAACACGTAACCAAGGACAGCCGAGTTTGGCATCCTTGTTCACCCAAACATTCTTCAATTTTTTCATGGTACCAAAGAGCCACTAATTCCACACGGAATTTTTTTCTTGATCCACTTCCTCCGATGGCCCTCCCTTCCGCGTTTTCTCTTGGCCTTGCTCTCATTCCTATCTCAGAGTCCGATAAACTCACCAGAGCCAATTATCGGTCATGGAAAGCACTTGTCGTTGCTGCGATCAAGGGCGCCCAAGCAGCCAGCTTCATTCTTCCATCCGCCACACCCCCAGCCCATCACCACCAAAAAAAAATTCAGAAGGGAAGGAGGAAACCAAGGCCAATCCGACTACGACGCCCGGGCGGCTAAAGAGCAGCAAAGAGTTCTCTGAGCTACCTGCTGTCATCTCTCTCAAGGAGATTCGTGGTTATGTGAACACAGAGACCACGGCGGCCGGCGCATGGGCTGCCATTGAAGGGCTCTTCGCGGCCCAATCCCGGGCGCGGGTCATCGCCACAAGGATGGCTCTTGCGACCGCGTCCCGGAGGAAACTCCACCATTGCCGAATACTTCGGCAAGATGAAAGGCCTTGCCGAGGACATGGCGTCGGCAGCAAGAAACTTGAAGATGAAGAACTCGTGTCATACATCCTGGCCGGGTTGGATGAACCGTTCGACTCCGTCGTCTCCGGCGTCAGCCTACGCGTCGAGCCGATCACGGTCAGCGAGTTGTTCACTCAACTCGTCAGCCAAGAACAACGGATTGATATGCGCGGCGGCGGTGGTCAATCCTCCGTGAACGTCGCATCTCGGGGGAATCATGGTGGCGGCAACCAGTACCAATCGCGTGGACGTGGTGGTCGGAGTCGCGGCGGTGGCTTCACCCGTGGCGGTGGCGGCCGCGGACGTGGCGTCCCCTGCCAAGTCTGTGGCCGCTCACATGGGCCCAAACTTCCAGCATGGCGTGATCTATCAAGTCTGCGACAAAGAATGTCACGGCGCCGCACGATGCTTCAAGAGGTTTGATGAAAATTTCACCGGACCCTCTCCTCCACAGCAGAAATCAGCCTCCTCTGCCACCACTTCCTACGGCGTCGACACAAATTGGTACATGGACTCCGGGGCGATTGATCACATCACCGGAGAGCTGGACAAACTGATCATCCGTGACAAGTATACGGGCGGCGATCAAGTGCATGTGGCAAATGGAGCAGGTATGGAGATTGGTCATATTGGTCATAGTATTTTGCATTCTCCAACTAGCTCACTACTCCTAAACAAAATTCTTCATGTTCCTAAAGCCAGCAAAAATCTCATTTCTCAAATCGCCTTGCACGAGATAACAATGCATATCTTGAATTTCATCCCACTCATTTTTTCGTTAAGGAACGAAAACGCAAAAAATTCTCCACAAATGTATGTAAAGGAGGCCTCTACCCTTTCAATTCATCGTTCAATAAGCAAGGGCTTGGAGTGTTCAAGCCATCCAATTCGATGTGGCACCACGTGACTTGGACATGCCTCCTCCTCAATAGTCCAAAGAAATCCTAGATCGTCATAGCCTTCCTTTCACCCAAGATAAAAATAACCATGTGTGTGATGCATGCCAACAAGGAAAGCACCATCACCTGCCCTACCATAAATCCAAAGTAGTGTGTCTAGTAGTCCAATGGAACTTATTTTTTTCGATGTCTGGGGCCTGCCCCAACATCGGTCGGCAAAAATTCTTACTATGTAAGCTTTATTGATGATTACAAGAAATTTGTGTGGATTTACCTTTTTACGTCACAAATCGAAGTCTTTCAATGTTTTAAAGACTTTCAAAATCTTGTTGAACGACAATTTAATTGTCAAATTCGTTCAGTCCAAACTGATTGGGGTGGTGAATATCAAGCACTAAACACTTTTTCCAACGCATGGGGATAAAACACCAAGTCTCCCTGTCCCCATGCCCACCAAAGAAAATGGTTCAGCTGAACGCAAACACCGCCACATTGTTGACATGGGACTCACACTGCTAGCACATGCATCCATCCCTCTAAAATTTTTGGGACTAAGCCTTTCTTACTCTTTGTCTTCATCATCAATCGCTTACCTTCCAAAGTAATTGAAAATCAATCTCCTTTTGAATGCCTTCATAAAAAAATTCCAGACATGGCTTCCCTACGCACCTTTGGATGTGCGGTTTGGCCTAATCTTAGGCCCTTCAATTCTAGAAAACTCCAATTTCGTTCCAAACGCTATGTCTTTCTTGGTTATAGCCACATGCATAAAGGTTTCAAATGTTTGGATCCTGCTGATGGCGCGTTTACATCTCTCGAGATGTTGTTTTTGATGAAACTGTGTTTCCTTTCTCCACCCTTCATCCAAATGCCGGAGCACGCCTTCGTGGTGAAATTGCCTTATTACCTCCATCTCTACTCAGCCCACAAGCTAGTTTTGGGGATGCAATTTTACTTGACCAAAATACTAATCTGCCTGTATCTACTAATGCTTTTCCAAGACATATTGATGATGCAGCAGGGACACAACAAAATTCGGAGAAAAACAGGATGGAATCGCGAGTTGCATGTCGGTATTTCATGCATCCAAATATAGGCGCATGCGGCACACAACACCAGGCTGAATTACCTGTCATTGATTCTCCTCGTACTGACACCGCACCATCTTCTTTGGATGGTGTGCAACAGAGCCATGCAGATGCGCCACATGTTGGGACTTCACCCGCGAACACGAACACCGTGCTCGACACCCCATCGCACCAACCGCTCCATCCTAGGCAAGAGACGGGACAACTCAGCCGCGGCTTGATCCTATGGCCGGGGCTGTGCCAACAACATCTTCTTCCATGCCGGCGATTTCTGCAACGACTCCTTTAGCTGGTACTGCTGCTCCCACCGAACAATCACCTCCACATCGACCTACTACACGTCTTCAGCGAGGTATAATCAAATCCAAACAATATACTGATGGCACAGTTAGATGGTGTAATCTAGCTACCACTCCTGCTAATGAACCATCCACAGTAGCTGAAGCACTTAAGGATAAAAAGTGGATTAATGCCATGGATAGTGAATATCAAGCATTGCTTCACAACAAGACTTGGCATTTAGTTCCTAAACCAAGAGGCAAAAATATTATTGGATGCAAATGGGTATACAAAATCAAAAAAGAAATTCTGATGGTACTATTGACGGATATAAAGCTCGCCTTGTTGCTAAGGGATTTAAACAACAATATGGAATTGATTATGAGGATACTTTTAGTCCTGTTGTCAAAGCGGCTACCATTAGACTTATATTATCCATTGCAATAACCAAAAGGTTGGTCATTAAGACAGCTCGATGTGCAAAATGCTTTTCTCCATGGTGTGTTAGAAGAAGAAGTATATATGTATCAACCACAAGGATATACCGATAAGATTCATCCTACCTATGTGTGTAAACTAGATAAAGCACTCTATGGTTTAAAACAAGCTCCAAGGGCATGGTATGAAAGGCTCTACAATAAACTAGTTCAACTTGGTTTTAAAGCATCCAAAGCTGACACCTCACTCTTCTATTATAACAAAGATGGCCATACACTATTTGTGCTTGTATATGTTGATGACATTATTGTGGCTAGTTCTTCTCCATTAGCTACACATGCACTTCTAAAGGATTTGCAGCATGAGTTTGCCCTCAAGGATCTTGGTGACCTTCACTATTTTTTGGGCATAGAAGTCAAAAGAACGCAAGATGGGTTGGTGATGTCTCAACAAAAGTATGCCACTGACATACTAGTGAGAGCAGGCATGAGTAACTGCAAACCTATTGAGACACCTCTGTCTTCTTCTGAGAAACTTAGTCTAACTGATGGTGATCAGCTTGGTGCAGAGGACTCAACCAAGTATCGTAGTATGGTTGGTGCTCTACAATATCTCACACTTACCAGACCAGATATTTGCTTTGCAGTGAACAAAGTTTGTCAATTCCTCCATGCACCTACTACGATACATTGGAGTGCTGTCAAAAGAATATTACGATATGTGCAAGGATCATTAAATCTTGGGCTGAAGATATGTAAGTCTCCTTCTATGATGGTAAGTGCATTTTCTGATGCTGATTGGGCTGGCTGTGTAGATGATAGAAGATCTACAATGGCTTTCTTTGCTGTGTTCTTGGGTGCAAATTTGATCTCTTGGAGTGCTAGAAAACAACCCATCATCCACGGTCATCCATCGAGGCTGAATATAAAGCACTTGCAAATGCGATTTGCTGAAATGATGTGGGTTCAAAAACTTCTACAAGAACTCGCGGTTCCTCATCCACCAAAGAGCCCGTCTATGGTGTGATAATCTGGGTGCAACATATTTATCTCGCAAATCCGTGTTTCATGCAAGGACAAAGCACATAGAGATTGATTTTCATTTTGTTCGTGAGCGAGTTGCTCAAAAAAACTCTTAGATGTGCGATTTATTTCCACCAATGATCAACTTGCGGATGGCTTCACTAAAGCAATTCCAGCAGCCAACTTCAGACGGTTTTTCATCAATCTCACCCTCATCCGTGGCTGAGATTGAGGGGGGATATTAGAAGACATTCTTAGTCTTGACATGCATCCATGAGTTTAGGCTTGACATGCATCCATGAGTTGTAAAACCATACACTTGTAATTATGCTAAACCGTGTACTCTCTAGGCGGTCGGTCATCCATAGGACATCATGCATGGTCTTGTGGATCACCTCGTCTCTAGGATCAATGTTGTATGAGCCACCGGTGGAGGGCAATTCTCCACCAAGATAAACACGTAACCAAGGACAGCCGAGTTTGGCATCCTTGTTCACCCAAACATTCTTCAATTCTTTCACTCCTCATCCTCCACACCAACGACCGCCTCGGATCTGCAACCCGGCAACCCGCCAGCGCGCCCCTCACGCCGCCTTTCGGCGGCGCCGGCATCATCTCGCTTTACCGTCACCGCCCATCCGGGTCGTACCGAGTGCTCTCTGCTTCTTCAACGAGAATCGAGGGCGACCACGCTGTGTACCATGTGCACACCCTCGGGTCCCGAGCTCAAAAAGCGTCGGAGAGCCTCCCGCGCCGTGGGGGTCCGGAGATTTGGTAACGGCGATGATGCCCGTCCCCGGCGGATGGCGGGATCTACCGGGACCGATAGAGCTGCCGGCGGCAAATGGCAAGGGCAACAACATGCCGGTGTTCGACATCATGGCCGAGTCCTTCCAAAGATTTGTTGTCGCCCGTCCCGGGTGATCTATTTGAGATGAGCAATGGCGCTTTGGATTGTTCCGCAACCATGGTGGCACGGTTGATCTTTGGAAGCTGCAGGATCACAAGAGCTGGACCGGTCGTTGAACAACCGGATCAAATTGCCGGCAAATGCTGTTTACGATGATGGTACTGGGCGCTTGAGGGAGATGTGCTCGCCCTTTCTCTTAGAGGGGATCCAGCTTTCGGCCCAAAAATCTGCAGCACATCTCTGGTGCCAATGGCAGTTTGTTGGCACAGTACTATGTATGGGGAATGCTAATCTGCGTCTTCAGAGGCACAGGTTCAGAGAGAGTCTTGTCCGCCATTACTTCTTCTCGATGGAAGGAAATGCTTGTGGTGTTGATGAAAAACCATTGTTCGATGGTTTGTCAGTCAGCGGGCTGCTTTTCGACATGATACTATTCGATGGTTTGAAATCTTTGCATCTCAGCAGGATGGAGTCACTCCTGATGATTCTCAACTGTCTAGTAATGAAAGCACTGCAGATTAGTTATGACATGAAACTATAACTCGAGTCTGGTATTTATTTTCCCTGTTCACATGAGTCATGAACACACTCTCTATCTTGGTAATGTCGTGCCTTTTTAACTTTGTCTTTTAGTTGTAATACCTTGCAAGTATCTCTGGTAATCAAGTGATGCTGCATAGAGATTTCAGTAAACTGATATGATTGCCTCTCTGTTGAAGCACACAATTTCCATTTGTATTTCTTCGTTGTGCAAAGTCTGGGTACAGCACAAAGTATCCAATAAGAAACAAAACTACAATGAGTAAACCTGCAACCATTGCTTCAAGTTTCTGGTTATTTATTTTTTCCGTCTGCACTTGAATCATGAACACATGATCAACATGCAGAATAAAGTGGTTATGCTGTGCGTATTTAGCCTTGTAGCCTTTGTTTTTTGACTGGTAAGTAAGTCTGGAATTAATTTATGCTGCAAAGGGATTTAGATAAGCAACTCCGTGTGCAAACTTCTCTATTTGGATTTCTTTGTTAGTGCTTCTCCTATTTTACTTGTGTTTAGTGCACATTTTCCATCTTTATATATTTTTTTTCATTTATGCTACTCCTGACGTACCCGTTTTGTTGTTCTTGCCTTTGTTTGTTGTAGCAAGTTTTTTTAGTGTAAAAATATATATTATAGTTTTAAAGATTTTTAGTACCTAATTGTCTTGTGAGTAAAAATAGTGCTTGCTTGTGAATTTTAGCCTGTTAATAAAAGTACTCTGGTAATCAATTGATGTGGCAGAGAGATTTGGAAGCAACTATCTGACTGTAAGCTTGGTATCCTGGGTGCATTTCACTCAACTGTCTCAATGTCAATTGTACTAGTGAGATTTAGTAGTGTGTTTGCTTCCTGGGATTGGGAATTGTTGTTCTGTTTCACTTTTTTGTTGCCTCTATATAAACCATGCTATGTTGTGTTTGTTTTTGGCATATTGCCTTCGTAGACACATCCTTTTATGCAGAAATGTGAAGGCATAGTCTCATATATGCCATATACCACTCATCAATTTAGGAATGCCCTCTCAGAAGTTGTTTTTTGAGGAAACAGGGAGGGGCAACAAGCCCCTACTGGAATTTTATTTATATAAAACAGGAAGCAGAGCTTACAGCAAAGTTCACGAAACAAAGAACGAAACAAAGAAAATACTATAAATTACACAAAGTGCTCTATCCATTGAACTATTTGTGGACGATATCTTGACTTTGCTCTCAGTATAACTAGAGCAAATTCAGATTTGAAAACTTCTTTGCAGCGCCTGATTGAGTGAGCCTCGCGCTTTGAAGATTATATCATTCCTAAGAATCCGGATGGCCCAAGCCATTGTCACAATGATTTCCATGAAGAAAGGCACATTTAATTGCAATCTGATCCCCTCCAACACTGTGGTAATTTCATTAGAATCAGGCACTATTACCCCAAGGCTATACCAGCAAGCCATGGAGAAGGGGCAATGAAACAACAAATGCAGGAGATCTTCTGAACATTTAGTGTGCAAAAGACACGCAGTAATCCTGAAGATATATCTGTTTTCTTGCCAAAAGAGCTCTTGTGTTTAGTCGATCTTTAAGAACCAACCAAAAGAAAAACTTTCTTTTATTCGACACGATGAAGTCCATAGCCAACGGTAAGACTGTGGGGGTGATGATGACCTATTAAACATCCGTAAAGCCTTTACGGAGGAGAAAGAAGCGCCCGGGAATATGTCCATACATCATTATTCGGGTTAGAGGCAAATCTTGGAGGGCGCTTGAGAATTGCTGAAATTGTTGATAAGCCTCAACAGACAAAGGCAGATGGAAAAGATCTTCCTTGTGTGTGGTGAAGTGAGCGAATGCACATTGATGTTTTTCATTCAAGGCATAAGAGAAGAGTTCAGGATATAGTTGATTATGAAAAGAACCATTCCACATATCTTTCCATAAAAGAGCAGGTAGCACCATCATGAATATTGATATGTGAAAGACTTTTGAATGTTTCCGGATGCTTAAGAACATCTCTCCACCAAAATGAAGCTCGCTATGTGCTCCAATAATAGGCATTCTGTTGTTGGAATAGTACCTGCTCGGATGAGTGAACCCAAGGAATTGATTCTCTCATTGAAGAATTTATGTAAATATTTCATCGAAAGACTTGCATTCTGAGCTTGTAAATCCAAAACACCCAAGCCACCATTTGGTGTTTCTTAGTGAAAGCAAAGAAAAGTCCGCAAGCGCACGTGTTACATGTACCTTCTAGATTATAGGGCCCACATACATATATCATTGTCCCAAAGACCTCCGATAGAATGCATGTGTACCAAATGATCTAGGGAGTACTATTGTTTTTCCTCGGGATCTCATCATTAACGTGTCATTGCAACATTACAACACTTTATTCAAATAAACATCGAGTAAACGGCGGAAGGATTATATAACATAATTTTACAAACCTTGTTCAAACTTAAACTTAAGTATTATTACAACCATATGTACGGTAGAGTAACAAACTACAACATAAGCTTAGACCCCCCCCAAGGGTCAACATCTACTCCTCCTCGGCATCCACCGGAATACCGTCATGCAACAAGGGCCAACGACATTTGACCACGACTCTCACCGCAACAAGGGTTAAAGAACCCGAAAGTACGGGAGTACTCAACAAGACTTAACCGACTAAAGAAAAGAAAGCGAAGACTCGGGAATGTTGGTTATGGGAATCAAGGAAAGGTCTTAGCAAGGTCAAGGACTCATTTTGCATAAAAGCTTACTAAGAGTAGGTCCTTACTTTCAAAGTTTTATTTCAACTTTAGTAAATCCTCTCTTCTAAGTGATCATATACTTTGAAGCAATCACTTTCCATCCAAACCATCATTTTAACCAACTCCAATGTTCCATAACTTAACTACGATGGAGGTGCGAGGATCAAGTCTCCTTTTGTCGTGGAGCAACGACGATTCGAATCACTTGTAACCCAGCTGGGGATACCTCACCACACGATATATGTAGCACCCAAGCTTGCATATATCAACCATCTCCCAGTTCGTTCAAAACGGGAACGAGGCCTCGCCACCGAGAATACAGATACTCCTCCAACCTGGGACTTTAACCCACTGAGGGTATCTTGTAATCCCGCCATCTCTCCACTCCCAGTGCGTGGTTGCCATTCCCGATTTGACACACCCCCGAGATCAGGCTTACCGGGGTATGTGGCCAGTATACAAAGTTCATGATCCAAGGGCCATCCAACGGACGGTCCTTAACCGACACAGCCGGAAACACTACAAAGAGACTCCCTTCTCAATGCAAGTTACCCGACCGGCCTCAAATTAACTTATCTTCCATACTATATTGTGAATCATTATAGAAGAACTTTGTAAAACAATTTAAAAGCATCCTAACTTTAAGCAAGGCTTAACATCTATGCATTTTCAATAAACAAAGTTATCAAGGATGATAATTCAATAACAAGGTAGGTCATGCGGAAATAGGTTTTCACTCAACTCCTATTCACCTAATGCATCATATCATCAACATAAGTGATATAAAACTTTGTAAAAATAACAAGGAAGGGTTTAAATACATCCGGGGCTTGCCTTCGAAGTGAAGTAGCACTCGGGCTCGGGATCCGTTCCACGGATATCAAAGCCGACTTCCACGGGACACCAACTTCCTCGAAACTTCCTCGACTTTGAAACCCACACTATCGTTCTCTACGGTAGAATGCATGCTTCAATATGATGCCATAATGATAAACATGATGCTTAGAAGTGCATGGAAATAAACATTAACTTGAGTACAACTTTCCTTCACGATAAAGTTGCAACCTAACAAAACCAACTTGTTGAACTACTCTACAAGATATCATCACCATTGCCTAAGGAGTTCTCAAGGACCATCTTATTCATGTATGATTCTAACTCACAAAACAACCCTAAATTACTTCACTAAATAACACTTACTTTCTCTAAATAAAACAAAGCATAAAATAGAAAATAATTTAAACATCTCAAAATGACCCCAAACTTTTTCTACAGATAGGTCCTATCATAAAACAGTTCAAAATAAAAATTTCAAGAATTTTGGAAATCTAGATTAATTTATAAAATTCACCAAAGATCCCTTTTGAATTAAAAGCTGATAATTTTAAAACATGTCAAAACAGTTTAAAATTCAAGTTTGAAATTTTTCCTATATTCTAGACATCATGAACAGCACCTACAAAAATTTTCATAACTTTCTAAGCTCTGAATAATTTTCTACAAAATTTGAAGAACCTCGCACTATTCATAGAATAATAAAATCGAAAAACAAATTTAAATCGAAAACCAGCCGTTGGGCGAATCGCCCAACCCGGCCCGCATCGCCGCCCACGCCAAGACGCCGCCAAGGCCCAAGTCTGGGCAGCCGGCCCAACTCGCGCGTCGGGCGCTGACCGACCGCGCTCAGCCGGCTACCGATCCAAGCGGGCCCGCCGGGCGGCGAGTTTTACGTGGCGCGGTTTGACCCTACACGGTCCTGGCGTCAAGGCGGATCGATCTAGGGCACGACGCTGACGGCAAAAGGCGCGGGCACACCCACCGGGCGACGATGGCGGCCCGGCGGCGCCGTGAGCCACGGCGAGGCTCGGGCTGAGCCATCTCCGGCGCGAGGGTACCGGGCGAGTCCGCAGACGATCGGGCGAACCCCGAACCCTCAATCTAATCGACCTAAAAGCCGACTCTATGCGCGAAGAAAGAACGCTGAGCGGCGGCGATCCGCGGTGGACCACGTCGGGCGCCGATGTTCGGCGACTCCAACGCGACAAAGTTCAAAAATAAAAGGTGATACAGCGGCGCTAAGGCATGGGGATCACGGTGCTCACGATGGCTTGGTCGAAGATGGGGCGGAGCGGGGGTGGTCGACGGCGGCGGTGGCCGGCGATGAACTTTCCGGTGGGCGAGGCGGCGTTCGGTGAGACTAGACCTCTCTTTGTGAAAACCGTCGAGCGCATCGGGACTACATCATCTAGGAGAATCGGGAACACGAGACGGTTTGCTACGAAGCTCACGGAGCGACGTGGCGACGGTGTGGCCCAACCTACGGGCGAAGTCCGTGGGAGAGGAAGAAGATGACTTGGCCGGCGAAATCGGGTGGCCATTGGTCGGGGTTTTTGGAGCTTTGGAAGCGCAATGTAGTTGCGACAAGGCTGTGAGAAGCGAAGGGCGAGAGATGGAAGGGTTGGCGCCAATTTATAGAAGACGACGATGGTGGTCGGCCGGCGTCGAAGAAGTTCAAGTCGAACGTCGTCGGCGGGACCCTCCTCTCGCGACGGGATAGACTTTGGATGAGACGAGGACACGATGGCGGCTCTATTGCCACATCGAAGCGGGGAGGTGGCACTCGCGGGCGGTCGGAGAATGGCGAGGCGGCCACGGCGACGAAGGGTGCCTCGCTAGGGTCACGTCCTCGGCGGCGGTCTTTGGATAGGAATGGCTACGGTGATGACACGATGATGGACACGCAGCGATGGCTTCGACACGTCCTAGCGAGCCGGGCGCAGCTGGGACGGCGGGGACCGGCAGAAACGCCGAGAAGGGCGGCCGGCAACAGCAAATGCGTGGCAGCCACCGCCCGCCCCCCCCCCTTTTCTTTCTTCCTTGATTCAAAACCCTAACTCTAATCTATCAAATTACTCTCAAAAATTGAACTACACTCAAAAATCTCCAAAAACGACTTTTGCATAACTTTTCGAGATCTACACTTTTCTCAATTGGAAGATTTCCTAATTCGGCCTCTAAGTTAGACTTTTCAAAAAGGCAGGTTTAAAATTCAAATTGGGATATGAAATTACTCCAAAAATTTGAACTAAACTTGAAAAACTCAAAATATCAAAATTGTAGCTCTCAAAATGATCTACAAAGTTGATGTTGAAAGTTTTCTCAAATTTTGCCTAAATTTGGAATAATTCAAAAGGGGGTAAACTAGGGTTTTGGAAAGCTAGGGTTTTTTCACATGAAATATAAAACAATTCATCATTCAAATTGTATTTCAAATCATTTAACACACATTGCATTGAAGTAAACTCATTTTAGTGGATGCATGACATGGTTCTCCAAATGAATGCTTTGCGTGGCATATGATGACATGGCCGGTTTAGTGATATAACACCGTGGTGTTACAACTCTTTCCCCTTAAAGAAATCTCGTCTCGAGATTTAGGAACACTTAAACCACATAACGGCAAAGGAAATGTGTCGGGAAGACACACCTAAACTTGTTCACAAAACAACTAGAGGTTTACAAAAACCGACTCTACTAAACTCAAAAGAAACAAACTACTACTCTTAAAAGGAACTACAAGCTAGATAGAAGCATAGAACTCCGGAAAGTGCTCTTGCAGAAATTCTTCTGACTCCCAAGTAGCTTCCTCTTCAGAATGCTGATTCCACTGAACTTTATACCACCCGGTTGTTCTTCTTCGAGTAACACGATCTTTGTGATCCGGGATCCTAATTGGATATTCGAGAATAGGTCAAATCGGGTTCAAGCTCAACTCCTTCAAAGTCAACTACTTGATCTGGCACTCGAAGACATTTCTTTAACTGCGACATATGGAATACATTGTGTACTGCTGAAAGCTGTTCGGGTAGCCTCAAACGATATGCCACTTTCCCACATCGTTCTATAATTTGAAATGGTCCAATATAACGGGGTGCTAATTTCCCTTTAACCCCAAAGCGTTTCACACCTTTCATTGGTGATACTTTCAGATAGACATAATCATTTACTGCAAACTTCAAAGGCTGACGTCTCTTATCCGCATAACTCTTTTGTCGAGACTGGGCTGCCTTCATATTGGCTCGTATTATCCGGACCTTCTCTTCTGCATCCTTTACTAAATCCACACCAAAGAACCATCTTTCTCCAGATTCAGACCAGTTTAAAGGAGTTCTACATCTGCGACCATATAGAGCTTCAAAAGGTGCCATCTTGATGCTCTCTTGATAGCTGTTATTGTAAGAGAATTCTGCCAAAGGCAAGCATTCCTCCCACTTAGCAGGATAAGTAAGCACACAAGCTCTCAACATATCCTCTAATATCTGATTAACTCTTTCGGTCTGTCCTCCAGTCTGTGGGTGATAAGCAGTGCTATGAGTAAGCTGAGTACCCAAAGACTCTTGCAATTTCTTCCAAAATTTATCCATAAACACCGAACCTCTATCTGACACGATTTTCTTTGGTGCACCATGAAGACTAAAGATTCGTTGAATATAGAGTCTAGCATAGTCTGGGGCTCTATAAACATCCTTGACAGGAAGGAAATGAGCTATTTTGGTGAGACGGTCCACAATAACCCATATGGAATCAAAACCCTTTGATGTTCTGGGCAGACCAACGATAAAGTCCATTCCAATTTCCTCCCATTTCCAAGAAGGAATAGGCAAAGGATTTAATAGTCCTGCAGACTTCATGTGTACGGCTTTTACTCGTTGACATGTATCACATCTGGCTACATACCGGGCTATTTCAATTTTCATTTTGGTCCACCAGAATCTCTGCTTCAAGTCTTGATACATCTTGGTGCTTCCTGGATGAATAGAGTATCTAGTCAAGTGTGCTTCATCGAGGATCCGTCGACGTAACTTCGGGGACTTTCGGCACTACTAACCGATTCTTGAACCATAATTCGGAAACAAGTAGGCTTCCCACTCCTAACTTTTTCCTTGATACAAGCTACTCCCTTGCTTTCTTTCTGTGCTGCAATAATCTGATCTCTCAGAGTTGACTGAACCGTGAGGTTAGATATAATCCCTTGTTCAACAATTTCTATATTGAACTTTTCTAACTCTTGGCATAAAGTTACGTCTCTTAAACTTATGGTCAAACAATTGCAATGAACCTTGCGACTGAGTGCATCGGCAACTACATTTGCCTTACCAGGATGGTAATGCACCTCAAGATCATAATCTTTAATCAATTCTAACCATCTTCTCTATCGCATATTCAACTCTGACTGAGTGAATATATACTTTAAACTCTTATGATCTGTATAGATATGACAAGTATTGCCCAACAGATAGTGTCGCCAAATCTTTAAGGCATGGACAACTGCTGCCAATTCTAGATCATGAGTTGGATAATGTCCTTCATGACGCTTGAGTTGTCTAGAAGCATAGGCAATGACTCTGCCTTCTTGCATCAGCACACACCCAATTCCAATACCAGAGGCATCACAATACACATCAAACGGCTTCTCAATATCAGGTTGTGCTAAGACTGGTGCAGTTGTGAGTGACTTTTTCAGGGTCTGAAAAGCTTTTTCACATTCAGGTGACCAGACAAACTTAATTTGGGTTTTCAACAACTCGATAATAGGCTTGGCCACTTTAGAGAAGTCAGGAATAAACCGACGGTAATAACCCGCCATTCCCAAGAAAACTGCGAACTTCATGAACGGTGGTAGGCGGCTTCGATTCGAGAATATCCTTGACTTTTGCTTGGATCTACTGAAAACTCCATCACGGACAATACATGCCCTAAGAATTGTACTTCTTCTAACCAGAATTCACATTTGCTGAATTTTGCATATAGCTCATGGTCTCTCAAACGCTTCAGAACAATCCGAAGATGCTCGGCATGTTCTTCCTTATTCTTGGAATATATCAAGATGTCATCTATGAAAACCACCACGAACTTGTCAAGCTCGGGCATAAAGACAGTGTTCATCAGATACATAAAGTGAGCTGGGGCATTGGTTAACCCAAAAGACATCACCAAGTACTCGTATAAACCATATCTAGTGGTGAAAGCTGTCTTTGGTACATCTTCAGGCTTGATCTTGATTTGATGATACCCCCGATCTCAAGTCAATTTTGGAAAATACTTTGGCTCCGGCAAGTTGATCAAACAGCCCAGATCAATACGGGGCAAAGGATACTTGTTCTTAATTGTTACTTCATTTAGTGGACGATAATCCACACATAACCTCAGGGTTTGATCCTTCTTCTTCACAAATATAGCAGGACATCCCCAGGGTGAAGAACTAGGCTGAATAAAACCTTTATCAAGCAATCCTTGCAATTGAGTCTTCAACTCTGCTAATTCTTTAGGTGGCATTCTATAAGCTCTTCTTGATATCGGTGCAGTCCCAGGTTTCAACTCTATACTGAATTGAACATTTCTATCTGGTGGTAAACCAAGCAAATCATCAGGGAATACATCTGGGAACTCACAGACTACTGGGATATTCTTTATCTCCTTTACTGAAGTAGCACAAACTCTCTCAACTGTCCTCTTAGGAATCGGAAGTTGAATAAGAAGTTGAGAATTGCTATCAGGAATGTTTACTTTGATTGTCCTATTCAAAGTATCGATGATGACCCCATCCGATATACATCCAATTCATACCCAGGATCACATCTATATCCTGATCCTTAAGAACTATCATACTGGTGGGAAAATCATGCCCACCTAACTTTATAGGTACCTGATGTACCATTTCTTGAGTACACAGACGTCCCCCAGGAGACTGTATAAAGAAATTTTCTTTTGTTTCCCCAATAGATATTTCATGCTTGACCACAAATGTTCTATTGATGAATGTATGGGATGCACCAGTAATCAAATAATATAACTGCAGGGTGATTGGCAACAGGAAACATACCCATCATCACGAGGTTCTCCCGCGGGTATTTCTCCAAAGATTCGTATAGAACACCCGCCCTTCTTCTTCTCCATTTTGCCCTTCGAGCATTCGGGCCATTGTTGTTCTTGTTCTGCGGTGACCTCCCTCACAGTCTTTGCTCGATAGTTTGGATTATACCTCCAGGATTGGGGCATTCTCGGGAGTAGTGACCGAGCTTGCCACGTTAAAAACAAATAGGACCACCTTGGCCTTGTGGAGCAGGGTTACGTGTCGACGTGTTTCGTTGTCTTGGGCCCGGGTTTGGACGTGGAGAGCCTGAGTTTGTGGCCCGGCCGAGGTAAGTTGGATTGGACTTGCCATTTGTCACATTTGGGCTTTTTCTATTTATTGTATTTTTATTCTTTTTCCTTGCACTTTGGCCCAAAGTGCACATGTCTTGTCTTGTACCTGCAAGAACCAAATATACACCAAAAACTATGGAATTTGTTAGTTTATAACCCATATCTCTAGATGGTTTTGGTGTATGTTGACGATCTTTGATATGCGGTTGGTTACCGTCAACAAACTCCCCCACACTTAGCCCTTTACTCGTCCTCGAGTGAAGGCGTAAGGATAGAGTGGTTCAATCTCCAAGATGCACCTGCATACAAGTTATTCCGGGCCTCACCCCGCTTTGTGAGCTTTCAATTTTTCTCACCCTTTATTACCTTTCATCGTAGCGGGGCTTTTTAGCTTTTCTCAAAGCCTTGGGCGGTTGCCGATAGAACGGTTATAACGTAAATGCTTTTCATTCATCCTTTTGATTGACTTTCTCATCCGGGATTTATTTAGATTAAGATTATGTTTGGTTTTCGAAAGTATGGGCTTTATTGCTAAATATATATATATATATTTTTGGAGAGGTGGGCTCTGCGCCCCTAGACTTTTGTCCTTTATTTCCTCTCTCTCTCTCTCTCTCTTTTTTTTTTGGAGATGTGGGCTCTACTCGCCTCGGACACGTGTCCATTTTTCATCTCTTTTCTATATTTCTCTCTTCTTCTTTTTTTTAGCATAGCCCATAGCATTTCTCTTTTCTTTTCAAATTAGATTCCCGGATGTCAAGTATCTCTTTTTGGGCGAAGTCATAGCAAATCCATTTGTACCATAGCATACTTGGCAACAACCTAGACTGGATAGAGCTTATGCAACCCACATGAATCGGGTTTTTTTTTCGATGATAATTTCGATTGCTCAACAAAGAATGGCTCTGGCGAGGAATAAAATATATGCATGCCATTTCTCAATTGGTAGATTAGAGATGGAGTTTTGCCAACTTAGGTTCAGGTTTAGCATCAACATGGGTGGTAGAGAAAGTATGTCACAAGTCAAATTTTGAATTTATACATTGCGTACCTTGACTTGTGAGAGACGGTTGCCTCCCCCACACTTGTTTTTGTACCTATTTTTTTTTCTTTTTGCACAAGACAAAAACAAGTGGAGACATACACAATATTTCCAAAGACAAGCTTTATTGAATTCATAAATATATTATAATACAAATGTAGACACGCACTTGAAGGAATTACAAAATAATTGGAAAGGGAAATGCTTGAAATTTAAAGTTTGCGCGCGTCTAATTTATTCGGGGTTGTAGCAGCGCCTTTTAGTAAGGATCAGCAAGGTCTGCTAGGCGTTCTACTCCCATTTTCTTAGCGGCCTCTCTCACCTCCTCATGAGTGCTACAATGGAGGTCCGCTAATTCTCTCTTGAGGCGAATGTTAGCGCTATGTCTTTCGACGGCTAATCTGCCTAAGAGAACATGGACAAAATCGAGAGCTTTTGGATCTTTTTGCTTAGGCTACTTGTGGTAAGCCCCTCTTTGGGAACTATTTCGTCGTCATCGAAGAAGCCCGCTGGTTGACCTCTCGATTTGTGGCCTAGGGACCTTCTTTTCTTCCATTCCCCGTTCGGCATTTGCTCTAATGTGTAGGGGAAGCACGAGCCGAACTACGGGAGAAATCGGAAGGATTTTTAGGTAGGAGATTGGTGTAGGCCACCTTCTCTTCTTGGCCGCCCATGGGGGCAGCACTCTTCCCCTTTGACGCCATCTTCTTCTTGGGTGGAGACTCGCTTGAGGAGGGGATGATGGCAAGAGCTCTCTTGGGGGTTCTCTCTCTCAAGATACTCCTTTGCAAAATTCATCGCCTTCTCCTTGTTGAATGGCACAAGTGCCATGGTGTTTGTGGCTTGGGAGAGTGCCGGTAGGTGAAGAGAGATATGGAGGATTGGGAGTGGTGAGCTTGAAGATGAGTGTGTGAGGAGAGGAGAGGAGAGGTGAGGTATTTATAGGACAAGGATCACCCTCTCGCCGACACACAATTCGATTGGCGTAATAAACAAAAGATTAATGCTATTCATTCGCGAGGGTAAAGACAAGTGGGACGAAATCGGGAGCCAGCCATGACGCCGGTGGTGCGGGCGCACCCCTGGTGCGGGCGCACCCTGTGGTGCGGGCGCACCCCTCTGGCGTCCCCCGGTCGAAGTTTTCGCCACGTTCGTCATTGGTTTGAAAATTTGAATATCGCCGTTGCCGCTACGAGCTCTAATCCCGCATTCCCAATCCCGTGTTTGATTTCTTTTTGGATTTATTCTTTGAAAATAGAAAATTATGCAACAAATAAAATATAATTAAAGTAAGCACAAATCAGCATGAGCTAGTGAGGGCAAAAAGGTAAATAACAATAAACATATCCTCACAAGCTCTTTTTTTTTGTATGCTGATTATTTAACTATTTTCAAAGCATAAATCTATCCTATCAAGCCCTTGGTTAAGATCGAGGCGGGGGTTCAAAGAAAAGCTTGAGACGTTGTCCATTTACCTTTTGGATTGAACCGGCGTCATCTTGAATTGTAATTGCGCCATGTGGCGAGGTATTGATGACGGTGTACGGTCCTTTCCACTTGCTTCTCGCCTTTCCTTCGCCGAATAACTTCACCCGGGAGTTGAATAAGAGTACTTTATCGCCTCGTGGTGATTTCCTTGATTTTTATGCGCCGATCATGCCATCTTTTTGTGCGCTCTTTGTAGAGCTTTGCACTATGGTATGCGCCTTCTCTCGCCATTCTTCCAAATCGAGATTTTGCCTCTCGCCGGTTCTTTCCTACGAGTTTGATGTCCATGTTCCATTTTTGATGGCCCAAAGTGAGCTCGATGTTCTAGCTCAACCGGTAAGTGGCGTGTTTTGCCATATACCACCGGTAGGGTGACATGCCGATGGGGGCTTTATATGCGTCCGATATGCCCGTAGAGCATCCGTAGCTTGTTTTTCCATCCTTTCCCCATCTCGTTGACCGCCTTCGGAATATGTTTTTGATTTGCTTGTTTGAGGTTTCGCTTGCCCGCTAGTTTGCGGATGGTACGGGTAGCAATGTTGTGCTTGGCGCCAAGTTCCTTCAGAATGCCCCTCGAATGATTTGTCCACGGCGTGTGATCCTCCGTCACTTATCACCATGCGTGGGGTTCGAAACGGGGAAGATCACTTCGTGAAACATCTTGCGTGCATGTTTGGCGCCGCCAGCCTCGCATGGCATTGCTTCTACCCATTTTGACACATAATCCACTCGCCACCGGGATGTACTGCAATCATGTGACTTAGGGAATGGCCCCATGTAGTCAATGCCCCACACATCAAATATTTCTATTTGAAGGTTGTAGTGTAGGGGCATCGCATCACGAGCAGTGATATTTCTGGTTCTTTGGCAGCTTGAGCATCTTCTGATAAATTCTTTTGTGTCTTCATACATCGTTGGCGAGTAAAATCCGCACTGCCAAATTTTGGCTTGTGTGCGGAATACTCCCGGTATGGCCACCGTAGGGTGATGCATGACATTTCTCGATGATTTGCATCCCCCTCTTCCCTTGGTACACATCTTCTCGCAAAGCCGTCACCACATACTCATGCAGTACGGTTCTTGTAACGCCCTGCTAGAAACACCACCGGGGCTACCCCTCAACACATATATACTAGGATTAAAAAAAGAGTCATTCATGTAAGCAAAACTATGTGGAAGATTACGCCGTTTGTAAAACGTAAAAGTGAATACTTGTGATGATGGTGCTACTCCCTGGTTCCCATGCAAGTCGTGATGATTTAGCACCTAAAAACCAAATGAACACAAGGGTGAGTGAAAACACTCGCCAAGTACAATTAGAACCAAAAGAACAATCAACTCATGAGAATTCATGAATGAATTCACTGAACTCCAACTAAATAGTAGTTTCCGTCTCAAACGGACAGCACTTGAATACTCCTTAGCATTTACCGGTAAAGCCGAGCAAGTGGGGCCAAAGACTTACTCACGGCACTTGAATATAAGAACCAAATTGCACTTCCGATAAACCGCACCGAATTGAATTTAAATGAAAACTTGAAACGTGAATCTCATGAACAAGAAACTTGAACTTGAACCAGAAATATATAATACTTGAACATTGGAAAGCAAAGAAAAACTCGAACAATAGGCGTAAAGCCCAAACAAGGATTCGTCATGCACTTGCCTTAATTCGACGAGACCAAAGCATCACACGCTTGGCACTTGCACCTTCCAATCTTTCTCTTTCGCTTACTACACGTAATAAATGATGCATGGCTTAACATAACGGAATGCATGCCACGATACATGATGAAAGGCATACAAGTGCATAAAAGAACTTAAACAACTTACGAAAGTTGAGTACAACTTTCCTTCGCGATGCAATAGCAAGTAATGAGCATAAAACACTTTAGTTGTTTACCGCAAAGTTGATTATGAGCATCACGCACAACTAAACCAAAGGCTTGGGAACAGCAGAGATGATCATGTTCCCAGGTCTACAATCAACTCCAAAAATCCACCCAAATCATATTATGATTTATGCTAATCGATTTGATAATCATTAACTAATAAGCAAAGCATATAGTTAAGGATATATTTAAACATCATCAAATTGATCCCAAACTTTTTATGATGGTTGATACTAGCTTGAAACAGATACACAACAAGATTCATGATAATTGGATATTTATTTTAACCTACAAAAATCATGGAATAAGCATTTCTTAATTAAAAGAGGTATTTTTATCTCATACCAAAACTACTGATTATGGCTAACTCATATTTTTCCATGGTAGAGCATCATATAACAAGGCTACAGAACAAATTTCATAATTTTATCATGCACCAATAATTAGATATGAAAATAACAAAATCAGCATATAATCTGAAAAGGAAAAAGAGACTTGCACTGTATACCACTATTCACTTGAGTCACGGGTTATGCGAGATAGGCCCCCGAAAAGGTCCTCTTTCCGAGGCCGAGTCCCCGGTCGCGAATGGAAAACAGAGGAGCTTCAGAATTAGACGATTTCGGCGACGGTGATGCTTTGCCGGTGGCGCGGAAATGGTGTAGGGCATGGAGGTGTCGGGCCGCACCTCGTAGGTGCCCACAAGCTTAGGTGAGGTTGCCTGTGGCGGTGTGGCCACATGAGCGGGCGGCGATGCTCAAGGTGGCTTAGCCGCCGCCGTTGTTTGGAGCTAGGTGGCGGCGGGAAAAGAGTGGCCGTCCTGGGCCCATGGCCGCGCCCCTCGCCGCAGCCCCTAGGCTCGGCCGCCTATGAGCGGCCTTGGCCCGCCACGACGGCCGGCTTGCCGCCGCTGCATTTGGAGAGGGAGGGGCGCCGGCCCGCAGTGGCTGCCAGAGTGAGGAAGCAAGGGGTGGGAGGATTGGGGCGCCATCCCGCAGGAATAAGGAAGGAGGACGGGCGCCGGTCTTTGCCGCACCGCCTCGCGCCAAGGCCCACGTGAAGAGAAGAGAGACCGAGAGAAACAGAGAGAGAGAGGGAAAAAGAGAGAGCCGTAGAGGAGGTAATCAAACTCAAGTTCTCCATTTCAATTACTTTACTCAACCAAGGCATGACACATAGGGGGTTTAGGTGGCAAGGAATGCTCAAGAAGAAGGAGATGTGGCATGGATATTTTTATAAATTCCCAAACATTTCAAAATTTAAAAAATTGAATTTCAACTCAACCAACATATGCAACATATGCATGTTATTTTTGAAACTTGAAATACATTTATGCCATGATGCTTGATAATAACACATGATGATGATCATGTTTAAAGTTTTAATAACTTTCTATTATCCGATGTTACGTTCTTCCCAAAGGTGTCGCCGGCTTTCTACTTGCAATTTCCGCTTGTCCTCTCCGGGTGGTACATATCCCGCAACCATAAAGCTGACAATATTTGCATACCATGGATTGGAGTCCGACACCTTTAGTAGCATGTCGCCGTGCATGTAGTCATTGATTGGAGTTTCCTCGCATGTTAGTGACTTGCATACGCGACAAATGATCCGCAGAACGTATTTTTCTACTCCCTTTTTATCTTTTATTTCTAGATCGAATTCTTGGAGTAGAAGAATCCAAATGATCAACCGAGGTTTCGTGATCTTTCTTAGTGAGCGCATACTTAAAAGCAAAGCGTGATCGGTGTAAACGATTATCTTTGCACCCACTAGATAAGAGCGAAATTTCTCGATAGCGAAGACTACCGCAAGGAGCTCTTTTTCTATGGTGGCGTTAGTTAAGCTGGGCTCTGTTAGAGTCTTGCTAGCATATGCGATTGCATGCTGCTTTTTCTTTGGTTTGGCTTAAGACCGCACCAACGGCATAGTCGCTAGCATCACACATGATTTCAAACGGCAAAACGACCAATCCGGGGTTGGTTGATCGGAGCCGAGATGAGTGCTTTCTTGAGGGTTTCAAAGCGTGCATGCACTCATCTCGTGAAGTCGAAAAAGGTGCGTCCTTAGCTAGCGTGGTTCGTGAGGGGTCTCGAGATTTGTGAAAAATCTTTTATGAACCTCCTATAGAAGCCCGCATGGCCTAGGAAACTCCGGATCCCTTTGACATTTACCGGGGGAGGTAGCTTTTCGATAACGTCTATCTTAGCTCTATCTACCTCAATTCCCTCTCGGACACTAGGTGTCCAAGAACGATGCCTTCCCGGACCATGAAATGGCACTTTTCCCAGTTTAGTACCAGGTCCTTTTCTTGGCATCGTTGCAAGACCTTATCTAAATTCTTCAGACAGCTTTCGAAAGTCTTACCATAGACTGAGAAGTCGTCCATGAAGACTTCCATGATTTCTTCGATCATGTCTCGAGAAAATAGACATCATACACCGCTGAAAGGGAAGCAGGTGCATTACACGTACCCAAAATGACATTCTACGGTAGGCATAGGTTCCGTATGGGCATGTGAAGGTGGTCTTGCTTTGGTCATCGTGGTGGATCGGGATCTGGTGGTACCCGAATACCCGGCCAAGGAAACAAAAGAAAGAATGTTTCGCTAACCGCTCCAACATCTCATCAATGAATGGAAGCGGGAAGTGATCTTTCTTAGTCGCCTTGTTAAGTTTTCTATAATCGATGCACATTCTCCACCCTGTGACTTGTCTTTGTGGAATGAGCTCGTTCTTAGAGTTCTCAACGACCGTCATTCCACCCTTTTTAGGGACCACTTGGACTGGGCTAACCCAATCGCTATGTGGTACGGGATAGATTATCCCGGCGTGAAGAAGTTTGAGAACTTCCTTCTCCACGATTTCACGCATCACATTATTGAGCCTTCTCTGTGGTTCGCGTGATGGGGTACTGGAAGGGTCAATAGGTATACGATGTGTGCAGAGTGTTGGGCTTACCCCTTTTAGGTCTTGTAAGGAATACCCGAAGACCGATCTATGTTTCTCTAAAACGGCTGAGTTGGGTCGTCTCCTGGTCATTAAGTTTATCACTGATGATAACCGGAGTTTGTGTGTCACCGTTTAGGAATACATAGCGTAGGCCTGGGGGCAGGGGTTTAAGCTCAACTGGAGGTCGAGTCAGCTCTTCCTCTTGGGGAAGTTCTATGGTTTGCCCTGAGTCGTCCTCTTCTTCTATGAAGAATTGGGCGTCACCACTACAAGAGAAACCCCCATGTAACAACAGATACCTAGCAACGTTTAATCTATCCGTTCCAGGCAACGTAGCAGCGACACATGACAAATGTTGCTGTATCTTAAGTGTTGCTGCGCGCACCTGCTATATTAATTGTTGCTGCGCGCCGTCGCTCAGGCTATGAAGTCCACATGCTATATTTAGCTCCCCTGATGTCGTTTGGACTCCGGTTGCAACTTTTATTTTTTTTCCTTCCGCCGCCGTAGGGTAAAAAATAAAAATAAAATTACTGATTGCAAGGAGATTCGAAAGGCAGACCTCTTGCTCGCCTTCTATCGACGCTGACCACGTGAGTTGAACAATGTTTTGTTAAACTCTGATTCACTAACGTTTTTTATGCTTTGATGAACAGATGTCAGCAGGACATAACCCTATTTGTATGGAGTCGCAAGTTGTATTGTGTCGCCAAAACAGAGATCACATTTGAAATTTGATATTTTAGAATATAATTGTTTATATGTTCGTGAAAATGAATTGGCAACAGGCCCATCATATCTCTTAGAAGAAAATATATGGAAAAAAACTTCAAAAATATTAAAACTTTAAACGAATAAGGCTGAAATCAAATTCCTACAGGTGGGCCACAGATTTAAAGATCATCAACGTTCTTTTGTGCTGTCCTCCTAAAGAAAAAAGCTGTAAGACTGAATTCAATTGGCTAGCTACATGTCGCCATAGCTTAGGTGCGATTTCTTAAAAAAAAAAATACCTTTCGAGATCTGATTTCTAATGAAACAAAGAGACAGATAGCTTAGGTGCGATTTCTTAAAAAAGCACCTTTCGAGATTTAATTTCCAGAAACACAAAAGAAACAATGTTCTGTTAGGATTTGAACCCACACCCCAAACAAACTAAACAGCTCTCTACCATTACACTACACAAGAATTGAGCATACGTGGAAAATCAAGAACTTGAATACAAGTTTTGTTTTCTTTTAATCGCTAGTTAAAACTTGTAACAAGTATTTCTCCCACATTCTAACTCTAAATTTGGTGATATTTTTCCTAAATTTTTTTTTTTGAAATCATGTTCTATCAAATAATTGTGTTCACTTGAGTCATCCCATATAGAGTTTATGAAACTATTTGAGAGACTAGTGATTTTAAACTACACTTTCCGAACACTTCCTCACATGCAAAAATGACCTAAATATCAAATGTAGATCTCGTGAGTTATGAATTTTTGGTATTTGCGACTTTTCAAATCAAGGTCGCCTAAGGCTTCAAAACTCGTCGAGCCGTAAAATATTCAAAATTCAAAATTCGAGGCGTCAAAACATTGAAAAATGAAAAGTGGGCTCTAATACGAAATGTAGATCTTGAAGAGTTCTACAAAACTCGTACTGTCACTTTTTGATTCGAGACCGTCTATGTCTTCGAAAAACTCGCTCGTAACCACAAAAAAAATTAAAATTCAAATTTCAAGGCCTCAAAACTTTGAAAAATGAAATGTTGACTCTAAAACCAAATGTATACCTTAAAGAGTTCTACAAAACTCGTATTCATTACTTTATGATTCATGACCATCTAGAGCTTCGAAAAGTCATTTGGAACGTAAAAAAAATCAAAATTTAAATTTTGAGGCATCAAAACTTCGAAAAATGAAATGTTGACTCTAATACCAAATGTTGATCTTGAAGAGTTATACAAAAATTCGTATTCATGGCTTTTTGATTCGAGACCGTCTAAGGCTTCAAAAAACTCGTTCGTAACCGCAAAAAATTCAAAATTCAAATTTTGAGGCCGCAAAACTTCGAAAAATGAAATGTTGACTCTAATATCAAATGTAGATCTTGAAGAGCTCTACAAAAACACGTATTTATGACTTTTCGATCCGAGACCATCTAGGGTTTCAAAAACTGGCCCCAAGGCGTCATTTTTTTAAAATGACCAAAGTTTGACTTGGTCAAACAATGGTCAAACGGAGCACTAAATGGCCTCGGCTGAAAAAAAAAATTTTGAATACAAGGATGTTAGAACTCATCAAGATCTACATTCCATATATAGGTCATTTTTGCATTTGAGAAAGTGTTAGTGAACGCTAGTCGCAAAACCATATATCTCACATAGAGTTTATGAAACTATGTGGGAGACTAGTGGTTTTTGAACTACACTTTCCGAACACTTCCTCGGATGCAAAAATGACCTAAATACCAAATGTAGATCTCGATGAGTTATGAATTTTTGGTATTGATGACTTTTCAAATCGAGGCCGTCTAGGTCCTCAAAAACTCGTCCGTAGCCGTAAAAAAATCAAAATTCAAATTTCGAGGCCGCAAAAACTTGAAAACATGAAAAGTTGACTCTAATACCAAATGTAGATCTTGAAGAGCTCTACAAAACATGTATTTAAGACTTTTCGATTTGAGACCATCTGGGGTTTCAAAAAACGGCCCCAAGGTGTCATTTTGAAAATGACCAAAGTTTGACTTGGTCAAACCATGGTCAAACGGAGCACTAAATGATCTCGGCTGAAAAAAAATTTGAATACAAAGGGTGTTAGAACTCATCAAGATCTACATTCCATATATAGGTCATTTTTGCATTTGAGACAGCTTTTAGTGAACGCTAGTCGCAAAAACCATATATCTCACATAGAGTTTATGAAACTCGTGGGAGACTAGTGGTTTTTGAACTACACTTTCCTAACACTTCCTCGGTGCAAAAATGACCTAAATACCAAATGTAGATCTCGATGAGTTATGAATTTTTGGTATTGATGACTTTTCAAATCGAGGCCATCTAGGTCCTCGAAAAACTCGTCCCAAGAACCGTAAAAATTCAAAATTCAAATTTTGAGGCCGCAAAAACTTCGAAACATGAAAAAGTTGACTCTAATACCAAATATAGATCTTGAAGAGCTCTACAAAACACGTATTTATGACTTTTCGATTTGAGACCATCTGGGATTTGAGATCTTGAAGAGCTCTATAAAGTAATATAGTTGGCCATATGAAATTGATATCATGAGTTATATGAAATAAATTTCAATTATGTGTTAACGTTAATATTAAAAATAATATCATTACTTCAAATAAACTAATTTGTCACATATTATTAGTATTATCACAAAACCAATATACGTAGACTTTTTAATTTTCCTTCCTCAAAAAATTGACTAAAATTATATCCCGCCAAAACTAATTTGTCACATTAGGTTCCCTCCTTAAAATATTGACTGAAATAATTTCCCACCAAATTTTCCCTCTCCATCAAATGCATTTGCTGCTCTTTAGCAGTTGCGCGCGGGGCGTGACTCAGTCAATCTAATCTGGTGGAGAAAACTCGAAGGCCATCTATTCTCATTTCCTCAACTGACCGAAGCTCCTAGGTCTGCGTGGCGGCGGCTCCCTTCCCTCCGGTTCATCTCCGGCCACAAGGCCACCATCGAAGGCAGGCAAGTCTCATCACGTTGTTTCAGAAGGCAAAGCCATCTCCTTACTGGATTCTTCTCCCGCTCACCTGGCCTGTACATGTTCTCACTAGTGCAGCGACCAGACGGCTGTACGACCGCCGCTGCATCCCTGCGGCATCTGCCCAGGTTGTCGCCGGGCCCTTCACCAGTGACGAGCACCCACAGGTATGCCCACTCTTTCTCCCCCACCGGCCTGCGCGAATCCATGCGCCCAAATCCCCTCCCCACTTTCTCGTTCTCTCAACTTTTGTCAGTTTGGGTTCCTGTCTGGCCGAGAAGGCGACAGCCTGCATCTCTGGCTATTCTCCAACTAATACGGTAGTTGTTTGACTTGGTTCATATCAGCGTCCGAACTCTTGAATCAGAGTTCATTTGGTAATATATCCCCATCAGTTGTATGTTAATTCTTCAAGAAATCAAATGCCCCATGAACAATATCAAAACCTCCGGATTTGCCATCTCAAAACCTCCCTCGAGATGAACAAATCAGATTCCAGGAGGAAAACGTATTTGACAAAAGATAAGTAAGCAGGCAATCTGACTGATAACACTTATGATACTAAGAGATTAAAATAGATAAGTAGCTTTCATGATATTTCCCTTTTGACTTGCATGGTTGCACCCATAATTTTATTTGTCAAAGTAAATGATTCTGTGACTGAATTTTTCCTTTTTTTTCTTCACTATATGTATACTGTTCTTGGCTACTTTTTCTGTCAAAGTAAATGCAATTGCAGGCTTGCAGCTATCCTTCACTATTTAGTCTGAATATTGTTATTATTCTATTACACTTGTTTTTTATTTGAGAATTATCCTATGCTTTATTCTTATTTTTCTATTGGTGCTAATTTTTATTTAGATTGTGCGTTGTGGTACCATGGCAGTGGATATGTGGACCATAAATCTTCTATGCGATGGGGCAAATGAAGGAGACAAACATGTGCAGAAGAAAATGGATAGAGATGAGATATGCTACTTCAACCTGATTGAATTGATTGGCCATTATGGGTACACATCAGTTGACTATATATACTACAGAAGGAAAGATGGCCTTGTTGCAATAGAACAAGATCCTCAGGTCATGGACATGCTTAAGGAGTGTGAGAGCCAAAAGATGTTTAGCTTGTTTGTGACAAAGCTCAACGCTTTTCTCTATCTCATCATTATATGATAGGATATAAGTAAGAAAAACAGAGTAAACTGTACAAAGAAGAAGTCAACTCATACAGCTGGAACAAAGTGTTTTGCTCGAAACAGGGAGGAGTTGGTAAATTCTTTTACAACTCAAACTGTACTCTTGGAACATCTATATGCTAATGACAATTAAGTTCTTTATATCTATTTTTCATGTTCACAGAGGGAAAAAAGATCCTGAAAAGAAATACCCTCACAGGGCTGTTTTGTATATCCATACACACCAGACTACAACTGAGAAGGACACAAATGCACATGTGGTATGTAATTTGTGAATGCTTCATCTTTGATTGTTTACATCAGTAATTTTTCATGTTAGTTTAATTCATATTGGTGCTATGCATAGGAGGATTTGAAGGAACTTATAGAGCAACAGCCATGTTTAGCGGAGACTAGTCAAGGAAAGGTTGCATGGAAAGGAGATGCACTTAGTAAAATATTAGGAGAAGAAAAGCCTGGCCATGTGCATGGCTTGGGACTTGTTCCAAATCCTAATCAAGTGTTTGATGTATCTACTTCAAAAGCGCCTCAAGAATGTAAATTTGACATCACTAGATGAAACATCAAGTGAAGATGTAGTATCTTTGAGACTTGAAATGGAGAAGCTTGGGCAGCGTGTCCGAATCAAGATGCCACTATACTACAGCTGCAAAAACATATCCCACAGGTAAATTTTATAAAATTCAATTCTAAGCATTTTTTACACTAACCTTCTTATTCCTTGACATAGGGATGCTTAGATGATCCTGTCTATGCACCTAAAGATGGCTATTGTGCTGATGTGTCAAATACTGAAACGAAAAGTACGTGCCCCTCTGAAAATTTGACAAGAAAAACAATCTACTGTAAATTTCATTTTTGAAATAGATGGTTCTAATTTGTAGTCATTTGTCTATCAACAGCGAGTGTTTAGTGACCCTCAAGATCACAGCATGGATGGACAGCGAGTATATAGTGACCCTTAGGAGGATACAATGGTAGAATTGAATTGGATTTTGCATACGAGATTTATGTCGAAGATTTATTTGTTTCAGTTCACTGCAGGATGGTGTGGAGGATGATGACCAGCAGCCACATTACAAATACCATAGCCTTGTAGAGAAGGTATGCACACTAATATGGATGAGAGCTTTTTAATACGTCTGGCACTGGAAAGCTAGTAATGGTTGTCGCCTCAACTAGAATTTTATGTTGTCAATTAACAGTGGCCTGTGCCTTGCACTTGCAGAGGCAGAATGTTATGAAGCAGAGAAAAGTAGATGTTCTTAGCTCAAAGAAACAGGTAAGGAAGCTGTTTTTCCAGTGATTAATCATTGTAAGGTATTTTAGTTAAAGAGCACTCATGAAACCACAAATTTTGGCTTATCTACCCCAGCCACATTAATTATTAGCTTACAGGTATTCATGTATTAATGTATTCTTAATCACTTTAGTTAGAGCAAAATAATTATGTGGAGCGCGAGGATCTGCCGGCACATTACAAATATAATTGTACTAAAGATAAGGTTTGCACACCCAACTTAACACATGGATGCAAAGCAATATATTCTATTCATTTTACTGGATACTGTTATTGCCACTACTTTTCGACTTTCCTAAAATGTCTTTCTTTCTAGAACAAAGGCAGTATAGTACTGAATGACAGTATAGTGTTAAATTTTATCATATGTTTACTAAATGGATCATTTCTACTTGACCATTCCTTTCTGCAAATTGACTAGTAATTTCTATCTAATTCCAGGAAAAACATACCCACAATGATGTTATGCTGAATAAAAGCAAGTGTACAAAGGAAATCAAGGTGTCGTATAAATAAGTCTCTATTCTATGAAGTTTATCAAATGTTGTATTAAACTAGCATATATTACAGGTTGTGGCAAAGGAAACATCTGCTACTCCATCAAATTTTGAAGGAGCTCACTACCAAGTAAATATTATTTTAGCGATGATATTTTTGGTAGCTTATTTTCCACTTCTAAGTTATTTCTTTTGACTTGTTATCAACAGAACAAGATCTCAACAAGACCTAGTGCAACAGTACCTGCTATTGTATAAGACACCTCTCTTAAAACTTCATATTATCCTTTTCTTAATTGTTCTTACAGCTGGAGTCTAAGAATCCCTGTATATACTTTTGTAGAAACATCACCGTGGCACAACTAATCATCGTGGCACACCAAATTGTTAAGTGGCAATTCAATGAAGGTTTGATTATTTAATTTCTTGGGCGTACTGATCTATTATGTGCTTTTTTTGCACGCTTATATATGTGAAACAGGTTGGCACCAAAGTGTACCTACAGAGATGGAAAAATCAAAATAAGACTGTTGCAATGGGTACACTAATGAGTTGCGATCCAACACAGAAACTTGATGGTGTTCCTCTAGGCAAAAGAATTTTGGATGGTTTCTGTTAGTATGGCAATAGTAGAAGATGAACCATTGATACGACCATACAAAGGCTACAAGGTTCTTGGAGACGTAGAAGGAGGAGTCTATGTTGCATGGCCTTCAACTTTTGTACGGTCTTTTCTATAACCCAATATGATTTCATTTTTGAAGTGTCATTAATTAATTCAACTTTCAATATGTAGATCGAGAAGATAGATATATGATGACATCAATGGAACACTAGACTAAACTCAAGGAAGGAGAAAGGAGGACTGCTTGCATACTAAGAGGGATCTGTTTATATGTTTTGTATTTTCTCACCTAGGAATTTGTACTCTGTCATGAATTATGTGGATGATACTTTGTAATGTGACAAATTATTTATACTATATATATATGGATCAGCGTGCTTATTTCTATGTTGGAAGTGTGATTGCATCTTTCATTAAATTGTACATGGGTTATCTCTATTTTTTCTCAAAAATTAAATTATTATATGATATTAATAACCAAATGGTTTATTCCTTACAACACATATAAGTGTTGCAATAGAACAAATCTATATGTTACAATAAGCCATAGAGGTTGTTCACCCATGGTCTATACAAACACATATAAGTGTTGCCATAAGTCATCATTATGCGTTGCAATTTTGCAACGGTTATTAGCATAGGTTACCAACACATAAATAAGTGTTGCAATAGATCCTTACAACGCCACTTTAGGCAACGCATATTGGATGCGCGTTGGTATAGACCCCACCAACGTATATATGGACTTTTAGCAACGCATATTTTGCGTTGTAAAAGGGGGTGTCATTTTGTAGTGCACGTTCTAGGTCTGTTTCGGGTTTTCATAGAGCATGACTCCTTTGACCTCCTCGGGCGTGTCATACTCATGGAGGGAGTCCGTCACCGAAGTTTTTGGCTCGAAAGTAACCGGTATGGACAATGATTTGCCTCCTAGTTTGACATCTAAATCCCCGGTTTGTGGTAGATCAAGAATCTTTTCCAGGGGATGCCCGATTAGGATGTCAAAATCTTGGATATCAAAAATATGAAAATCCAGAGATAATTTGACATTCCTGTGAAGGAGAATCTGGTCGTGTATAACCTCACGGCATTTTATGATGGTTCGAGGTGCTATGCGCAATGTCCGTGCTGTGTGGGTTCTATGTGCTTCCTTGTCACATTGCTGTGCAAAGGATTTGGACATGATGTTTATGCCCACAGCAGGGTTATACATGACCTCCACTACGTCCCCTTGGTATTTGCAACAGATAGGCGTAGAGGGATGGTTCAATCGAATTTCTTCGAAAGAGGGCCCTTCCTCCTGTAGCCATTCTGTACTCATGATAGCGGTTAGCTCCTTAATAGACTCCCGGAGAAAAAAGTTCGGCCGAGGGGGTGGTTCGAGGGCCAAGCGGGGCCAGTGGTTTCTTCCATTGTTAAATGAATTCGAGGTATTACCAAATTGTTCAAGAGTCTTCCTCGAAGAACGGGAGATCCGTCCATGCGGTCTCCTTTGGTTACGTTCGGTGAGGGTCTCTCTAAAGATGTTTTAGATTCGGCAAGAGCGAAAGAGACTTCCTCCGGTTTTACGCTGGGTTCTACTCGGATGGGTTCTAGCAGAGGAGTATTCTCAAGAATACGGTTTAGGAGAGCTTCTCCTTCCGCCGTGGTTTTATGTCGCGAACGACCCTCAAACGGCTAAATCAAGCAAAGAGTGCATTTGCTCTATCCAAACCTAGCCAAAAGTGTTGTAACAACACATGGTTTGGGATGGACAGATCTGGGCGGATCCGGTAAGAATGATAAAACGGTCCCAAGCTGCACCTATGGTTTCACCCTCTTTTGTTGGAAGTTGAGGATCTCTTGTCGCAGGGGCCGCGATTACGGATAAGGGATAGAACGCTACCACGTAATCTGGTTCGCAGTTCTTCCCGTCTCCATTTACCAACCCTACGTTATGGGCGTACCATTGAGTCGCCCACTCAAGAGAGAGAATGGAAACAACTTCCACCTCAACGTGTCATGTGTCATGCCCGCAATAGTCGGGCAGCCACGAGTCTGCTCAAACTCCCGTAAGTGATGGTATGGGTTTTCATATTACGAGCCCGAAAAGGCTCGGCCCCAACCATGGCTATAAAGCCGTGGCGGAGCTCATAATCGGAAGCCGTGATTGGCTTCGCAGATTGAGTGGTTCTATGAGCTCGCCCTTAGGAGCGGATAGGATTTGAATGGTGGGTTGCTCCATGGGTAGGAACTATTTTTGGGTTTTGTTTTATAGGAGATATTCTAGACACACGGGTTGACTAGGTCCGAAATACAACTACGACAACCGATCCCGACAGAACGCGCCGAAATGCTTGTTGGTGTTTCTTAGCGAAAGCGGCAAAGTCCGCAAGCGCACCGGGAAATACCGTTGTAGCACTTCACCCGGTGATAAACAGGGTATCGTATAATTCGCAAGGACGGTTGCGTTGAGGGCTTCCTGGACCTGTGGTCACCCAAGGCAAGGTTAGGTTCTATGAGTAATGAGGTTTCCCTATGGGCTTAGATTTCCGATCAGTGATTTCTCGCGATGTTATCTCCTTACGCACCGGCCCTCCGCCCAAACCGGACGAGTCCGGCAATTAGCTCTTACGTCACACCCGAACGTGGAGGGATTACAAGGGATGGACAAGGCTGTCACACAACCCTGCCGCCTACCCTCACGACCGTGGGATGCTTCGCAAAAGGTAGGTGAACGCTAGCACAAACACCACGTTTGCACTATTGGTCACAGTTCTTGATGTTGGCCAAGGTTTCCCGGTCAAAGAGTCCCTTCACCAAGAACTAACGCTCATACGAGACAATCTACCGATCCCGTAAGACTATAACAAGTTAAGACAATATAATCGGAAAGACAATAAGCCGAGAGACGAACACAAGCTTGCTCACCAAAGTGTAAGAAGCCCGTAGAGGTACAAGCGTCGTGGTGCCGACAAGTCCGGCACTCCGACCTCCTAGGAACCGCGGATCACCGAAGCTACTCCGACAACTCCGAGTAGAAGGATCCAAGTTCCTTCTAGCTTTTCCTCTCTCACTCTCTAGAATTTACAAGGTAGGAAGAAGGCTAAGCTACTCCTCTTGCTCAAGTGTGCTGAATTCTCCTTGGAATGGTTGTTGTGAGAGGTGGAGGAGCCTTCCTTTTATAGCTTGAGTGGAGGGGGGTCTTTGGAAATTAGCCACCACCACCATAATGTCCAAACCGACCAAGAATAGGCGGTTTGGAGGTTCACTGCACCTGGTCCACGGCGCCACCGACGTTCTCTGGAGTAATTGTACCGCCCTCGCACCGCCCGCCCCACTGCCGGGGAGGAGGGTGCGGGGCGCACCACTGGTCGGCCCCAAACCGCCCGGCTTTGACGATCGACGTGTTTCGTTGTCTTGGGCCTGGTTTGGACGTGGAGAGCCCGAGTTTGTGGCCCGGCCGAGGTAAGTTGGATTGGACTTGCCATTTGTCACATTTGGGCTTTTTCTATTTATTGTATTTTTATTCTTTTTCCTTGCACTTTGGCCCAAAGTGCACATGTCTTGTCTTGTACCTGCAAGAACCAAATATACACCAAAACTATGGAATTTGTTAGTTTATAACCCCTATCTCTAGATGGTTTTGGTGTATGTTGACGGTCTTTGATATGTAGTTGGTTACCGTCAACACCACCTTCTTCCTTTGGAAGTGTTACCATTGGCCAAGCTGCTTTTGGTGGTTTCTTGCAATTGATATCCGATCCCCTCCAAATGCAATGTTTCCTATATTTATCAACTTGCTTGGTTACTGTTTTTTGGGAAGAGCAAAGTGTGCACATAGCAAAGGTGAGTAAAGCTGTGAGGACAAAGCATTTGTTAGTTGGAGCCTTCCTGCCTCATTAAGAAAAGATGCAAAAGCCACCATTCTTCTCTCACATTTGTTAACCAAGGGCCAAAAATCTGCTACAGTGGGTTTAGAAAGACAGAGGGGCAAACCCAAGTAAGTGAAAGGAAAACTTTGCTTTGAGCAGCCCAGAGTAGCAGCCAAAATGTCTAGTCTTTCATCTGAAATATTGACAGGTAACCTTGAGGCCTGTACTTTCTCCAAAGGTATGAAGAATGTCCTTTAGGTGTTGAAGCTGATTTAAATCACCCTGCATAAAGATGAGGGTATCATCTCGCATATTGAAGGATAGGGAACTCGAATCATGTGTCAAGGGAATAGGCAGCTCGAGAAACCATCATTTGTTGCTTTGCATTAAGAACCGCCTGAGAAGATCACCGCCAGAACAAATAAGAGTGGTGATAAAGGATCACCTTGTCTAACCCCCTTTTACAGTGAAAAACTTTACGAGGCACACCATTAAGAAGTATTGAAGAGGTACGTAATTAAAAATAAGTTTCATCCAGTTGATCCACTTAGCAGGAAATCCTTTGTGTTCCATGATTTTAAGCATTAGCTCATGCTCCACTTTGTCAAAAGCTTTCTCAAAGTCCAATTTCAGTACAATTATTTCCTTCTTGGACCGATGACAAATATGAAGATACTCCGAGCCCAAAGCTAAACAATCTTGAATGGTTCTGTTTTTATGAAACCATATTGATTCTTATGTATCAAAAGAAGGTAGGACTCTCTCAAGTCTATTAGCCAAGAGTTTAGTGAGCAGGCTTCACCGAATTATTTAATAGAGAAATAGGCCTAAAATCAGAAACTCTAATGGCATCATCCTTCTTTGGAATTAGAGTAATATGTGAAGCATTAATACTTTGAAGGCAGAGATTCTCGGCATAGAAAGCATCACATAGAGCATAGAAATCCAAACATACCAAGGACCAAAGATTTCTTGAGAAAATGCGTGTTGAAGCCATCCGACCGGTGACTTGTCCGAGGGCAAGTGACCGATGACCGAATCTATCTCCTCGAGTGTGTAAAAGGCTGCACCAAAACCCGGCAGTGCAGAGAATTATGCGTAAGAGCGGTAAGTAAAAAAGAATAGCATCAAAAGAAGAAGTCCCCAACCTTTCTTTGTAGGAGTTCCATAAAAGGTTTGCTTTGTCCCGATGATCATAAATGTGATTGCCTTGGTCATCAATAAGTTGTGTAATCAGATTTCTTCTATATTTGACAAAGCATTTGCATTTGCAGGAAGAATTTAGTATTGGCATCCCCGTGTTACCCATTTGACATTACCTCTCTGCTTCCAATAAGCTTTACATTTGCTTTAGTAACAAGACGAGCTTGTTCTCAAGTATGGACCTAAAATTCCATTCAATGAGAGATAAATCTCTATGATCTTCAATGAAATTGAGAAAATCCAGGATGAGCTTCACATTGGCAATGTTCTGTTTCAGATTAGACAGGGTTCTTTTCCATTGCTTCGAACCTTCCCGAGATTTTTGAATTTGGCGTAAATGAGTTTTGCAAAAGATCGGTATGATTATAATCGAGTGCCAACCTGTGGAAACCTGGTTCATAAAATCATCATGTCAGAGCCCAGTAATTCTCAAACCTGAACATATTAGTCCTTGGAATAACTGTGGAAATTGAAATTAAGCAAGGAACATGATCGATGTTTCACCGTAAATGCTTGTGACACTAGTGGAGGGATAAATCGAGTCCAACTAACGTAGTAAAAACCAATCCAACCTCTCAAGTAGAGGTGGATTTTGCTTATTTCACCAAGTGAAACGCTTTCCTTTTAAAGGTAGCTCAATAAGCCCAAGGGCACTTATAGCCGCATTGAACAAAAAATCCCATTTAAATCAAGACCATCACGATTCCTGTCATCCGGGCTTCTATAAAGATTGAAATCACCAACAATCAACCAATCTATCGTGTCGGGCATAGAAATATTCTTGAACCATTGCAAGAAATCCCTTTTTCCATGAGGAGTACATGGAGCATAAACATTTGTGAGAAGCCGATGAATTATTATGACAGAAAACAAATTCCACGTATGTGGCATAAGCATTTTGGAAAACCATGGTACTAGAGAAAACTGAACTTTTCCAAACAATGATTGAACCCCCTCAAGCCCCAATCGAAGGAAGATAAACAAAGGAATCAAAAATAGGAGGGCAAAAGTTTTTTGATATATTGCGATCAAAGAACCGACGCTTAGTCTCTTGAAGACAAAACACATCACAATTATTATCACCTAAACGGTCTCTCGATAGCATTCCACTTCTTATCGAGTTAATACCCCTAACATTCCAACAGAGGACATTCCGTGTTTTTACGACCATTTAAACGAAATTTATTTGGAACAAAAGGAACTGGAAACATCTCGCCTCTAAGCCTTTGAAGAGGACCCAAAGATGCGCATCCGGGCACGAGGGCTTGTTGTCCTTGCTAGGCTTGGAGGGAGCTGCCTTTTTGAGATTCTTCTTGAGAGTTGACTTTTTGAGAGGGGAAGCGAAGAATGTGGCCGGACCGCCTTGGCCTTCTTTGTCGGGGGGCTTGCTAATGACTTTTTGCTTTAAATTCTTTGCTTGCGAGGATATCGTCGAGAGCTCACCGGATCCGCATCACGTAGGGAGGACGCCAACTCACGAACCGTGGAGGAAGAAAGCAAAGGTGGTTTAGAGTCACAATCACATCCAAAACATGTAAGAGCTTTCTTAGGGGATGCGAAACCACGATGTATTCCATGCAAACGCTCACTTCTTCTCAAATCAGCATCACAGACAGGGACCTTACCTCTTTTGTGCACTGGGGGCAAGGTAGGAGGCATGGCAGGGGGAGGTGTTGATTGGTTCTCCACCATGACTTCTTTGCCCTTTGAGGCTGGGGAGAGCACATGAGAGCCTGCAGTATCAAGAACCGAAGCTGAAACCGCATGAGGTAAGGTTGGAGTAGAGGTTGGTGACGATGGGGAAGAGGGGGAAGAGTCACCTGAAAGGGGAGTGCATCCATCTTGACCAACTATGGGGGAAGCAGGAGACTTGCCAGCTGCTCCATCTGTTACAGGATCAGAGGTATCATCTATCTCAGCTATGGACAGAGTAGGCTGAGTAGAAGGTAGAGTGAAGGGAAAAGAATTACTAGAGCATTGTTTCTGGATAATATTCCAGGCGGGAGAGGTGAGGAAGTCCTTAGCCCAATTGAAGGATCCTTGTTGCATCATCAGAATAGTGAAGAAATCAAACCAGGCTATTGGGATGGTGACTGTTGGCAGTGACCTATCAATGTTGGAGAAATATTTAGCCCAATATCTGATTGCCATTGGGCTTGGGCGAAAAAAAAGCCATCCGAGGAAAGCATAGAGCTTGGGTCCACTTTGAGGTACAAATGTTTCTACCAGCCCACATTCCGATGTTCAAAAGACTCAAAGTTGGCGCCAAGATGTTTGTCTTTGGTTGGTTTTCTTACTCTTGAAAGAGCCATGTTGGACTGAAGGACCTCCCTCCTCAACAATATGAATGCCCTCAAAAGGTGCGGTGACCGAGTAGCCGGTCGAGAAGAGCAGAAATTTCCTGTTGCATTGCAGAGTTGATGGTCTGGGAAGGTGAAGACTGAACAGCAGGCTGCAATTCATCAAAGTCCATTAAATCTTCAAGGTGAACTTCTTCCACCTGAAATGCTGCTATGTTTTACAGGATGGGAAACTCAGGGACTTCCACTTGTGGCTGAATCAAAGGTGGTGGCGAGAGCGGCTTCACCATTAGAGCTATCTGTTAAGTCATCCATTTCTAACACTTGGGGAGGGACAACCTGATCAGGAGTAGCCACTTGAGGAGCAATAGCCTGTAACACTTCTTCTACTGGTTCAACTCCCTCATTAACAGCTTGGGCAGGAGCAGGTTGAAGAGGCACAAGAGCAGGTATATCTTCTTGTTCTTGCTGAGGCTGCTAATGTTGAACAGGCCAGACACCCCATCCCAAAGCATTGACATGTTCTCCCATTGGCTCACCCGGATGATGAAACATTGCGGTGGGGGGTGAGGAGGACCCCCAAACCAGGCTGCCCAAGTCCATGAAAGTGGAAGTCATAGGGGTCAAAATCTCCATCATCGGTGGGAAATCTTCATCTTGAGCAGGGGTGTATCATGTCGGCTGAATAATCTCGATCCAACAGTCCAAACCTTTGGAATCAGCAGCAAGGCCATCAGAGAATACAAAAAATCAGAGGATTTCATCCAGTCCTGATACTCTAGCTTTGACAACGGTGATAGCAGGATTGTACCTATCTTCTTCCCAAATCATGAGCAGACCAAAATTGGAAACTGCCTTCTCAACAAGCTCACGAGTCCACAAATCCAGATTGAGTCCCAACATGACCAACCAAACCTCATGAGTGAAAATAGCATTGCGATGATTCCAGGCCCTGTCATGAGCAACAAAGGAGACTGTACCATTCCCAAAAGGATGAGGACTGTGGTTAATCAACAAATCCCTCTGATGAGCAAAGTTAAAACGGACATAAGCTTGACCAAAGGGGCATGGGAACATGCCATTGTAAGAGATATCCATGTGATTCCTCAAGAAGTCATCAATCATCATACGGATGTCCCAGAAATCTACCTGACCCTACGACATGGGGTTGAGAATGGCAATGGCCATATCATCATTACGAGGTTGAATCGGGCCAACTACCACCCTTCTCATGAGTGGCCGACCATCAACAACAATGCGCTGAGTCCCGTGGGGGAGGAAAGGGGCCGGATCAATGAAACGAAAAGCCATTGGATTCTGCAAGGAAATGGGGCTAGTTATCAGAAGCGAACCGGGGTTTCGCAACCAAGAAATGTGACGAATCGGAGGCACACGGGGTAGATTATTGAGCTGAGCAAGATACTGACCAAAGGAGTCGTAAACCGGCGGCGCAGATGACGTAGCTGCGGTGGCACCGGTCACCGGCGCCACAACCTCGGTGTCGTCGTCGTCGTCGTCGTCTTGGAACTCAGGAGCAGTGATACTCCAAGTGAGAGACCAAGGGACGGTCACAGGAGGGGGAGGGGTGAAACCATTTAGGTGATGTAGAAAATCACGCATACTGCTGTAAATCCGGGGCGGTGGGAGATCAGCTGGCCCACTAGTCATAGATGGAGGGATATTGATTTTTTTATATACTCCAGAAGCGTCGTTGCTCTTTTTTGGGAGAGTGCGCGCCGATCGAGGCGGGCGTCGACAAAAACGTGCAAAATGACCGAGATTATAGCAAGTGCTACATCGCTGCTGCCTTGTGCACATGGGCCATAAGTGATCATGGGCCAAACATCTTGTACTGAAAAGGAAAGGAGGGCCTGGAACCCAAAATTCCTTTGAAATTTGAATAGGCCTGGGTGTTAAGGCGGCCATTATCAAAATCAAGTCTAGTAAAGACCGAGGGACGGTTACTAAGAGCATTATGACCATTATGAGCAAAACGGTCTGAAATTCCAAACTTGATCGGAACCGAATTAGCTCCGGTGAGTATTGAGGTTGCCGGCGGCGGCGTTTGCCAACAAAGTGCCATTGTTGAACCTCTTCTTGTTGCCAAGAACGAAACTTCGAAAACAAAGTCAGGCCCTCCATTATGCCAGAGATGAAAGAAAAGCTTAAAATCTTTGCACTCAAAATTTCGTAACTTGAAGATATGAAAGCCCACCGGCGGCGAAGCCACCGAGAAACGGAAAACACGATCAGAAAGGCACAGAACATTGAAATGCTCAGGAACACCTCCAAGGGTGGCATGGAGGATGAAAGAAACTGAGCGTTCTGTTAACTTAAACTTGCATCGACCAAAGGAGACGACCAGGAAGAAAGGGCGACTGGAGAAGGAGGGATCAAAGCTGACCGGGGCTGCATAACGCCGTCGAACCTCCGCTTGGACAACCAGACCAGGACGCCGATTGAGAGCATCAGGATCCATGAGGTGATCAGTCGTCGAAGTGGCAGAACGTAGACGACCAGCAGCAGCTGAGGAAGGAGAAGAAGAGGTCCATCACCGGCGAAGCATCAACGGCGATGAGGCATCCCGGCGTGTTCGTCTTCTTCGCCGCGCTCGTCCTTCAAAGGCCTCCGCATAGGAATGCTTAAGTGAAGTGAATATTTGTTGCTCTCATTTTTCTCTGAAACTACCCCTCTCTCAGAAGTTGTTGTGTTTCAGTCTTTTCAGAAATGTGCAGGGAAGTGATTCACTGTTTCTGATAGCTTGTCGTGCTCTAATCTGAATTTTCTCTCTAAGCAAATGTTTTTCTCTAAAACTTATCTCAAAGCAAAGGTCTGAAGATCCATTTTCCCCCCAAGAATCTTAATAACGTCTCCAGTCACTTCCTTCCATAACTATGTCAGGACTTGCTTGCTGTTTATCTGATGAAACTGAAAATTCTGAACATTGTTCATTCAGTAACCCGGCCAGAACAACGGTTCAGTTTCAGTACCTGCTAGCTAATTCAGCAATTGAATCATCCATCCTATCTGATTTATACGTTGAATAGCTCACAATTAAAATTATGCACAGTGAATCCGGTCAGCTGGAGCACTGAGCCTGCACTAGTGCCTGGAGCCCGGTGAGGTGACTAGCGACTCGCAGCCAGGCGCCAGGTGCCGCCGCAGCCAGCAACACAGTGTAGATGCGGGGCCGAGGGACTCGCGGGTCTGGGGAATTAAGTCGCGCCGGCCGCTGGAGGGAAGTCGAGTCCGTCGAGCTGGAGCTTGGTGCTGGCGTCAGGCCGGGGAGGAGGTGCCGCCGGCGAGTCGCGCGCAGAGAAGGGCTGGAGCAAGACGGAATGCGGACGGCGGACGAACGTTTTGTTAGTGGTAGAGTAAAAGACGACAGTAAGCTTCAGTTGGGAGATTGGATCAGACCAAGCGAGGAACAACAGAGTTCCTCGTCGTCAAGGACTTCCCCGGCTGTCATGGACATCTCATCCTTCTTGTTCATAGCAAGGGAGATATGGGTGTTGATGGAGCGCGCCTGTGTTCGTGAGCTGCAGCTGCCTAAGCAACGCCACACCTGCGCTGAGGTCTAGTGCCTCGCAACACCAATGAATGAATACATTCATTGAGGGACAGCAACGAGAAAATCTAGCTCAAGAGGTGGATCCATGGCTACGAAGTACGAACTGAACATAGTCGGGATTTGGCTTCTTGATGGTTTTTTCTACCACTTTCTCCTCCATTTCCTTGGCGATGCTTGAGCAGAACCGTAGGGAAATCTTCAAGAGAGGCACCTTGGTCTTTTGATACTAAAAATAATAAGCCTTCTCACCTCCTTTCAGAGGCCGCATCAGTTTATTAATAGAGTCAAGAACAGCCCTTGACATGGCATTACAAGAGAAGACTCCATCCGAGATTAATTGATTATCCTATCCTATTGTACAACATACTAATTAGTACAATATTCATATCTATCTTTTATGGCTAAACAGACTACCAATCAATCTCGGATCTAGTCCATGATTTGATACATATCACAAAGGGAGAAACTACATGTTTATGTCTTATTATACAACCAAATTTGTACAGGTGACTACAGAAGGAATACTCTGTGGTAGAGTGTCTCAAATAGCTTGAAGAACTTAAAGGATACAAAATACCAGAAAAGCTAGGCCCACCACAAATCCCACTATGAAACCCAGGCACAAATCCATTTCAGGCCATCCATTTGTATGGTGTATGATGGGACCCCCTTCAATTGGCTGATCTCCGGGACATTGATTTTGAAGGGGATGTCCACAAAGACCTGGATTACCTATATACATGGAAGCCGGATCATCTGTGTTCAGAGTGTCTAGTTGATTTCCAGAGGGTATTCTGCCTGATAAATTATTGTAGGACATGTTCAGAAAGCTCAGCGAAGTCAAATTTGATAAGCACCAAGGAATTTCACCAGAAAATTGGTTGTTTGAGAGATCAAGAGACTCCAAAAAATGCAAGGTGCAAATTTGTTCAAGAATATGTCCACTAAAGTGGTTCCATGACAAATTCAAATTTTTCAGTCCAACAAGAGAACTTATTTCCTCCGAATTGGTCCAGCTAAATTGTTCGAGATAAATCTATGCTCATCAGAAAAATTATGTTTCCTGTATATTTAAGCTCTTGACCTTTTGTTTCCACCGGAAAACTATCATTAGCCAGTCCAAAAGGTATATATAAATTGTCAGACCTATCATATTCCATTTTAAAAGGATTCTCACGTGGATCTAAAGCCTTACTAATAGCAGTTAAAGCCCTTAAAAGCACTAAAGATCGTGGTATTGTTCCAGATAAAGTGTTATTTGCAAGATCTAGAAAACGAAGGGCAGGAAGTTTCGTTATCTCTACTGGAATGCGACCAGAGAAGGAATTGAATCTTAATCCAAGAATTACCAGATGAGGCAATTCATGACTTATCCATGCAGGTAACTTTCCACTAAAATTATTGTGGGATAGATCAAGGATAGTAAGGTTTTTGCAAATTCGTAGGAACAATGGGAATTCACCCGAAAGGTTGTTGTCACTCAGAAGAAGAGCCTGGAGCTGCAAATTTGAAGAACTTACGCTGCTTGAATTTATCGTTGGGGAGTTTATGGTAGAAGAGTCCCACTGTTTCGCATCATTGGCGCTGCAATCGGGAAGGTTCCTTTCCGGGAGATTTTTTGATAGGTTCAGTATCCGCAATTGCTTCCACCGACAAATTGATGCAGGAATAACCCCAATCAAGTGATTGGAAAAGAGATGCACAACTTGTAACCATGGCGCTTCAAAATTTAAGGACAGATGGCCGTTTAAAAGGTTATTTGAGATATCCAATATCCTTATTGTTTTGGGCAACCGTGGTACAGAACCGCTTAGATTATTTGACTGGAAAAAGAGGAATTCCAATGACATGAAGTCCAAATTTTGGGGCAACTCACCACTAATATTGTTATTGGAGATGTCCAACATGGTTGCATTCGAACAAACAATCCAGAACCAATCCGAATCGTTCCAGTAAGACCTGTGTTTGAAATATCTAGCAAATGAATATGCTTTTGACTCTGAAGCCATGTAGGGAATCCAGGGCCCATGTGACAAGATGCAAACCATGCACTCCTCAGTTGAAATGGTGCCACCCAATCAAAATCAACTTTGAACTCTAGATGACTATCCGATAGGTCGATCTCATTCAAATTTGTTAGGTTGGCAAAGTGTTCCTGTGATATTACACCACTTAGACTGTTGCCAGATAGATCCAGATAAGTCAAGTTTGTAAGTGCCCCAATCCCCACAGGTATAGAACCAGATAAATGGTTTGATCCCAGACCAAGAGTGTTTAAACCATTTAAGTTTGGTAGGCAATAGGTTATATTACCAGTTAAGTTTGCATCGACATTTATATAACTCCTGCAATTTCCTCTGCGGACAATTTGGTAGCCTCTCCATAAAATATGTTATATCCGTACCAATGTCATTGGAGTAGAGATCTAGGCTCTTCAGATTGCATAGATTTTGAAATGTTGCCGGTATCATCCCATTAAGATGGTTGAACGGGAGAAACAGTTCTTCCAGTGATGTCATGTTCCCCAATTCATTAGGAAAGGAACCAAATAGCCCACAACCACCAAGCTCAAGGCTCTTAAGGGTAGTCACATCCCAGAACCAGTTGGGTACAGTTTGACTGTTTAATGAGTTAAATGACAGGGAGAGTTCTTCAAGAGCTGTAAGGTTAAGATGTAAAAGTGAGGGAGCAGAATTCACAATACCACAACCTTCCAAGCGTAGTACTCTCAAATAAGGAAGGGTGTTTACTACATGAACCCATTCAACCGCTGCGCTAATGTTCACCGAACCCATGTCGAGATGCTTCAGTGAAGTGAGTTGTGCCAACCATGAAATCTCAGGTGAATATACTTGTGTAATAAGGAAATAGTCGCTGTTAATGTCAAGGTAAACTAACTTGGACAGGTTGCCAAGCTGGGGCGGCACCCTACCAACGAAATCCATATTGGAGAGGTTGAGATACTTCAAGCACTTGAGAGAGCCCAAGAATGCAGGCATTGGCACACCGCCGAGAAGGTTGCCACTGAGATCCAGATGCCTCAAATGTGATAGGTCAAGCAAAGAATTACTTAGCTGTCCACGCAGCCAACTCATGGGATGATGATCATCACATAAAAGACAATCATCCTCGATGTTGTTGCGGAGGTCGAGCTTTAAGACATGGCCTGTGGTATTGCTGCACATGACGCCGTGCCACAGGCAGCACTCATGGCCTTTCCACGAGCCTAGCCGATTCGCGGGGTCGTCGGTTATTCCTGATTTGAAGGACAGCAGCGCAGCCCTCTCAGACGCGAAGCAGCTGTGGCTACTAAACTCCGCAGCACTGGCCGCCGATGCGGCGGCTGCGGCGGCAGAGACGAGCAAAAAGCAGAGAGCTGCTGCATGGTGCGTGGTGGAGGGTTGTAGAATTCCGGCCATTGTGTGCTGATATTTTGAAGCACTGATCACTCCCGTTTATAAGGCAGTACATATATACTACTAGCAGTAACATACAGTCTACAGTCCACTTCCTCCAAGTCAGTCAAGATGCCTGCGTCAGTTCCATCAACCTCAGCTTGGACTATATCTGGAGTTTCTGTGCCCGGGAAACCCTTTCTGCCAGGGAACCGAGGAGCGCCACATGATTAGAGATCAGGTGCCAACGATTGCCTAGTATGAATGGAACTTCTCAGTAAAATAATAATAATAATAAATAAAAAATTGTATATGAATCTTTTGTAATGTCTTTGTGTTTAGAGAATAAAAGCTAGGTACTCCCACTATTTCCAAAATAAATCAAATTTTAGAATTTTTGTAAGTCAAGACATGACCAATTTTACAGAAATTAATATCAATATATATGACACCAAATAAATATACTACGAATAAATATACTACGAATATATCTAATAGTACTAGTTTTGTGGCATAGATATTACTGTTCTTTTCATAAATTCTACTAAATTTCAGAAAGTTTAATTTAGGCCAATTTAGAAGTTGTGTTGTTTCGGGAGAGTAGAATTAGTGTATGCATACTTTGATGTCCGAAGTTGTAAGTAATAAATGTCGCCTATGCCGGGGAAAAAAATTTCGGCGAAATTTCACCAAATTTCTGAAATTTCGCTTTTATCACGAGTGCGAAAACAAGAACAAATACCGGTATGCCATTATTTCTTTGTTTTTAGCGCAAAAAATAATTATTTTTTAAAAAGAAAATGCTACAGTGACCACCGAAATTTCGCTTTTATCGGTGACCACCGATAATTTTTATTTACGGTAAAAAAAACCTTTATGCGCATCTCCATGGATGATGAAGCAACTGGGATAGCTGAGACAAACATACAAAAGAAGTTATGAGCAGTAGAAAACGTTTGCCATACGGAGTACCTACAATCAGTTTCAAGGGGTAAAAGTCCAAAGTATTAGTCACCACTTGGGCTGGGAGAAGATTCTTTGCTGACCGAAGACCTAAGACTGAATATTTTTTTCTAGAATGACTTCACGCAAAACGAAAAAAAAAGAAAGAAACAAAGCAGTTGGAACACAAAGCACACGCTCAGCGAGCTGCCGGGCTGGGACACAGTCCGAAAGACGACCGAAAGGCCGAGAAACAACTAAGAACAAGCGAACTACCTGCCCGATGGGTAACCCAAGAAAGCTAAGAAGCCGAAGCTAGAAGACGATGAAGAAGTCAGACAAGGCTGTGACACCAGCAGCAATCCAATCGTCCCGCTTCCTCCAACACTGCTCACATGGTCTGGAACAAGGAGCGTGCCGGGCTGTCGAAGACGCATGCATTCCTTTCCTTCCAGACCGTCCACGACATGAGCAAGACGAAGGAGTCGAAGCTCCTCCGTAGACCCCCAGGTAGCAGGTTCCTGGTGTTAGAATTTATCTCAAGGGGCCCAGCCCAACGGCTGGCCCAATCCCCTTGATCACGCCCGTCGGGGCATCTAACCCTAACGGTTAGTGGGGCCCCGTCGCACTACACTATATATATAGAGGTGGGGACCGCAGGCATGACTCACGAGTTTCACCGCCGCCACTTCCCTTCACCGACATTCCCTGTTACTCCACCGATCGGAGAGCGCAACCGGGCCGGCGGGAAGTACCACGACCGCCGCCAACGCCCTAAGGGACATGGACGCCGACCGTCGGGGACCAAAATAAGGGGCACCTAGAATGCCACGATGATGAAGAAGAATATGTCAAAAACACAACCGAGGTACAGGGAACCCCCGATGTCTAACCACCCGAGGGCATACGGGCACGAGGAGCATAAAACGACTCGCGAGACCCCCTCCCCCTCGACAATCGGGCGGCCTCTCCTGCCTCGCAAGAGACCCCCCTCGCGCAACCCCCTCATAAAACCGGAACACGGACGGCAGCGACAAACGGGATCGTGTGCATTAAATGCGCCTTTGGATTCCCGCCCGTCGGACTGATGGGAGTCACATCCCACTGTGACACCATCACCACGCCCGGTAGTGACCCCCTAAACACAGTTCACGCCTCACCGGGTACTATTTCAACCACTAAACGTCGCCTCACGCGCCCATCACCAAGGACCTCGGGCGTCACTGCAGCCATGACGGAGTACCATCCGGATTATTCAATAGCTCTCGGGCACTGCAGCCATGACCCTCCGCAAACACCCCCTCGACAAAGGCAAGGGCCTCGGCGCCCTACACCGGGCCTCGGCAAAGCCCATCTCGGCAGCTCACATCCCTCTACAAATAAAAGTGGCTATCATGATGACAATAAGGAGCAGGTAGCACCCTTTCCACATCAGCTAGTACAGGTGCCACGACCGACCACAACTCAAGTGCAGGGGGACTACTCGCCACACTTCCGCCCATACTTAGAATGAATGTAACCGGTAGCTCTCCCTTGGACCTATAAAAGTGAGCCCGGAGGTAGGATAGGCAGGTCATCGCACTCCATGCCTTGGCTTCACACGATATTGGCCCTTGGCTCAATCAATCACACCACGCACACAGAGACTTGGGGCAACGACCCCTCTCGATCTAGCTTGTACCCCCTACAATAAGCACCCCGGTGCGAGGAATACAAATCATCCTACACACCGGAGGTAAGGTCGGCGTTGGCCCGAACCCGAAAGATAAACCCTCTCATGTTCTCCTTGCATCACCATCTAGGCCTAGTGTCACACCCTATTTCTGAGGTTCCTTAATCATACGTATTTGCGCCAGGATCATGCACAAATACGCCTAATTAAGTATGAATATGATATCAAAAACTATACTTTTATTGCTATTGAGAAAACATGGTACATGGTTCGGGTTTACTTGACTTGGGCCATAGGCCTAACATCATAAACCTATCGGAGATCTTACGCAAAGACCTATATCGGGGCTCCATTCCTACAGGCAAGCTTGGAGTGCGGACAAACCCCGGACTTACTCCTATTGCACGATCCTATAACTCGATCACAACATCCTCATGTAGCTTCTTCATGATCACCTCCGTCTTTAGGTGTCCTCCTTGTGGTCCCATCCTTGCATCATCCTTCATAGCTCGATTTTCTTGGATACACTCCTGCAGCTAGCATTCTAAAAATTGAAAAGAGGGGTGAGTACTTTCGTACTCAGCAAGTCCCAACCGGAGGGTGAAAGGTTACCATTAGGGGTTGGGCCCTAGTAGAGCTTACTACTCTCACTAGTTCCCGGGTTAGTTATCCATTAGCCAAGCTCAAGGTAACGGATTACATACCAGCTTATCTTAAGTGTGTTTCTAATCATGGATGTTCCGGCCTAGCATCTTCCCATTCCAATGACATGGCTATTTGAATAGATTTGAGTCACTCTGCATAGGTTGTACAAATTTCCCCACATGATGGACCAGCTTCTCCCATGATCAATGGTTAGAAAAGGTCCAACGAGATTCCATACCCGCTTGTGCTACCCTAGGTTTCGGTATAACCCTACCACGACTTCTCAGGGGTTGGAACGGGGAGATTACTCAGCACCCCACGGGAAGATCACCTAGCATCACAACGTGGAAGATCATCTAGCATCCGCAAGTTTAATCATAAATCTATGCACTAAAACTGCGCCATCAAGCGCCAACAAATTTAACGTGGATCGACCGCAGCCACGCCAACCGGATCATGGGGCCACTCTCCCCACGTGCGCTCCCCGATAGATTGTTTGCCTACGCCAGCCACCTTGGTTCGAAGTTATACCTCAAACCAATGGGGTGTGGAATCAAGTCGTCCCATACCGACGTGTGGCTGTACATGATTATTCTCACTAGGTAGAAGGTCCATGACCTGGTCCTTAGGGAGTGAGCTCTCCCAGACAGGAAACCCTTACTAGGCGAAGCCCCGCCAAGACGATCCATCCCACAAGAATCGCCCCCAAACTCGCTTTTTGTTGATTAAGCTCAAATCTTATATCATGTTTCATATATTATTTACATCATGGCCTTTATCATATGTTAACAACAAACTCATCATAAATCTCGAGCACCTAGCTCCTTAATAATCTCGAGCACCTAGCTCATCAATAATCTCGAGCACCTAGCTCGCCATTAATCTCGAGCACGTAGATCGTAAATATCTCATGCATACACCATGTATGTATCATTCTCAAATCCACATACGATAATAGGCCATGATCTCAGGTTTCATATATTATCATCGCCATTTAATTAAGTCAGGATTTAGGGGGTAAGGACTTGCCTCTATCCGCTAACGAGTATATCCAAGGTTCTTGGTCCCGATGCTTCGACTCCAAAGCTTGGTGTAGCGATGCTCTTGGGTCCGTCGGATGGCCTTCGGTGTTGGCGACAAGCATGCATTACAAACATAACAATCAGAGCAAACGACGTTATTAGGTGGGTTAGCTCCATCAGGGGATGGATGGGTTAGCAACGTATACCCACTGGCATATGCCTAGGGTTAGAGAGGTGGGATACCTATTCTAAGGTTAGCCACACATGGGGGTACACCCGGATAACAGTATATCTATGTATGTAGAGACACGTATACTAGGGTATGCGTCACAGAGTACACATACACTGGTATACGTTTATGTTAGAGGGGTTAGCCATGCGTAGATATAATCGATAGGTACATGTATATTTATTTATATTTCAATATGCTCTTTTATATGTCATATACATATAACCTATCGCGTATACCTAGCATGTGGATAACTATGTGTATGTATATTCGAGTATTTTTATGTATGGGGGAGTGTACACGATACAAGAATATACGATTGCAAGATGTGGTTAGCGAGAAAAGGGTAACTAGGGTTAACGTAAACTACGAGCCATTAAATATTAAATAAAGCAAGCAACTACTAGAATTTAAATGGGCACCAAATAATGGATCAAGGGTATGAATAATTAGAGCATGATTTTAGAAGAATTACTTAAACTGAAACAGAGTGATTTGGAGTTAGAATGGAAGAGATATGAATTTCCAAAGATTTAATATAGATTTTATAAATGAATTAAACTTTTGGAAATAGTTCTGGAATTTTTGGAAAGTTGAAACTGGAATGTGAAAGGTTGAGTAGGGTATGAGTGTACCGTTTATTTAGGAATTCTCTAGGAATTTTTATATAACTGGAAAATGTGTTTTTATCCTCCTGTGTACACTGCTCCGGGTGGCCATAGCAATTTCTTCAATTGCTGACGCGCGGGTCCAGGCTGTTGGCGCTCCCTGCTGTACTGTGCTGTGGACTCAGCTTATGCCTTTGTGAACCGATCTAAGCCGTGCCTCCTTTTTTTCTCTTTATTTCACATGGACCAAGTTCACGTGAATGATGGGAAGAGATAATGTGGGGAACGGTGGCTCTTGGTCACGAACGCTGCTTGCCCACGGTTCGTCGTTCTCCGTCCTCGTTCATCCAGTGCCGAGCGCCGTCGAGAGGTAGAGAGGAGGGATGGCCGGTGGTGGTGCTTGTCGTGGTGAGCAGGGCCGTCGCTGGCCATGTGCAACATGAGCACCCGCAGCAGCCTAGGGCCTCAAAATGTGTGGGCCTCCAAAAATATACATAAGGAAAAAGTCCACATTCCTCCCCAACTATCACGAAAGTTCACTTTTCCTCCCTCAACTCTAAAAACCGGACAAATCACCTCCCCAACTTTTCAAACCACGCACTTTTTCCTCCCTCAGCCGGTTTTGAAGGCGGGTTTTGCTACAGTAACCCCGGGTTACTACAGTAACCCCGGGTTTGCTACAGTGTCCGTTCCTTTGTCTTCTCTTTTTTTTTTTTTTAATTCCTATTGAATCTTTGACAAATCATAATAAATCATAGAAAAATCATAAAATAAAAAATCCAGTTTTGTTGGACTCCACATGAGTAGATCTACACAAAGAATATATAATATGATATGCTTTAGTACAAAGTTTTTTTACTACGAAGGTTTTGTCTTTTTCTTTTTTATTTATTTGGCTGAATCTTTGAAAAATCATAGTAAATCACAGAAAAAAATCATAAAATAGAAAATCCAATTTTGTTAGACTCCACATGAGTAGATCTACACAGTGAATATATAATATGGTATACTTTAGTTCAAAAAATAATTATAGAATTTACATGACTACGAATTATTTCAATTAATTATATATTCACTTGTGTAGAACTTTTGCACTAAAGCATATAATATTATATATTCACTGTGTAGATCTACTCATGTGGAGTTCAACGAACCTAGATTTTTATTTTATGATTTTTCTATGATTTACTATGATTTTTCAAAGATTCAACCGAATTTTAAAAAAAAAAAAAAAGACAAAGGAACGGGCACTGTAGCAAACCCGGGGTTCTTGTAGTAAACCCGGGGTTACTGTAGCAAACCCGCCTTCAAAACCGCCTGAGGGAGGAAAAAAATGCATGGTTTGAAAAGTTGAGGGAGGTGATTTGTCCGGCTTTTAGAGTTGAGGGAGGAAAAGTGAACTTCTCGCGGATAGTTGGGGGAGGGAATGTGGACTTTTTCCTATACATAATACATACGATACACTCACATCTGAGTACAAAACATTTTGTTGCCGTCACCGCACCTCTCCATTCGATGGGCCAAGCAAAGCAAGCAACGAACGGCTTGATTAATTGGGCCGGCAAAGAATGATGCAAATTGCAAGAAGCGCCAGCGGGGCCGCGCCGCTAGGGTTGCCGGGGCTGTCGATCCCAATTCCCATCGGGGCATCGGGGCAACACGAACGCTTAGGTCGCGAAGTTTCAGTGAGTCGTGATCGCGCCCGCCACGCCATCGGCCATCGCCGACGCCTGCAGTTCAACCGCCGACGACCTCGCCCGAGAATCGAAATCAAGCGTGACAAACCGACGCAAAATGTACCAACAGAGGCGCCGAAAGGAGGCCCCGACGGTAATATTGATCTTTCATATTTTTTTTCAATGTGTAGGCATTCTGAGGCTCTACTTCAGTACCTTACATGTTCACATTGGTACAAAATTAACGATATAATTTTGTTGGTTACCTCATATATTAAAATGTTTTGCTTTTTAATTTTAGGTATCCGATATTGATAATGATCCGAGAAAGAGCAAAGTGAGGCTAAAGGTCTAGCAAAACATGAACTTGGACAATATGAATTTTAGTCATTTGGTATGAGGTATTGTATGTTTGTTAATTTGGTAAGCAAACAAATGCAAGCAAAGCTTATTGATGTTGCTATCGAGAAAGTGCAAGGGCTTATTTCTTTTTTGAAGGCTATAGGGAAACCGGTTTCTTAGAAGCTTTGGAGTCACCCAAAGAAATTGCACTTGAGATGGATATTGGTACAACATTTCCTAAAAAAAAATACCAATTAAAAAGAAAGAGGCATTATGATGAAAATCCGTAAGACACAAATATTGGCACAATGTCTCCAGAGGATTTATTTAGAGTAGAGTATTTTGTACCTCTTGTTGATCGAGCTATTGCCTCTCTTACAACGAGATTTGAGCAAGACAAAGAATACCAAAAATATGGTTTCTTATTTACTTTTAAACATTGAAGACGACCGTGGCTTGAAGTCTTCTTGTGATAATCTTGAGGCTGTCCTTAAAAAGGATGGAAAATCTAATATTGATGTCAAAGAACTATATATGGACTTAAAGTTTCTAAAAGAATTCATTCCAAAAGAAAGAATGGGGCCTATTGAAATTCTCAAGGGTTTTAAAGGGTCATGGTTGTTTTCCTAATGCAACTATTGCATATAGAGTTCTATTGACTATTCCTCACACCGTTGCATCGGCAGAGAAGCTTTTCTAAATTGGAGCTATTGAAGACTTATTTGCGTTCTACAATAACATAAGAAAGGCTTAATGATTTGGCTATAATAGCACTTGAAGGCTTAAATGTTAGAGAAGATTGATTATGAGCATATCATTGAAGACTTTATTTCAAAAACACTAAAAAGAATGATACTATTCAAGTAAAGATTATGTAACATAGGTACTATTATCGATATATCATCTTGCAATATACTTCATATTATGTCATATCGTATATTTAGCATTATTTTTTTTAGGCTAGTAGGCCTCATTTTTTTTGTCGTAGAGGGTCTCCAATTTCGCGGGATGGCCCTGTGAGGTGCAGCAGGGGTGGCGGCGTGCGGTGGAGCTGGTGTGGCAAGGCGGATGGATGGATGGGCGAGTCCGGTCTCGACGGCATGGGCGGAGCGGCGTGTGGTTTTGCCCGACGCGTCTTGGGCGGTGGTGGCGAGCGGAGCTGCGGAGCAGTGGAGGCGAGGGCAGGGCGAGCGCGGCGCGCAGCTGCAGGCGAGCGGCGTCCTCGAGCTTCAGCTTCAGAGCAGAGGGCGAAGGGGAAAGAGGAGCAGGATCGCCACTTTTGACGCAAGCTCCATCCCTCCCGTTCTTCCTCGATCTACTCCGAGCTGCCCGGGGCGAGCTCAACCGGCGTTCCTGGGACGCTATTTATAGGCGCGGGAGGAGCGGTTCGCCGGTGATATTTTCCGGCAGGGTGGGGACGACACAGCTCAGCGGCTCTGTGGAAGTCAGCCGGCACAGTGACCACGGTGACCATGGCGATGTGACTCCACAGCTGTACGATGGCGTGCCTCGCGTGTTCCAGCTCGGCAGCGGCGGATTCGAGTCATGGCGGCGCCATTAACTCCGGCGGGGTCAGGGCCACAGCCTGGTGACGGGACATGGCGAGCAGCGAGCCGTCCCCGGCGTGTCCCTTTGTGCAGAGGCGACGCGGCTTCCACGCGGTGGAGGGATTTTTCCCGGCATGGTCCACGGTGTTCCTGTGATGAGGACGACGGGAACAGGGGTGGTGTTGAGATTGGGAGCGACGTGGTGTCCGCGCGGCGGCCAGACATTTGCCGGCAAGGTTGGCAGGAGGGTGATGCCGTACGCGCGGTGCTCGAGCTGGCACCCCGGCGGCTCGATGGGACTCGACGGTGGCGCCATTAATGGTCATAGTGAGCTGCTCCATCGATGCCGGACGCGGAGGGGACGTGGTGGCGAGGGTCAGCTTGGCCGCTGTGCCATGGTCGTCTTCTACAGTCCGGGGGTTGACGTTGCTACACGGCGAGGAAAATATCCCGTGTCCCTGTGCTTCACGTGAGCAACTGGAGGTGTGAGAGAGTGTTGACAGGTAGGGCCGCTTTGTCATAGAGAGAGGGAAGAAGGAGGAGTTGGGCTGCGGTGCCGTGCTGGGCTGGGCCAAATGGCCGGCGTGGCCCATGCGGGGAAGGGGAAAGCAGACCACGTTCACAGGCCAGCAAGAGGGAAATGAGCCCGTGAATGCTTCTCCCTTTAAAGCAGACCACGTTCCCATTTTCCATTTGCATATTATATACAGTATGTGTGCATATATGCATAACCATACTCCTATATATTTACATGTATCTGGATACACGCATACTCGTATACATATATTCCTGTATACATATTTACGTATATCCATTATGTATATAGGAGGTGGCTTCTTTATTCTTCCCAGAAAATATAAACTAAGCACGGTTGCTAGGATTTGGATTTGGATATGTGGTAGTGAATCAAGAATGGATATTTTGGAATTTGGAGGAGTGGTGGTTGATAAAGGTATATATGGTGGTTGGAAAATCAAGGAAAGGGTGAAGGAAATAATTGATATACGATGTCAAGGAATATTATTATTTGATGCCAAAATAAATTCTAGAGAGCAAACAAACATGCAGGCAATCATACAAGCATTCAAACATATAACATAAATAAATCTATATGGTGAATTTTAATGCAGGGTTTTTCAAAAACGGATTTTTGGTTGAGCGGAAAATAAATCAAGTTTTAGTTGATAATTATAAAAGTTTAAATTTTTAGTGATTTTAAAATGATGCAAAAACACGGGTGTTACACCTAGGGACGCGGCAAAGACATTACTCGCTGGTGGTGGGGCGCCGTCCAAAACACCAATAGTTGGCGCCAGTAGGGACGCCGCTAGCCAATCGCTTCCCCATCCGGTCCTAGATGGTCGACGATGTCCATGATTTGTCGCCGCTACGAGCACGACATGGTCTACCTCCCAGCCGCAGCCAACCCTAGCTATTACCCTTCCCCACCGTCCCGATTCCCTCCCGAAAGCGGGCGGGCGGCGACCGTGCCCCTGCCGATGCCATCGCCACCGCTTCGGTGGATCCTTCCCCACCTCATGATTTCCTCCGCACGAAAGCGTAACGACGACTTCACCGCCGCCATGCGCATGGGGAGGATCGAGAGGAGCCGCCGCAAAGACGAAGCGTAACGGCGAACTTTGATGCGATGTCCCTATGTGATGTATGATGTTGTTGATGTATCATGTATGAACTATGAACTTTGATGTAATGTGTTAGTAAGACTTTGAACTATCTATGTTTTTTTTATCTTTATTATATGTAAAATTATATAATGTTTGGCATATTTTTTGCTCGGCCGCTAAATGGCTTAGCCCGCTATTAGCGCTATAGCCTTTCTTAGCCTTTTGAAGAGCCTCACCGCTAAGAGGCTTAGCCCGCTATTGAAAAAAATATATAGTGCAAACCACTACTTTTGTAAACTTCGTGTAAACCATGACAAAAAAAGTCGCCTAAATTCATCAAAAAAAATCACACATCTAGATTATATGATGATACACAACTTGTTAAAATATCTTATCCAAACTCGACTTCATTTGTAAGATATAAAAAATAACAGATTTCTAACAAATCATGTGGATAACTTTTTGGCTTGAAATTTGTTACTTTTATATCTCACAAACGAAATCGAAGTTTGATAAGATATTTTAAGGTAGTGTACCAACATAACATCCACATGTGTGATTTTTTTGGTGAATTTAGATGACTTTTATGCCATGGTTTACACGAAGTTTACACTGAAAGTTATGGTTTGCACTACATATTTTGCCATTTAAAACAGGGGTCGAGATGCTTCAGTGAAGTGAGTTGTGCCAACCATGAAATCCCAGGTGAGTGGACATGATTGCCAAAATTCATTTCGCTGTTGATATCAAGGTAAACTAACTTGTACAGATTGCCTAGCTGAGGAGGCATCCTACCAATGAAATCCATGTAGGAGAGGTTGAGATACCTCAAGCACTTGAGAGAGCCTAAAAATATAAAAGGAAATGGAGAGCAACCACCGTTGAAAGCGGTGAAATATGCTGGTTATTTGATAGCTTACTTGCCTGACGACAAATCATGATTGCAGTCTTAGAAGGTTTGACCTCGATCTGTTTTGCTAAAAGGGCTAGAGCTATCAGATAATGAATCCAAATATTTATTTGGGCCAGATAGCGAAAACAAAAATAAATAGTTTTAATGGTGTAGCTTCTATTTCGGCCAGGGACTACACAAACACTATACTAAAGTCTAAACGACAAAGTCAATCTTTTTTTTTTTTTTTTTTTTTTTTGAGAAACGACAAAGTCAATCTAAACTGAATGATCAGGCCAATTCATGTAATCGGTTCTTGTGTAGGCAACAGCAAAAAAATCATGAAGATGGCACATCACGCAGAATAAAAGGGAACTAAAAAGGTTCTACCCAAAATGGCTCATCAAGGCAAGGACTTAGTATTGGTTCATCACACAGTTCTTTAGGGAAGTGAGTCTCACCGCTTCTGATAGCTTATCGTGCTCTAATCTGAATTTTCATGGACTCTAAGCAAATGTTTTTTGACTAAAACTTATCCCAAAGCAAAGGTCTGAAGATCCATTAACTTGAAGTCACCAGTCACTTCCTTCCATAACTATGTCAGGACTTGCTGTTTATCTGATGAAACTGAAAATTCTGAACAATGTCCATTGAGTAACCCGGCCAGAACAACGGTTCAGTTGCAGTACCTGCTGTTTATCTACTAGTTAATTCAGCAATTGAATCATCCATCCTATCTGATTCATACGTTGAATAGCTCAAAATTAAAATTATGCACAGCCGCCAGGTGCCGCCGCAGCCTGCAACGGGTGCAGATGCGGGGCCGAGGGACTCGTGCCGCTGGAGGGAAGTCGAGTACTCGAGTCTGTCGAGCTGGAGCTTGGTGTTGACGTCTGGGAGGAGGTGCCGCCGTGGAGTCGCGCGCAGAGAAGGGGAGAGAGCGATGGGAGCAAGACGCAATGCGGACGGCTGGCTCACCGACGCTGGGGGCGGGGCGGGGCGGGGCGGAGGGAGTCCTGTTCCTGTCCTGTGAACGAACGTTTTGTTAGTTACTAGTGGTAGAGTAGAAGACGGTGAGCTTCAGTTCAGAGATTGGGTCAGACCAAGTGAGGAACAACAGACTTTCCCGGCTGCGACCATCTCATCGCCGTAGAACTTCACCTTGTCCAAGTAATTGGTCATGGACATCTCATCCTTCCTGGTCATAGCAAGGGAGATATTTTTTTTAGATACAATATCAAGGGAGATATGGGTGTTGATTGGTTCAAAAAAAAAAAAGATATGGGTGTTGATGGAGCGCTCTGTGTTTGTGGAGCTGTCTATGGAACGCCACACCTGTGCCGAGTTCTGCTGCCTCGCAACACCAATGAATACGTTGGGGGAGAGCGATGAAAAATGTAGCTCAGGAGTTGTTAATCCATGGCTACGACCGAACATAGTTGGGATTTGGCTTCTTGATGGTTTTGTCTGCCACTTTCTCCTCCACCCTTGGGCGACGCTTGAGCAGAACCATCAGGGAAATCTTCAAGAGAGCCACCTTGCATATTGTGAGTAGGAGTTTTTTTTTTATACTTACCATGTAAAAGTAATAAGCGTTCTCACCTCCTTTCAGAGGCCGCATCAGTTTATTAATACCATCAAGAACAGTCCTTGACATGGCATTACAAGCGAAGACCCAATCTGAGATTAACTGATTATCCTATCCTATTGTACAACATACCAATTGGTACAATATTTTATATCTATCTTTTATGGCTAAACAGACTACCAATCAATCTCGGATCTTGTCCATGCATGATTTGATACATATCACACAGGGAGAAACTACATGTTTACGCCTTATTATACAACCAAATTTGTACAAGTGACTACAGAAGGAATACAACCAAATTTGTACAAGTGACTACAGAAGGAATACTCTGTGGTAGAGTGTCTCAAATAGCTTGAATAAATTAAAGATAAAAAATACCAGAAAAGCTAGGCCCACCACAAATCCTACTATGAAACCCAGGCACAAATCCATTTCAGGCCATCCATTTTTGTGGTGTATGATGGGACCCCGTTGAGTTTTCTGATCTCCGGGACATTGATTTTGAAGGGGATGTCCACAAAGACCTGGATTACCTTTATACATGGAAGCCGGATCATCTGTGTTTAGAGTGTCTAGTTGATTCCAGAGGGTATTCTGCCTGATAAATTATTGTAGGACATGTTTAGAAAGCTCAGTGAAGTCAAATTTGATAAGCACCAAGGAATTTCACCGTAAATTTAGTTGTCCGAGAGATCAAGAGACTCCAATAATTGCAAAGTGCAAATTTTTTTGGTATATGTCCACTAAAGTGGTTCCATGACAAATTCAAAATTTTTAGTCCAACAAGAGAACTTATTTCCTCCGGAATTGGTCCAACCAAATTGTTCTGGAGATAAGTCTATGCTCATCGAAATATTATATTTCCCCGTATATTTGAGCTCCTCGACCTTTTGTTTCCACTACTTAAAACTGTCATTAGCCAGTCCAAAAGGCATGTATGACTTGTCACCGGATCATCATATTCCAAATTGAAAGGATTCTGTCGTGGATCTAAAGCCTTACTAGCAGTTAAAAAGCGTTAAAAGCGCACTAAAGATCGTGGTATTGTTCCGCATAAAAAATGTTATTTGCAAGATCCAAAAAACGAAGGGCAGGGGAGTTGAGTTATCTCAACTGAATGCGGTCGAGAAAGGAATTGGATCTTAATTTCAGAATTACCGGATGTTGCAATTCATCACTTATCCATGAAGGTAGCTTTCCACTAAAATTATTGTGGGACGGATCAAGGAAAGCAAGGTTTTTGCAAATTGTAGGAACAACGGAAATTCATCCGAAAAGGTTGTTGTCACTTTCGAAGAAGAGTATGGAGTTGCAAATTTGAAGAACTTGCACCGCTAGAATTTGCCGCTGAAGAGTTAATGGTAGAAGAGTTCCATTGTTTCGATCATTGGTGCTGCAATCGAAGCTTCCTTTGAAGGAGATTTTTTGACAAATTCAGTATTTGTAAATGTTTCCACCGACAAATTGATGCAGGAATAACCCCGTTTAAACGGTTGGAGAAGAGATGCACAACCTGTAACAAGGGAGCTTCAAAATTCAATGACAGCTTTGCCCGCTTTAAAAGTTGTTTGAGATATCCAATATCCTCATTGTTCTTGGCAGCGTGGTAATGAACCGCTTAGATTATTCGAATGGAGAAGTAGGTATTCCAACGATATGAAGTCCAAATTCGGGGCAACTCGCCACTAATATTGTTATAGGAGATGTCCAATGCAATAGCATTAGAAAAAAATATTCCAGAACCAATCTGGAATCCTTGCGGTGAGACTTTGTGTTTGAAATATCAAGCCAATCAATATAGTTTTGACTCTGCAGCCATGTAGGAAATCCAGGGCCCATGTGACAAAATGCCAATGCTACGATAGTCGGTTGAAATGGTGGCACCCAATCATAATCAACTTTGAACACTAGATGATTATCCGATAAATAGATATATTCCAAATTTGTTAGGTTGGCAAAGTGTTCCCGTGATATTACACCACTTAGATTGTTGTCCGATAGATCCGCACAATTCAAGTTTGTAAGTGCTCCCATCCCCACGGGCACAGAACTAGATAAATGGTTCGATCCCGGATCAAGAAAGTTTAAACCGTAAGGTTTGCTAGGCAATGTGCTATATTTCCAGCTAAGTTTGTATTAAACAGATTTAACTCCCCGCAATTTCCTCTCTGCGAACAATTTGGTAGCCTCTCCATCAAATATGTCACATCCATACCAATGTCAATGTAGGAGAGATCTAGATAATTCAGATTGCATAAATTTTGAAATGTTGCCGTATCATCCCATTAAGATAGTTGCTCCCTAGGTTAAGTGTTTCTATCGAGGTCATGTTCCCCAATTCATCGAAAAGGAACCAAATAGCCCACAAGTATCAAGTTCAAGGCTCTTAAGGCTAGTCACATCCCAGAACCAGTTGGATGTAACTTGGCTATTTAAGGAGTTCCCTGACAGGCTGAGTTCCTCAAGAGCGGTAAGGTTGAGATGTAAAAGAGATGGAGCCGAATTAACGATACCGCAGAACCTTCCAAGCGTAGTACTCTCAAATTAGGAAGGGTGTTCACCACATGAACCCAGTCAGCCACTGTGCTAATGTTCACCCAACCCATGTTGAGATACTTTAGTGAAGTGAGTTGTGCCAGCCACGAAATCTCATGTGAATACAGATGTACAAGTGCAAGGAAATTGAAGCCGTTGCTAATGTCAAGGTAAACTAACTTGGACAGGTTGCCTAGTTGAGGTGGCACCCTACCAACGAAATCCATATAGGAGAGGTCGAGATACTTCAAGCACTTGAGAGAGCCCAAGAATTCAGGTATTGGCACGCCACCGACACCGAGAAGGTTCCCACTGAGGTCCAGGTACCTCAAACGTGGTAGGTCAAGCAAAGAAGTACTTATCTGTCCACTTAGCCAATTGCCGTTGCCGTTAGGATGATCATCGTATGCCCAATAGTAATCATCCTCGAAGTTGTTGTTGCGGAGGTCAAGCTTTATGACATGGCCTGTGGTATTGCTGCACATGACGCCGCGCCACAGGCAGCAGTCATGGCCACTCCACGAGCCAAGACGGTTCATGGGGTCATCAGTTATTCCTGATTTGAAGGACAGCAGCGCAGCCCTCTCAGACGCGAAGCAGCTGCTGCTACTAAATTCCGCGGCACTGGCCGCCGATGTGGTGGCTGCGGCGGCAGAGACGAGCAAGAAACAGAGAGCTGCTGCATGGTGCGTGGTGGAGGGTTGTAGAATTCCGGCCATTGTGTGCTGATATTTTGACGCACTGATCACTCCAGTTTATATAAGGGTTAATTGGCTTCATGCCATTTGGAATTTTCATGGGTTGGAGATCTACCATTACAATTTTAGATATTAGAAATATACCATTAGAAATCTTCTATACTTTGGAATCTCACATTCTCTACGATAGCTCGCGTACGAGGATTCTACGTAATTCCATATGGACAAATTTACCCCTGTGTGTCACGGTCTTTTCGTCGTCCTCCCGACAGAAACGGCCGCCGGCGGCCACAGCTAGGAGCCTAGGAACCTAGCGGCCGGCGTCCCCAATCCCGACGGCCAGCAGCTCGTCAATTCTAGCGGTAGCAGCTTGGTGTGCCTGGCTGCGGCAGCAGCTGTGCCTGCACAGCTCGGCTGTAGCCATGGCCACCACAGGTTCCAGCAGCTTGGTGTTCAAGGTGGAGAGGAACGGGAAACAAATGGAGATGAGTCTGATGACAGAGAGCTCTCTCCTCTTCACGATGGAGACAAGGGCAAGCACGTCCATACAGAAAGACTATGAGACCTCGTACATCAGGATACGTAGAGAATGTGAGATTTCAAAGTATATAAGAATTCCAATGACATATTTCCAATATCCAAAATTGTAATGGTAGATCTCCAACCCGTAAAAATTTCAATGGTATGAAACCAATTAACCCTTTATATAAGGCAGTACTATATATATAAGAGAATTTTTACGGTGCTTGGGAGGAACCGTGGTTCCTCCCGTTAATCTGTTTCCCAGCAGGTTCAGTAGTATTAACGTACACTCGTACAATCAAGAGTCCACTTGCTCCAAGTCAGTCAAGTTGCCTGCGTCGTCAGTTCCATCCTGTGCCGGCGAACCCTTTCTGCCTGGGAACTGAGGAGCGCCACATATATAATTGTCGGGTGCCAACGGTTGCCTAGTATGAATGGAACTTCATTGATTAAAAAGAAAAGAAAGAAAAGAAAAAAAAAAAAACATCGCTCTCTCAAATTGTTTGGCTGGATTCTGATCTTCAAGGGAGACCACAATTCAAAAGTAAACTGATCAATCAATGTTAATTGGTTTTATTCCAAGATGATCACTAGAAATATTTCTAGAGCAGAGAGGAGGTAGCAAAGTAAGAATCGGAATATAATATACCAGTAGTATTAACGTACAGTCAAGAGTCCACTTCCTCCAACTGTCAGTCAAAATTGCCATTATGCTGAATATTTTGAAGCACTGATGACTCCCCGTTTAAGGCAGTATAGCGTCCACACACTTTCGTCCAAGTCAGTCAAAATTGCCTGCGTCAGTTCCATCAACTTTTTTTTGAAGGATTCAGTAGGGGTAAGGCCCCCCACTTAATCGTTTTTCATTAATAAAAGCAACAAGTACAAAATACAATGCACGAGATGTGCTACAGGAGTGGGGAGGGGGACAAACTAAGGGATACTCTCCAAATAAGATAAAGGGCCTGCAAGGCTTGGTTTAGCTTTGATGCAAATCAAACCAATCTGCTCCTTGAAGTGTCTCTTCCATGCAACATAAGTGCATTGTTTGTTATTAAAAATGAGATCATTCCTGGAGTTCCAAATGGACAACCAAGCAGTAATGATGACTTCTGTGAAAAATGGGGCAGCAAAATCTAATCTCGCTTGAATAACCATGTCCAGTGGAGGCAGTGAAAAATTCCAATTGATTCCAAGTACAATCCAACAAGCTTCACTGCAGTGGAAGAAGAGGTGCCAAATGGTTTCTTCATCAGTATTGCAAATTGCACAGGAATAGCTAGGTAAGAACATGTTCTTTCTTCTTAACATGCCTCTGGTGTTCGGTCTATCTTTAAGCAGCAGCCAGAAGAAGAATTTGTGCTTTCCGAGATTAGATCCAGACCACATCCATTCAAACAAAGGAGAAGCCTCTTGATGACCCAACAGAAGCTTATAAGCTTTTTTTGAAGAATAAAAAGGTGAGTTCCAAACATAGCACCACTGATCGGAATTTTCACTATTCCAGTTCAAAGAGTCTAGTAGATTTTGGAGTAACTCAAGCTCACTATGTGCTTGAACTGAACGTTCCATCAACTTCAATCATTATGTAGGGAAGAAATTTCCGTGCCGGTGATTGGAGGTTAGTTGCCCATGGAGGCAACTCAAGAGTCAAGAGCGCCACATATTACTGATAATAGTACCTTTCAATAATTATTTTGTTAATTATTTTTTTATACTCGAAGAGGATCGTTAGAAATACTAGCAGGGAACCCCACGCTTCGTGCGGGCAACGGAACACGACGTCGTGTCCAATTGACTTATTAGGTGCTGCGACGAAGATGGCATACTTGTGTCAACCATTTATGGTCTATAACCCCTATATATAAAGACAAGACCCATTAGCTAATTCTCTCGATATCAAAGATGCCACCTCACCATCCCGCTAACACCCCACTAGCATGCCACCACCTCCAGCCCACTAACCCTTCCTTGCGTTTGTAACACCGAAATTTTGCATCATTTTAAAATTCACTAAAAATTTGAACTTTTTATAATCACAACTAAAACTTGACTTTACTTTTCCCGCACGAAAAAACCTATTTTCGAAAACCCTGCATAAAATTCACCATATAGAAAATAGGCCTTTGTTTGGATGTTTGAATGTTTGCTTGCTTGTTTGATTGAGCTCTAGAATTTATTTTGGCATCAAATAATATTTCCTTGTTATCACCCAAACCCTTCCATGTTATCCCCACCAAATACTATCCCTGATCATCGTCCACCCAAATACCCTCCTCGATCTTTTCCTCGATCTCCAACCACCAAATAATTTCTCCTTGACATTCCACCAAATACCCTCCCTGACCTCCTCTTCAAACACCAAGCATCACACTACCAATATACCCAAATCCCAATCCTCGCCATCGTGCTTGGTTTATTTAATTGTTCTGGGAAATAAAGAAGCCATCACGCATGTTTATATACAAACAATATATGATGATATACACAGACATGCGACCATGAATCATGTACGTGTGTATTCTAATATATGTATATAAATATATAAGAGCATGGGCAAGTATGTGTTCACATATAAATATTTACAAATATGTGTGAATACATACATTTTATTTACAAATGGAAAATGGGAAAAGACAAAGAAAAGGGAATAACAATAATGGCACACGGGCCTGATCTCCCTTCTCTTGACCCATGGCCTGCTTGCCTTTGTCCTTCCTCCTTGGCCCAATTCGAGCACCAGGCCCAGATCGGGACAGCCCAAGAAGCAACAGCAGCAGCCCAACAGCACTCCCTCTCCTCTCCTTCACTTACACGCGGGCCCCACCTGTCATTCCCTTCTCCCACCTCCCTCCTTCCTCTCTGTTTCTCCCCACGCGCAACACGCGCACGCCTGTGCCGATTGACCTAGCTACAGAGGCACCACTGACCTTGCCGGAGCGCCAGGCTGCCACCACCGCTCTCCTCCGTCGTCACATGCCGACTTCCACTGCTCCTGCCGACTCGGACACAGCAGCAACGCGGACCGCCTGTGCCCCGCCGCCCTTCTCCGTCGTCGCGACGTGCCGACAACCGCTGTGCCCGACGACGCCCACACAACTCCGGTCACCACCTCCACTGCACCATGGACGCCAGCTGGAGCTCATCAATGGCGCCGAGCTGGAGCCTGCTCGACTTGCCGGAAATATCCCCGGCAAGCCGCTGCCCCTCCGCCTATAAAAGCCGGCCAAAGCACGCTGGGGACTTCGCCTCTCGAGCTCGGCCTCAGTTTCTTCCTCCCCGAGCTCCTCCCCTCCTCCCTCTGCTTGCTGCTCTGCACTTGCCTCGCCAAAGCCGCGCGCACGCGCAGCGCCGCGCTCACCGCGTCCAACCACCGCGCGCACAGCCGCCTCGCCGCGCCCACGCAGCGCCATGCCGCGCTCGCGGCCACGCCACCAGAGCCGCGCATCGCGCCCACCTCGCCGCCGCTTGCCGCCTTGCCTTGCTGCACCCCCCCGCGTCACCACGCTGGCGCGTCGCGCACACCCACGGGCACGCCGTGCCGCGCTGCCCGCCACCGCGCCCAGGCCGCCGCCTCCCCTGCTCCCTTGGCCGGCTCGCCACAGAATGCCGCGCCGCCTCGCGTTCACCACCTGCCCGCGCGGCGCTCCCCGCGCAGCACCGCCCGCCATCCGCCGCCGCACCGCACACCAAGGCCACCACCATCCCTTGCTGCTCGCCACGCCGTGCCGCATCGCCGCCGCTTAGCCCCGCCACACCGCGCCACCACCGTCTCACTGCCAAGCACCCGCCGCCGGCCATCTTCCTCTCTCCCTTTCCCCCTCCCCTCTCTCTGCTTCACTCGCGCGAGGACGGAACGAGGACGACGGACGCAGTCAACTCGTGACCAACGACCGGATGAGGATGGGGAATCAATCGGCATCCAATGCCATCCCAGCGGGTCCCACGTGTCATAGGCTCCCCTCTTCTCCCCTTTCCTGAGTAGACCCGGTCTACTAGAACAAAGAAAGAGAAGGGGCGGTCCACCAGATCGGTCCACCATCCATGGACCAGCAGGCACAGCCAACCCAGACCGTTGACTGGACCCCGCGCATCAGTCGAACAGTAAACGCTACGCGTACCCGGCCAGTGTACACGGAGGTGTATAAATCCATTTTCCAGTCTTCCAAAAATTCCCAGAAAATTCTTGAAGAAACTAGGTACACCCCAGACCCTACCCAACCTTTCACATTCCAGTTTCAACATTCTAAAAATTCCAGAATTATTTCCAAGGGTTTAATTCATTTATAAAATCTTGATTAAACTTTGGAAATTCATATCTTTTCCATTCTAACTCCAAATCCCTCCATTCCAGTTCCATAATTCCTCTAAAATCATGCCCTATTTATTCATGTCCTTGCCCTAATATTTGATGCCCATTTAAATTCTAGTTTATGTTGTGCCCTTTTATTTGTTTAATCGCGCGTCGTAGAATACGTAAACCCCAGTTTCGCCTTCTGCTAATCCACACCATGCACTGTCTATTCTTGTATGCGTGTACACTCTTACGTACACGGGTACTTGAGTATACACACACGTAGTTGCCCACATGCTAGATATACGCGGTAGGTTATTTATGTATATAAATGCATAGAGTGGTATTTGAAATATAAATAAATATACATATATACCTATCGATTAGATCTACGCATGGCTAACCCCGCTAACCTAGTTCGTACACTTGGGTATTTGTAGTCCATGACACATACTCTAGTATACGTGTCCTTTACACGCATAGGGTACGCCCGATGTACGGGTATACGCGTATGTGTGGCTAACCCTAGACTAGGACCCTAACCCTGCTAACCGTAGGCACATACATATGCATGTGCGTATGTGTCGCTAACCTCGTACGGACTTATAGGAGACCGACCATGTCACGTATTTCAGGTTCACATGAAAGTGAACATTAATAATGTGGTCTGGTTCTCCATCAAGCATCCGTACCGCACTAACCTAGCCCGTAGGATCCACCTAGATGGATGGATTCCGTCTATCCTATCATACTTCAAACTTACAGAATAATGGTAGGAGTAGATAGTAATCTATCCATCGACCCCAAAAGCTAACCCACGTAGGGACGTCGTATGCTTTGATTGTTATGCTTGTGTTTATTGTCACCGGAGATTACACGACCGTCCGATAGAACCCGGAGTAGCGCTACACCAAGACGAAGGAGCCGGAGCACACAAGACAAGAACCTTGGATATACTCTTCAGCGAATAGAGGCAAGTCCTTACCCCCCCCTAACCTGACTTAATTACTATAATAATTAATGAGATGATTAAGATAAGTATAACCAGGGCAAGCCGTGCGGGAGTACTCATGGGCTATGTGCGTGAGGCTTTGCTAGCCTTTGCCGTTAACTTAAGTAATAATGTGAACCTTCCCAACAAAAAGGTGAGTGGTGATAGTCTACATGGAGGTGGACCAATCACAATCGGGGATGAATCCCGCGGAGAGATGCTCGCCTCCCTAAGGACCGGTTCATAGACCTTCTACCTAGTGTAATATTACGTACAGCCACACGCCGAGATGGGACGGCTTGATTCCACACCCCGTTGGGTTGAGGTATAATTGGAGCCAAGGTGGCCGGAGTAGGCAAACGATCTATCGGGAGCTGACTCGGATGCTAAGTGATCTTCCGAGGTCGGGTTGGCGTGATTGCTTTGTGATCCTCCACGTAAAACAATTGGCGCAATGTTGATATCGTATACGAACTTATGAGTTGGCGGATCTTTGAAAGATCTTCCCAAATGCCGCGTGTGCTAATGGGATGCCGAAAGTGACCTTCCCATTTCCAACCCCCGAGAAGTCGTGGTGAAGATTATACCAACACACCTAAGGTAGCACCCAAGCGGGTACGGATCTCGTTAGGCCTGTCTAAGCCAAGTCACGGTGGCAAGGGCAGTGCCTATCGTGTGGGGAAATTTGTACAACCTCTGCAGAGTTAATTGAATCTATTCGAATAGCGACGTCCTTAGAATGGACAAATGCTAGGCCGAACATCTATGATTAGAAACACAATCCGGTATGTGACTCGTTACCTTGAGCTTGGATAATAATTAACTTCGGGAACTAGCGAGAGCAGTTTTAGAGACTCGCTAGGGCCCAACCCCTAATAATTACCACCCCTCGGTTTGGACTTGCCGAAGTACGAAAGTACTCACCCCTCTATTTCTATTTTTAGAATGCCAGCTGCAGGAGTGTATCCAAGGAAATCAAGTTACGAAGGAGGACACGAAGACGGGATTACAAGGAGGAAACTCTCGAAGACGGAGGCGAACATGAAGAGCTACGAGATGATGATGTGATCGAAAGTTATAGGAACGTGCAATAGGAGTAAGTCCAGGGGGTTTGTCCGCACTCCAAGCTTGCTCAGAGGAATGGAGCCCTCACGGGTCTTTGCCGCGTAGGATCTCTCGATAGGGTTATCATAGTAGGCCTACGGCCGAGTCATGTAAAACCCAAACCATGTATCATATTTTCCTCAATAGCAATAAAAGTATAGTTTTGATATCATATCCACTTAATTAGGGCGTATTTGTGCGTGATCCCGACGCAAATACGCGTGATTAAGGAAACCTCGAAATGGGGTGTGACATGCGCCACGTCATCAACATGTCCCACATGTTTATGGGCATAAAAAAAGTTATAACTCATAAACCAAAAAATAAATTAAATTTTGATTCAACCATTAAAACTCATTTTAATAAATCCTTTAAAACAAGATCTCACATGGATATATTTTGATAAAATTATAAGTGGGACCCGTTGGTATAGAGAGAAAAAAAAAAAAAAAAAAAAAAAAAAAGAAAAAGAAGAAAGAAAAAGAATTGGAGGGTGATAATATTGTAACTCATAGAATTCTCCTTCATACCCAGCGGCAACGCACGGGAATTACTCTAGTTAAATAAAATGCAACATTTAGTTTTGTACCAAGAAAAAAATAGACTAAGATAATGGCATACTTTATAAACGAAGAATAGGTCAATCGAACATTTCATTCTCTGGCTTGTGGGTCATGCAGGTTTTTGGATCTATATGTATGCAGGAGGCATGAGAATTCAAAAATCAATATAATCCAGAATATTATTGTAAGCTTCCCATTAACATTAAGGTTCGGGTTGGCCTACAGAATATGTAGAGCATGAAAATCTTTCATGTGTTGAGAAAATGTTTCATATGTAGTTTAATGAAAATTTGTTGACATGAAATTAATCTAAGGTTAACACATTTTTTAGCATCTCTGTTATTTTGTTGAGATAAAAAAGTTTCATTGTTTGGTACAATTTTTTTTTTTCAACAAAGGAGTAAAAGTACTTACAAATATGTGAAGGCAGTGAGTTGGTTTATGTCGTTGCTTAATGTATCATGCAGATTCCCGGTTGCTAATTTTCTGCAAACATGAAATTTGAGCATAGTGTTGTGGAGTTTTTCTACTACAATAAGGATATAGTTATTCAAACATTGACACTTCAGTCACCCTTTCATTGTTTGGTACAATTTTTTTTTCCAACAAAGGAGTTGGTTTATGTGAAGGCAATGAATTACGTTATGTCGTTGCTTAATGTACCATGCAGATTCCCTGTTGCTAATTTTCTGCAGTGTTGTGGAATTGTTTTTTTACTATGATAAGGATATAGTTATTCAAACACTGACACTTGAGTCACCCTCCCATTTAGAACACAAAATTCTATCCGAGGAGGTATAGGGATTAGTTGGCCCTGTCCAGCTTTGCAGCACATTCTTCCAATTGGAATCATGTATCAAACCAATTCCATTCACACACAAGACAAAAAGGAGACATATTTAGATTAAAATGGAAATAAAAAAGAGTTTATAGTCTCAGGTTTCAAGCTGAAACATAGTTAGCCCTGCCTTAATCCATTGTAGATAGAGGTCGCTGGCCTTCATGAGGTGGCTGCTGCTACCTGAATGTCATGATTGCCCTTTTGCCTTGCTCTTCTTACCTCAGTGAACCTTCAAACTCTTACAAACCCTGCTTCTACAAAGTTATAATATCACATATTTGAATGGTAACCTCCTGTTCCTCACGTAAAAAAAAAGGGACACCACCATACATGTTTGCGTTCAAACTTTTTACAAAAAAAAAGGATAAGTATGTCCAGTGCTCTATTTCAGTCAAATAGTTGATACATTCATCTATTGCCACATTATGAAAAAAATTGTCCTGCTACTTTATTGCTTTTACCTGCATCCTGACAAAAAGAAATGGTTATTTCAAGAATCCAGTTCTTCCTGTACATGCTACAACTATATTTGGTGCATGCCTTTTAAGTCAACCGGTAATGTGTATTATTACAACATTCATCTTTACCTAGGTATGCTCATTGTTTCTTGCGTTTAGTTGTTTCATATACTCTGTATGATATGTCTTCAAATAATACTAATCATGGTTGCCTTTCCTCTCTGTAAAAGTGTAACCTTATTGTTGCCTTTCCTACCGCAGGCAAAAAGAGCGAAAGCAACTTCATCCCAGTCTTACGTGCGACACCAGGCTGTTCTTAAATCGGAAATCTTTACTGAATCATCTCATGCACTGGAATCATCATCTACTGCCGGAATTATCATAATTTGACCATTAATATGTAAAATAGAAGATGCTCACCAAAGTTTGTCATCCCATTTTGCAAAATAGCTGTCAAATTAATGTATGATGCTGCACCCATAATTGCCAACAAATGCTACCCCAGCCAAGTTTGGAGTATGAAACAAATTGCCTGTTTGAGGCCCTAAACTCGAAAGTGTAAATTGCTTATTTAAGATCCTAAATGAACTCAAATAAAAAAATTGTCAACTACAAAGTTTCATAGCTTTTTGAGATCTACAATTTTCATTTAGCAATCTTCTCAATCCAAGGTCATCTAGGACACTTCAGCTATTGGATTAGTTAAAGCTCTATTTGACTAATATGGCCCACAAGATAATTTCAAATGGGAAAGTTATCAATTATAAAGTTTCATAACTTTTCTAGATCTACAACTTTCATGCTGGTAGTTTACGATCCAAGGTTGTTACACGAATTGAAACATGCATTTCTAGGACAAGATGATTGTAAATGAAAAAACCGCAAGCTACGACAGTTTTCATGCAAAATTTCCAAAGAACACGCCCCTGTGGGATTCTAACCCGTGACCGCTTCCTCATTATGTCTAGATTTCCTTTAAGTTGCCCACATATTGCATAAAGGTGAGTGTAAATTTCATGTTTGGGGCCCTAAATTGAGTGTAAATTGCTTTTTGAGATCCAAAACAAACTCAAATCGAAAAGTTGTCAACTACAAAGTTTTATAACTTTTTGAGATCTACAATTTTGATTTATGGAGTTTCTCCATCCAAGATCATCTAGGACAGTTCGGTCATTGGGTTTGTTAAAGCTCTATTTGCATAATATGGCGCATGAGATAATTTTGAATGTAAAGGTTGTCAATTACAAAGTTTCCTAACTTTTGAGGTATACAACTTTCATGTTGGTAGATTCTATATTTGAGATTGCTACAAAAATTTAAATTTTAAAATTGAAAAAATTCAAATGTACTTTTCTATGCTAAGATTTTTTAGGGAACTTTTCTATGCCAAGATGGTTGTGAATAAAAAGTCACGAAGTCTTCTAACCCCGTGGCCTCTCCCTGGCTCATAGCTGCTCTACCACCGCACCACAATACACGGTCATCACATAGTAGACAATAAATGCTTCACAGCTTTTTATGAAACCAATACAAAACTATTTGATTGAACCTATGGCACGATATCAATGAAAGCTTCACGAAACTCATGGCCAAACTTTCGACGCTTAAGTGATACCCCAAACTCGTCGATTAGAATTGTCATCCCAAGCAAGTTGGCTGCATCACCAATATGCTGTTGCATCTAGGTTTTCACAAACTGCAGGTGACTGTCCTCTTCAGAATGAGGCAAGCTGGCAAAATGATCTCACTCAGTCATATAATAATGAACTCAATCTCATAAAGTGCTTAGATGATAGCTGGTCAGCTACAAAACTCACAGTGGAAACATGTGTACATGAGGACTATCTAATTGTGAGAATAAATATGAATAGAAGCTAAATCAATTCCCAGTGCACGATGGTTCCTGATAAAATCTGTCCCGATAGTTCCAGAATTAGCATCATGTGGAGTTGACGGCATAAGAAGCCATTTCTTCTATCCATGCCTACAGGAAACTCCCAAGTGTTTAAACACCTGTAAGTATAGAAAAAAAAAAAAAAGAGAATCTCGGTATGCAATTTTGCAGAGCATAAAATTCTTGGCATAAAGATGAAGTACTGTATAGTGGAGCATTTAAAATTGGGTGAAAAATCATTTTGGTCATAAGCTGAAGCGCTGATCCAACATCACAGCGTAACAAATCGAAGTTAGCAATCATATTTACATAAGCAAGCATAGAAAGGAAATGGGTTGGGGAATGTATCAAAGAAATATGGAATTAAAGGCATCATCACTGATTGATTAGGCACACTGCAACTATATATATACCATGTTGCTAGCGCTACAAATTTTTTTTTTCATTCATAAGGCAACATTGGAACAAATCATGTTTGAAAAAGCGGTAACAATACAATAATGTTGTACGTGCAGCACCATACAACGACACCTGAATTGTAGGAGTTAATATCAAGAATCGTTGTAGAGGCAAATCATCGAGCATGTGGTGTGGGTCATCCATTAGTAAGCCATTCGGGAGTATAAGAGGAACTGGAGGAACACATGGTCACATGGTGCGGTGGCCTTACCTTTTTTGTATTGTCTCTGCGTGTAGTGTAGCAGGGCCATCGGCGGCTGAATCATCGATTTGGGTGGTCGTCGTGTACTGCAGGAAGTCATAGTGTAGCTCAGCATCGTCCTTTTACCTTTCGATAGATTTGTGGTGACATTTTTTACAACAAACAACTTTATTATCAGCAGCAACGTGCCGAGAGAATAGTTAGTGCGAACACATGGTTGATTTATAATCAAATGTGTTTAGTTGTGTGATTGAGTGATTGTCAACAGTCAACATTTTACCTCTATTTTCTTTTTATTCTTTATGCTTCGGCTATGTTCACCGACACACGTGGAGTGTGTCGAAGACGATATCTCTTGGTTCGTGTTGTACAGGTGTGGAGCTCGGAGATGATAGCCGACGGGCGAGGTGAAGGGGCCAAGGAGGATGTGCCGGGCCGACGGACCGCGGAGGTGAAGGACGGACGTGAGGCTTGGACCGAGGGATCGGAGCGCCGGGTGGCTAGCCATGGTGGTGACCATGGTGGGTGACACACGGACATCGACGAATGCAAGAGGACGCCGGGACCGTGTCAATCGGGTCAAGACGGGCGAAGCGTGCGAGCGAGCGGGGAGCTCGGATGACTTGGCGACTCGGGTGGTCAAGACGGCGATGACACGTGTCGAGGAGGTTTGGTGGTTTGCCCTCAAAACCATCGGGCGCTGACCGTGTCGATCGGGTCAAGACGGCGAAGTGTAGGCGTAGCGGGAGCTCGGATGACTTGGCGACTCGGGCGGTCAAGACGGTGATGACACGTGTCGATGAGGTTTGGTGGTTTGCCCTCAAAACCATCGGCGGGTTTGGTGGTTTGGGCCTCAAAACCACCGGCGGCGGTTTCCGGGTTTGGGCCTCAAAACCCGAGGCGGATGTTCCGGTGGACGGAAGGGACGGCACGTGGTAGCATCTAGGAGATTGCGTGGAGCAAGGCTACGGATGAGGAGGCGCGGTGGCCGTCGGATCAAAAAAATACCTAGAGTCGACCAAAATAGCCCTAGGGTTAGTGGTTTTGGCTCATATGTATCGAAGGGCAAAATAGGGATGAGAAATAAGGACCATAAGTAGTGGATGGCAGCCATCCTCCCCTCTTTGCCTCTCTTATTTTCGTTTTTATTTTTCTCAATTTTAGGGTTCTTGTTTAGAGGTTCGGGAACACCAAATTGGTAACTTTTTTTTTGGTGATTTTGGATTTGGGAAGGGCGCCCCCAAATCTACCTGTCGCCTCCGGGCTTTTGGATCCTGTTCCTCACTTTTTGCTGTGATTTTGTTCGTTGGAATTTTGGATCTTGTGCTGTGTTCGATGGCTTTGGCCCTGTTTAGATGGCTAAAGTTTCTAACTTTTTTTCCACTTTCTCTCCATCACATCACATTAAATACATCAAAAAAACATATATTTGGAGTATAAAATGTAGGTTAAAAAAATAACTAATTATACAGTTTAGATGTACATTGCGAGACGATTCTTTTGAGCCCAATTCTTCTTCATGGTGAGATAATATTTACCACTAACAAACGATGTGACATATGGAGCAAAATTTTTAGCCATCTAAACAAGGCCTTTGTGCAGGTGGAGATCTTGAGTCTCGGGCATCAGCAAGCAGGGCCGGTTCCTCGTTTGGGGACGAGCAGCTGCATCGCGTGGCGAGCTCGGCCCGCTCCTCGTTGGGGCACGAGGCCTTCATGGCGCGCGCCTCCAGGAGCGAGGCAGCGAGCGGCCGCACGCACGGGACCTGAGCGGCCAGGGCTACGAGCGGCCCAGGCGGCTGTCCCCTCAGCACCAGGTCGGCTCCGGGATCGAGCTCGCGCGTCCACGCGCGGAGGCCAGGAGCAGGCAGCTCCGGCGGCCACGCCCGGTGCCCTGCTGCAGCCGAACCAGCCAGAGGGGCACGTCAGCACAGCTGCGTTCGGTTCCTGGCCAGAAGCCGAGCGGCACGAGTGCCCAGGACAACGTTGACCAAGGCCGGCTCCTCATCGGGCTCTCGCACAGCACTAGCAACAGCAGCGGCAACTTATCCTCAGCAGGTAACAGAGTTGGTCGGCAAGGTAAGGCAAATCAAATCTCTCACGTAATCAGAGCAGCAGCAGTGGCTGCGTTGTTTTATGCAGATCGACTACACCTAGTTAGTTTTGGCTTTCACTGGTTACGAGCTCTGTTCTTTTGGAATTGTATTCAGCAATTAGATAACTTCAAGCTCTCACCTTGCTCTGTGTTACTTTTTGTGCTTCTCTAAATAATCATCGACATGTTAGCCTGCAGTTCTAGTTAATATTTCTAGTGCTCGGTTCATACTTACTTAGAGTTAAATATTAGTTTATGTTCTCTCAGCTTTGAAAGAAAATACCTGTATGGTTTAGCGTGATGCATAGCAAGTTACATAATTCCAGCAGCATGTCATTTATTTACTCAAGTTGAATGCTAGCTAGTCCTAATTGATACATTGCCTTGCCGACTCATGTGAGCCCTGTAGTTCAAATACCTTCAAGATCATTTTCATTCAGAGATATGCATATATTCTTGATTGCCGTATTGTGATTCATCTGCAGGTTCAGAGTCTTTTACTTGCGTCCATTTTCAGCTTGCTTGTTTTTGTCCGCGATTTTCGCATTCGAACTCCGATTTAAGATCCGTTTTTTACGATGAATTTCTATCAATTCGAGGAACTTATTTGAGTGCTCCTGTCACAAGTTGACTTGGGTATCTTGGTTTCGGGAACCCGCTTCTTCTCAATAGGAGCCGTGTATCTCGTTTAAGTTTGTTCCTAAGATTGGGGGTTGAGCCGATGACCCAAAATTAAAAAGGAAAATCGAGGCTCCCATTCACACCCCCTCCTGTCGCCGTTTTCGGTCCTTCAGTTAGTCTACAGACTAGTCCTTGTAAAACAGGGCACTGGGATACATGGTTCTCATAGGAACAACAAAACTATAAATCAGGGTGCTGAGAGGCAGAGAAAGAAATAGCCTGGCGAGCCAGAGCATCCGCAGTGGTGTTGAGCTGCGGGTTGATGTTGAATAATTTGTAGTTCCTGCCTGTCGCATGATTGGAAAACATTTTAGTAAACAGTTTGATTAGTGTTGGACCGGTCATAAGAGCTCACTTTCCCTTGTTCCGACTCTAATTTTTTTTGCACCAGAATCTAAATAATGTCCAGTCACTTCCTTCCATAACTATGTCAACACTTGCTGTTTATCTGATGAAACTGAAAATTCTGAATATTGTCCATTCAGTAACCCGGCCAGAACAACGGTTCAGTTTCAGTACCTGCTGTTTATGTGCTAGTTAATTCAGCAATTGAATCATCCATCCTATCTGATTCATTCGTTGAATAGTTCAAAATTAAAGTTGTGCACAGTGAATCCGGTCAGCTGGAGCACTGAGCCTGCACTGCATCTGCCTGGAGCCCGGTGAGGTGATGCCGCAACGATGCGACTCGCCCGGGCGCCAGGTGCCGCTGCAGCCTGCAACGGAGTACTGCACATGCGGGGCCGAGGGGCTCGTTCCTCCGGGGAAGTCGCGCCAGCCGCTGGAGGGAAGTCGAGTTCGTCGAGCTGGAGCTTGGTGTTGGTGTCGTGGGAGGAGGTGCCGCCGGGAGTCGCGCAGAGAGAAGAGGAGCGGGCGATGGTTTTTATCTGACATTTTCTCTTCCACTTCCTTGAGCAGAACCATCAAGGAAACTTTCAAGACAGCAGACCTCCACGGCATGCAACTGGAGTTGGTAAGTTTTTCGACAGTGGGGGAGGTTGAGGGAGGTCGGCATGGTTGTGCTGGTGGAGGAAGATGATATATGTCGACATGGATAATTTGAGTAGGAGTTGGCTTTTGATACTACCATGCAAAAATAATAAGCGTTGTCACCTCCTTTCAGAGGCTGCATTAGTTTATTAATAGAGTCAAGAACAGCCCTTGACATGGCATTACAAACAAAGACCCAATCCGAGATTAATTGATAATCCTATCCTATTGTACAACATACTAATTGGTACAATACTTTATATCTATCTTTTATTGCTAAACGGACTACCAATCAATCTCGGATCTTGTCCATGATTTGATACATGTCATACAAGGACAAACTACCTGTTTACACCTTATACAACCAAATTTGTACAAGTGACTACCGAAGGCATACTCTGTGGTAGAGTGTGTCAAGTAGCTTGAAAAACTTATAGGATACAAAATACCAGCAAAGGCCCACCACAAATCCCACTATGAAACCCAGGCACAAATCCATATCAGCCCATCCATTTTTATGGTGTATGATGGGATGCCCTTCAATTGGCTGATCAACGGGGCATTGATTTTGAAGAGGATGTCCACAAAGACCTGGGTTACCTTTATACATGGAAGCCGGATCATCTGTGTTCAGAGTGTCTAGTTGATTTCCAGAGGGTATTCTGCCTGATAAATTATTGTAGGACATGTTCAGAAAGCTCATCGATGTCAAATTTGATAAGCACCAAGGAATTTCACCAGAAATTTGGTTGTCTGAGAGGTCAAGAGACTCCAATAATTGCAAGGTGCAAATTTGTTCTGGAATATGTCCAGTTAAGTGGTTCCATGACAAATTCAAATTTATCAGTCCAACAAGAGAGCTTATTTCCTCTGGAATTGGTCCAACTAAATTGTTCTGAGATAAGTCTATACTCATCAGGAATATTATATTTCCTGTATATTTGAGCTCTTGACCTTTTGTTTCCACTACGAAACTGTCATTAGCCAGTCCGAAAGCCGTATATGCAACTTTTGAATCATATTCTACTGTAAAAGGATTCTGTCCTGGATCTAAAGGCTTACTTGTAGTGAAAGTCGTTAAATGAACTAAAGAGCGTGGTATTGCCCCGCATAAACTGTTATTTGCAAGATCCAAAAACGAAGAGCAGAAAGTTGTGTTATCCCAACTGGAATGCTTCCAGAAAAAGAATTGGATCTTAATCCAAGAATTACCAAATGTGGCAATTCATCACTTATCCAAGCTGGTAACTTACCACTAAAATTATTGCGGGACAGATCCAGGACAATAAGGTTTTTGCAAATTTGTAGGAACAAGGGAAATTCACCCGAAAGGTTGTTGTCATTCAGAAGAAGAGCATGGAGCTGCAAATTTGAAGAACTTGCACTGCTAGAATTTTCTGTTGATATGGTAGAAGAGTTCCACTGTTTCAGATCATTGGTGCTGCAATCGAAGCTTCCTTTCAAGGAGATTTTTTGATAGGTTCAGTATTCGCAATTGCTTCCACCGACAAATTGATACAGGAATAACCCCAGTTAAACGGTTGGAGAAGAGATGCACAACCTGTAACAATGGAGCTTCAAAATTTAATGATAGTTGCCCATTTAGAAGGTTTTTTGATATGTCCAATATACTTATTGTTCTAGGCAACCGTGGTACTGAACCAATTAGATTATTTGAATGGAGAAATAGGATTTTCAATGACATGAAGTCCAAATTCGGGGGCAACTCGCCACTAATATTGTTATAGGAGATGTCCAAGACATCAACATTAGAAAAAACAATCCAGAACCAGTTTGGAATCCTTCCAAAGAGACCTGTGTTTGAAATATTAAGTTGAATAATATTCCTTTGTGTACGAAGCCATGTAGGAAATCCAGGGCCCATATGACAAGATGCAAAGTATGCAAAATTAAGTTGAAATGGTGGCATCCAATCAAAATCAACTATTAACTCTAGATGACTATCTGATAAATTGATATATTCCAAATTTGTTAGGTTGGCGAAGTGTTCCTGTGATATTACACCACTTAGATTGTTGCCGGATACATCCAGAGAAGCCAAGTTTGTAAGTGCTCCAATCCCCACGGGCACAAAACCGGATAAATAGTTTGATCCCAGATGAAGATTGCTTAAACCAGTTAGGTACGGTAGGCAATAGGTTATATTGCCAGTTAAGTTTGCTTCATTCAGATATAACTCCTGCAATTTCCTCTGAGGACAACTTGGTAGCCTCTCCAATAAATGTGTTATGTCCATACCAATGTCATTGGAGGAGAGATATAGATACTTCAGATTGCATAAATTTTGAAATGTTGCCGTTATCATCCCATGAAGATGGTTGAACCCAAGGTCAAGTGTTTCTAGTGAGGTCATGTTTCCCAATTCATCAGGAAAGGAACCAAATAGCCCACAAAAATAAAGATTGAGTCTCTTAAGGCTAGTCACATCCCAGAACCAGTTGGGTGCAATTTGACTGTTTAAGGAGTTCTGTGATAGGCTGAGTTCCTCAAGAGCTGTAAGGTTGAGATGTAAAAGAGATGGATCAGAATTCACAATACCACAACCTTCCAAGCGTAGTACTCTCAAATTAGGAAGGTTGTTTACTACATGAACCCAGTCAACCGCTGCGCTAATGTTCACCCAACCCATGTCGAGATGCTTTAGTGAAGTCAGTTGTGCCAACCATGAAATCTCAGGTGAATACGGTTGTGTAACGAAAATATAGTTGCTGTTAATGTCAAGGTAAACTAACTTGGACAGGTTGCCAAGCTGAGGCGGAACCCTACCAGAGAAATCCATATTGGAGAGGTTGAGATACTTCAAATACTTGAGAGAGCCCAAGAATTCAGGTATTGGCACACCACCAAGAATGTTCCCACTGAGATCGAGATGTCTCATATGTGGTAGGTCAAGCAAAGAATTACTTATCTGTCCACGCAGCCTACTGAAGTTGTGGCTAGAACCATCCGCATATGCCCAAAAATCATCCTCGAGGTTGTTGTTGCGGAGGTCGAGCTTTAAGACATGGCCTGTGGCATTGCTGCACATGACGCCGTGCCACAGGCAGCAGTCATGGCCACTCCACGAGCCAAGCCGGTTCATGGGGTCCTCAGTAATTCCTGATTTGAAGGATAGCAGCGCCGCCCTCTCAGACGCGAAGCAGCTGCGGCTACTAAACTCCACATCACTAGACATGGAAGTCGCCGATATAGCAGCGGTGGTAGCAGCAGCAGCCACGATGAGTAAGAAGCAAAGCGCTGCAATTTGGTGCGAGGAGAAGGATTGTAGAATTCGGGCCATTGTGCTAGCTCGATCGACCATACTAGCTATGAACTTCGAATGAAGCAGATCGACTCCAGTTTGGCAGTTTATATTAACATACGCAGTCAAGATCGAGTCCACGTCTTCCCAAGTCAGTCAAGATGCCTGCGTTTTAAGTCCTCATTGAAGAAGCACGCCGGCCATTGTCAGGCAAAATGTACGTGCATCATGCATGGAGGCCCGATCAACACGCTAACATTAACACCGTTGTCTCCCCGTACTCAGGTGACCCATGACTTGCCTCCCTGCTGCTGCTCTACGTACGGCTTCAGCCGTGAAGTATGGTGCGGGATTCTGTCATATATGTGCTGCCAAGATTTAACACCACACGGCAAGAACATGCACTGGCTGCATTGTGGATTCAATCCATGTAAAACAATGATTTTTGTCGATCAATGTTAATTGGTTTGAATATTCAAAGAGGAGCACTAGAGCAGAGGGAGGCAGTAGAGTAAGAATGGAAATCGGGAGTTACCCTGGAGCCTAGAGCCTAGAGGTGGTTCTAGTCTCTAGTTAAAAAAGGGAAAATGTATGTAAATGTTTCTGACTAGAAATAGAAATGAACATCATTCTTTTACCTTCCGATCAGGGGCGACGCCACGGTGAACTTTCCTGGTGCTTGAGCACCAGGGTAAATAATCTTTTTGCCACTAAACAGACATATTTTCACCGTATAATTTAATAAAAATTGTGTAAGTACTTAAACAATGCACCAAGATTCATTTGCTTGTGGCTTGCCACTACTTCCGATACTTTTTTTTGAGGAGAGACAGGTTTCAAGTGATCGCAACAACGAAATAAGCATGTGAAAGCCTTTTACTTGCCACACTTGGTAGAGAACTAGATGCTTTCAATGTCTTTTTAGAGCTGTTTTGGACCCCTTCATTTACTTATATAAGCTTATCTTAAATTCATAGGGTGGAGATGGGTTCTTCTTCCCAAACCTAAGTAAGTTGACTTTCTTTAATGGATTCTATTGCTGAATTACTATCGCTCGCCTGGATTGTTTGGTTACTAGCTGGTTGGGCTTTGATCTCGAAGGGTGGTAAATAAAAAACATTACTTATACAAGGAGAAAATCATAAAAATAGATAAAAATGGTAAATTTATTTACGGGTGAAGAATGATTAAAAAGTGATTGATTGATCGATGTTAATTAGTTTTACATGAAGAGGATCACTAGAAATATTTTTAGGTAGACGTGAGGTGGCAAAGTAAGAATCGAAATCCAGAGGAACTACATTGAACTACATTGGAGGTTCTAGTCTCTAGGTTAAAAAAAAAAAAAGGAAAATCACTATAAAATTTTCTATTTTGAGTAGAATCAGCATCGTTTTTAACCTTTCAACAGGTTTGTAGTGATGGTGAAGAGCCTAGAGAAAATTCCTTGGCTGTTCCACCCTAGAGAAAATTATATTTCTTCAGGGGAAAAAACTTTCTTGGACTCTAAGTAACACATTTGTTGGGCATAAAGGTTGATTGGGCGATTTATTTTTTTTGGGCTTTCTTTGGGCCTTGCAACACAAAGCCTGCGGAACACACTAGGCTAACGTAACATTCAGACCGCCGTTTTGTTTTCTTTTGACAAAACAAGCCCGCCCCCGCCGTCGTCCCCATGGCAAATTGGGCGGCGGCGACCTCCGCTCCCGAGGACCTCGTTTTTCTGCGAGATCTCGACGCGTCTGCCGGGCGGCCCCTCCTTCGGTGCCGCGCCGTTTGCGCTCCCCGGTGCCGCCGCCTCACCTCCGATGCCACGTTCCTTCGCTCACCACCGCCAGCCCTCGCCCAGCTTCGTCACCATCGGTGGCTGGCCCAAGGACGAGGGGAGGATCTACGCCCTGGATCACCGCAGCAGCCATCTTCGCCCGTCGCGGACGACGGGGGCGGAGCTTCGGGGCCCCTCTAAAGGTGCTCGCTTCGCGACGGCCTCCTCATCCTCCACGCCAACGACCGCCTCCGGATCGCAGCCCGGCGACCCGCCCGGCGCGCGCCCCTCACGCCTGCTCCACGGCGCCGGCGGCATCTCCGCGCTTTACCATCACCGCCCATCCGGTCGTATCGAGTGCTCTGCTTCTTCAACGAGAATCGAGGGCGACCACGCCCGTGGTACCACGATGCACACCCTCGGGTCCCGCGAGCTCAGGTGCGTCGGAGAGCCTCCAGCGCCGTGGGCGCCGGAGATTTGGTAACGGCGATGATGCCTGTCCCCGCGGATGGCGGGATCTATTGGGGACCGATAGAGCTTCCCCCGGCGGCAACGGCAAGGGCAACAACATGCTGGTGTTCGACACCATGGCCTAGTCCTTCCAGCATTTGTTGTCCCCCCGAGCCCAGCGATTCATTTGAGATGAGCAATGGCGCTCTTGGATTGTACCGCAACCCGGGGCGGCTCGGGGGGGCAGGGTAGGGGCGACCGCCCGGGGCCCATGAAGCCGGGGGCCCAACATCATATAAGTGTTTAGTACATATAATGTTTTTATTTTTATTTGTTTTTTCATTTGAAGGCCCATTGCATTAACAAAGCAGGCAAAAGCAGCCCCAAGTACTTACACATACATCCATTCATCCATCAAGCGTCCAAGCATCACGCAATGAGGCAACCGATCGGTTTCGCTTTGTTACTTCGTTCTGGCTTCCTTGCCGCCGCCCGCCCTAACCTCATCCAGCGGCTGGCGATCAGCCGGTCAGCAAGCATCAAGTCCCCACGGTGATCAGCCGGTCAGCAAGCATCAGGCCAATCAGCAAGAAGCCAAGGACGCCATCCAATCCAATCTGCTCCTCAGTCCTCAAGGTAAGCAGGGGTTATTATTTTTTCCAAATTAATTGAAAGGGCTATAAATTTCTAATTCATTGTTCTGATTTGAATATGATAGATGTTTTTGACGACATTGATCTCGATATCGTTATCAAGATTTTGCATCAACAAATTCCCATAGACGGTTTTTACAAGGAACTAAAGGACTGCATTTTTATTTAAGGTAACTATAATGCTGCTATTTTTTAGTTTTTTTTTATAACAATATTGTTATGTTTCATGGCTTAAACGTGTACTACAAAGAACCAGTTTATACTATATATTTAAGAGTATATAGACTAGTTCAACAGGCCGTTCGCAAAAAAAAAAAAGGTTCAACGGGTCCTTATCTTCTTGCTTGCCCTTAGGTCCTTGAAATTGTAGAGCCGGCGCTGCCGCAACCATGGTGGCACGGTTGATCTCTGGAAGCTGCAGGATCACAAGAGCTGGACCTGGTCGTTGAACAACCGGATCAAATTGCCGGCGAATGCTGTTTCTGGGATGACGGTACTGGACGCAGAGGAGATGTGCTCGTCCTTTCTCTCAGGGGGATCCCGCTTTGGACTCAGATTCGGTGCCTTGCCTCTAGCAAGTCACGGCGTACCTTGCGGCCATCTATCCACCATACAAATCGCATCGGATGGCTCGCGATTTTGCAGCATTTATTTCAGCTTTTCCTTGGAAATAGGCGGGAGCGGCCGCTTGTTTGCGCGCGCGGCCGCGCCAGACTCACACGCTGTGCGGCCCACTGCCATAGGAGTCGAGCTGCCCTGCAATTGCCGACCGAAGGAGGCAAGCCGGCCGTGCTGCGCCAGTAGCTCAGCAGCGCAGCATCGAGGGTCCAACCGCAGGACGGCGTCCAACGGTGCTTCCCCGCCGACACCGTCGAGGAGCACCGAGCAGACCAGCATCCTTCGTAGTGATGCCTTCTGAGCGCTGCAGCAGCAGGGACATCATCGAGGAACACCACCCCCCGTGAGTTGCTTCGCTGCCTTGCATCAGATTCAGCGCACACCCTCTTCTTAGCTTCCAGACAGCTCAAGTGGAGGAATTGAAGAATGATGGCAGCAACAGAGATGCAATCCGGAGTCTGAAGATTACAATGTCCTTGGTAGTTTTACTCAGCTCATAACAGCTCAGTAATAGCACAACTTGCTGGAGCAAACAAACCTGAATGTGCTTTGAATGATTTTAAATATGTGCCTGTCAAAATGGCTTTGTTGAGTGCAAGTCTGGTGTATTTTTGTCTTCACTGAACGCACATCAACCAGACATTAGTAGGAACAAAATCTTACATTTCCATTTCCAGATTTCAGTACTTCATATAAGTTGTCTTGATTGACATGTTTACATGAAGCAATTTTTCTATACTAAAGCTAATTACATTAACATGGACTCATCAGAAACCATTGTGTGAGCAACTCAACATGCCTACCCAGTCCATCTCCATGGCAGCAAGGACCTCAAAGACGAGTAGTGCCGTACAGTGGAGCCATGGCGCGGGATCCATCTCCTCCCTGGCCAGTGCGGCTTCCGGCCCTTCCGGGAGACGCGAGAGGGTTGTGGCGGCGCACAGGACGGGAGAGCTTGCTGCAATGCGTGGGTCAGGATAGCTGCAACAGCGCGAGGTACAGTAGTGCTGCGGGGGGCGTTGAGACACAGCAGGCGGCGCACGGCGCGGAGCGGCGGCGGCGTGTGTCGCTGAAGGGCGGCGGCAGCGCGGCTTAAACTGCGGGGGAGCTCCGTCCTTCTGAGGACTCTAATGAGAGGATTTTTGTTTCAACCGTTGGATGCGAATTGAACGGTGGATAGATGGCCGCAAGGTACACCGTGCCTTGCTAGAGGCAAGTCACCGAATCTGAGTCTCCAGGTTTCGGCCCAAACATCTGCAGCACATCTCTGGTGCCAATGGCAGTTTGTTGGCACAGTATGAATGTTATGCTAATCTGCGTCTTCAGAGGCACAGGTTCAGAGAGAGTCTTGTCCGCCATTACTTCTTCTCGATGGAAGGAAATGCTTGTGGTGTTGATGAAAAACCACTGTTCGATGGTTTGTCAACCGCGGCGCTGCTTCGACATGATACTATTCGATGGTTTACAATCTTTGCATCTCAGCAGGATGGAGTCACTCCTGATGATTCTCAACTGTCTAGTAATGAAAGCACTGCAGATTAGTTATGACCTGAAACTATAACTCGAGTCTGGTATTTATTTTCCCTGTTCACATGAGTCATGAACACACTCTCTATCTTGGTAATGTCATGCCTTTTTAACTTTGTCTTTTAGTTGTAATACCTTGCAAGTATCTCTAGTAATCAAGTGATGCTGCATAGAGATTTCAGTAAGCTGATATGTCTGCCTCTCGTTTTAAGCACACAATTTCCATTTTGTATTTCTTCACTGTGCAAAGTCTGGGTACGGCACAAAGTATCCAATAAGAAACAAAACTACAATGAGTAGCCTGCTACCATCGCTTCAATTTTCCCGGTGCTTTTTTTTTTCCGTCTGCGCTTGAATCGTGAACACATGATCAACATGCAGAATAAAGTGGTTATGCTGTGCCTATTTAGCTTTGTAGCCTTTGTTTTTTAACTGGTAAGTAAGTCTGGTAATTAATTTATGCTGCAAAGGGATTTAGATAAGCAACTCCGAGTGCAAACTTCTCTATTTGGATTTCTTCGTTAGCGCTTCTCCCTATTTCACTTGTGTTTAGCGCACATTTTCCATCTGTATAACTTTGTTCATTTATGCTACTCCTGACGTACCCCTTTTGCTGTTCTTGCCTTTCTTTGTTTTAGCAACTTTTTTTTAGTGTAAAACCATATATTATACTTTAAAAAGATTTTTGGTACCTAATTGTGTTGTGAGTAAAAATAGTGCTTGCTTGTGAATTTTAGCCCGTTAATAAAAAAAGTACTCTAGTAATCAATTGATGTGGCAGAGAGATTTGGAAGCAACTATCTGACTGAAAGCTTGGTACCTTGGGTGCATTTCACTCAACTGTCTCAATGTCAATTGTAGTAGTGAGATTTAGTAGTGTGTTTGCTTCCTGGGATTGGGAATTGTTTTTCTGTTTCACTTTATTTGTTTGCCTCTATATAAACCATGCTATGTTGTGTTTGTTTTTGGCATATTGCCTAAATTGAAGCAAAAATACTTTATACGGAGTGTAGACGCATCCTATTATGCAGAAATGTGAAGGCATAGCATCATATCTCATATATGCCAAATACCACTCTATCAATTTAGAAATGTCCTCTTAGATAGAAGCTGTGTTCCAGTCTTTTCAGAAATGTGTAGGCATATCTAAGAAGCTATAATTATAGGCTGCATTGAGGAATTCATGTAAACAACAGTCAATCTAAACTGAATGATCATCAGGCCAATTCATGTAATCGATTCTTGTGTTCATCACGCAGTTTTGCAGGGAAGTGAGTCTCACTGCTTCTGATATCTTGCTGTGCTCTAATCTGAATTTTCTCTCTAAGCAAATGTTTTTATCTAAAACTTATCTCAAAGCAAAGGTCTGAAGATCCATTCTGTCCCCCCCAAGAATCTTAATAACGTCTCCAATCACTTCCTTCCATAACTATGTCAGAACTTGCTGTTTATCTGATGAAACTAAAAATTCTGAACAATGTCCATTCAGTAAACCGGCCAGAACAACGGTTCAATTTCAGTACGTGCTGTTTATCTGCTAGTTAATTTAGCAATTTAATCATCCATCCTATCTGATTCATACGTTGAATAGCTCAAAATTAAAATTATGCACGGTGGATCGGGTCAGCTGGAGCACGGAGTCTGCACTGCACCTGCCTGGAGCCCGGTGAGGTGATGCCGCAACGATGCAACTCTCACGACTCGCCCGCCACCAGGTGCCGCCGCAGCCCGCAATGGAGTGCAGATGCGGGACCTCGCGCCTCCGGGGAGCTGGTGCTTGGTGTTGGCGTCATGGAGGAGGTGCCGCTGGGGAGCAAGACGGAATGCGGATGGCCGGCTCACCAACGCTGGGGCGTGGCGTGGCAGGCGGAGATTGGGTCAGACCAAGCATGCATCGAGGAACAACGGAGTCCTACTCGAACGGGCGTTTGAGAAGAACCATCAAGGAAACCTTCCACAAGGGCACCTTGGAGCCCTCCATAGCATGCAACTGGAGTTGGTGAGTTTTTTTCGACAGTGGGGGAGGTTGAGGGAGGTCGGCATGGTTGTGCTGGTAGGTGGAGGAAGAGGATATATGTCGACATGGATAATTTGACTAGGAGTTGGCTTTTGGTACTACCATGTAAAAATATAAGAGTAAATGTCACTAGCGGTCTCCAAACTTGTCCGAGTTCACATCTAGGTTCCGGTACTTTCAAATTGCACGTCTAGGTCCCTAAACTTGTCAATGTCTCATCTTGGTCCCCAAACAGCAACGACGGTACACGGTTCATTTTCTAATGCTACAAGTAGAGGTACGTGATTAATTTGTGTGTGGTCAAATGAAAACACTTCTTACACAAAATAGATATTAATTTTCTAATGCGAAAAGCAGAGGTGCGTGATTATTATAGTGCTAAATGTTTATATAATTTTTTTGAGCACCTTAACTTCGTCAAATGAAAAAACTAAAAACTAGAAAGTTGTAGATCTCGTTAAGAGCTACAATTTTCATATAAAAATTATCACCATCTCACGTCGTATCAAAGAGTTATTGTAGTGTCGTGGCTGTTTAGGGACCTAGATGAGACACTTTGACAAGTTTAGGGACCTAGATGTGCATTTCGAGAGTTTGGGACCTAGATGACACACTCGGACAAGTTTAGGGACCTAGACATGCAATTTAAAAAGTACCGGGACCTTGATGAGAACTCGGGCCAAGTTTGGGGACTGCCAGTAAAATTTACTCTAAAAATAATAAGCGTTCTCACCTCCTTTCGGAGGCCGCACCAGTTTATTAATAGAGCCAAGAAAGCCCTTGACATGGCATTACAAGCAAAAGACGCAATCCGAGATTAATTGATCATCCTATCCTATTGTACAACATATAATTAGTACAATATTCATATCTATCTTTTATGGCTAAACGGACTCTACCAATCAGTCTCGGATCTTGTCCATGATTTGATACATGTCACACAGGGAGAAACTACATGTTTACACCTTACTATACAACCAAATTTGTACAATGACTACGGAAGGCATACTCTGTGGTAGAATGTCTCAAATAGCTTGAAGAACATAAAGGATACAAAATACCGTAAAAGCTAGGCCCACCACAAATCCCACTATGAAACCCAGGCACAAATCCATTTCAGGCCATCCATTTTATGGTGTATGATGGGACCCCCTTCAATTGGCTGATCTCCGGGACATTGATTTTGAAGGGGATGTCCACAAAGACCTGGATTACCTTTATACATGGAAGCTGGATCATCTGTGTTCAGAGTGTCTAGTTGATTGCCGAGGGTATTCTGCCTGATAAATTATTGTAGGACATGTTCATAAAGCTCAGCGAAGTCAAATTTGATAAGCACCAAGGAATTTCACCAGAAATTTGGTTGTCCGAGAGGTCAAGCGACTCCAATAATTGCAAGGTGCAAATTTGTTCGAATATGTCCACTTAAATGGTTCCATGACAAATTCAAATTTTTGAGTCCAACAAGAGAACTTATTTTCTTTGGAATTGGTCCAGCTAAATTGTTCGAGATAAATCTATGCTCATCGATATATTATATTTCCAAAGATATTTGAGCTCTTGACCTTTTGTTTCCACCGAAAACTATCATTAGCCAGTCCAATAGGAAGCATGTATGCATGTTCATAAACATAGTCTAGTATAAAAGGATTTTGTGTTGGATCCAAAGGCTTACTAGAAGTGAGAGCTGTTAAGTGAACTAAAGATTGTGGTATTGTCCCCGACAAAGTGTTATTTGCAAGATTTAGAACACGAAGGGCAGGAAGTTGTGTTATCTCAGCTGGAATGTGGCCAGAAAAAGAATTGGATCTCAATCCAAGAATTACCAAATTTGGCAATTCATCACTTATCCATTCAGGTAGTTTTCCACCAAAATTATTGTGGGAAAGATCAAGGATAGTAAGGTTTTTGCAAATTTGTAGGAACAAGGGAAATTCACCCGAAAGGTTGTTGTCGCTCAGAAGAAGAGCATGGAGCTGCAAATATGAAGAATTTCCACTTTGCTTGAATTTGCCGTTGAAGAATTTATGGTAGAAGAAGAGTTCCAATCGCTTTCGCATCATTGGTGCTGCAATTAGGAAGATTCCTTTCAAGGAGATTTTTGATAGATCCAAAGACTCGCAATTGTTTCCACCGACAAATTGATGCAGGAATAACCCCAGTTAAACGATTGGAGAAGAGATGCGCGACTTGCAACCATGGAGCTTCAAAATCCAACAGTTGCCCATTTAAAAATTATTTGAGATATCCAATATCTTAAGTGTTCTTGGCAACCGAGGTACTGAACCAGTTATATTATTTGACTGGAGAAAGAGGAATTCCAATGACATGAAGTCCAAATTCGGGGCAACTCACCACTAATATTGTTATAGGAGACGTCCAACCAGGCAGCATTCGAAAAACAATCCAGAACCAAACTGGAATCTTTCCAAAGAAGACCTGTGTTTGAAATATCTAGCGAATCGATATGCTTTTGCCTCCGAAGCCATGTAGGAAATCCAGGGCCCATGTGACAAGATGCAAACCGTGCACCCCTCAGTTGAAATGGTGGCGCCCAATCAAAATCAACTTTGAACTCTAGATGATTATCTGATAAATAGATATATTCCAAATTTGTTAGGTTAGCAAAGTGATCCTGTGATATTACACCACTTAGACTGTTGCCGGATAGAGCCAGATAAGTCAAGTTTGTAAGTGCTCCAATCCCCACGGGTATAGAACCAGATAGATGGTTTAATATCAGATAAAGAGTGTTTAAACCAGTGAAGTTTTCTAGGCAATATGTTATATCGCCAGTTAAGTTTGCATCAGACAGATATAACTCCTGCAATTTCCTCTGCGGACAACTTGGTAGCCTCTCCATCAAATATGTTATGTCCATACCAATGTCATTGAAGGAAAGATCTATACTCTTCAGATTGCATAAATTTTGAAATGTCGCCGGTATCATCCCATGAAAATTGTTGACCCCGAGGTCAAGTGTTTCTAGTGAGGTCATGTTCCCCAATTCATTAGGAAAGGAACCAATTAGCCCACAACCATGAAGCTCAAGGCTCTTAAGGGTAGTCACATCCCAGAACCAGTTGGATGTAACTTGGTTGTTTAAGGAGTTCCATGACAAGTTGAGTTCTTCTAGAGCTGTAAGGTTCGGATGTAAAAGCGATGGAGCAGAATTCACAATACCACAGCCTTCCAAGCGTAGCACTCTCAAATTAGGAAGGATGTTTACTACATGAACCCAGTCAACCGCTGCGCTAAGGTTCACCCCACCCAGGTCGAGATGCTTCAGTGAAGTGAGTTGTGCCAACCATGAGATCCCAGGTGAGTGCACATAATAATTGCCAAAATTCATGAAGCTGTTGATATCAAGGTAAACTAACTCGGACAGGTTGCCTAGCTGAGGTGGCACCCTACCAACGAAATTCATGCAGGAGAGGTTGAGATACCTCAAGCACTTGAGAGAGCCCAAGAATGCAGGTATTGGCACACCACCGAGAAGGTTGCCACTGAGATCCAGATGCCTCAAATGTGGTAGGTCAAGCAAAGAATTACTTATCTGTCCGCGCAGCATACTGAAGTTGTGGTTAAGAATAGGATCTTCAACATATGCCCAATAATCATCCTCGAAGTTGTAGTTGCGGAGGTCGAGCTTGAAGACATGGCCTGTGGTATTGCTGCACATGACGCCGTGCCACAGGCAGCAGTCATGGCCACTCCACGAGCCAAGCCGGTTCATGGGGTCATCAGTAATTCCTGATTTGAAGGATAGCAGCGCCGCCCTCTCAGACGCGATGCAGCTGCGGCTACTAAACTCCACATCACTAGCCATGGAAGTCGCCTTATAGCAGCAGCCACGATGAGTAAGAAGCAGAGCGCTGCAATTTGGTGCGAGGAGGAGGATTGTAGAATTCCAGCCATTGTGCTAGCTCGATCGATCATACTATGAACTGTGAAGCAGATCGACTCCATTTTGGAAGTATATATATATTAACAGTTTAACATACAGAGTCAAGAGTCCACGCCCTCCCAGTCAGTCATTAATTCTAAAGAAGCAAAGGAACGAAGGACCCAAGAGACCTCGGACGACAAAGACGGTTCATCGACCTTTGAATGCATTATCACGAGTGGCCGACCCACACGGTCCTATGACCGGTACAAGTGGCCGACCCACTGTCTTCGCGCGCGCGTGAAACGCATGGCGCCCACCGCTGCTACGTGTGGTGGCCCAATATCAAGTAAACAATGCATGTTCATCAAACAACCAAGTCCGTAACACTTGTGCAGTAAATTATTCCTTGGTCATCTGTTCTAAATTACAATTCGTTTGACTTTTTCAACCCAATTTAAAAAATTGTGCAAACATAGTCACATTTTAAGTCATTGACCTTTTGTTAAATGTCAAAAAAAAATATATGATATTTTGCATAAATTTTTTGAATAAAACGAGTAGTCAAACATGGGTTCAAAAAGTCACATGAATTATAATTTGAAACGGAAGTAGTATATGCAAGCATAGATTTTTTTTTAGATAATGGATAAAATATCCGGCCTCTACGTCCGGAGACGTACACAACCCAATTATTACAGAGTTTATAGAAAAAGAGCGACAACTGCTCAAAATTAAGAGCAAAGAACTAGCACAGCCTATATAAGTGCTTCCAACCACCGTTAGCATGATATGCAAGCATAGATGCCATAGATAGACCAATTTACAGTGCATAACCACATCACTTTTTTTTTTCAAAACCGGGACTTCACCCGTACTGCATTAAGAGAAAGGTCGAAAGAGGCCGATAACCGGGTACATGAGGAGACGCGAGTAACCCTCGGGTTACCCACGACATCCCCGACACAAACAAACAACAAGAAACGAAAGGGGAGGGATGGGGCGGACCCTCCAACTAACAAACCCCAACAGCTGCACCTAAAACCAAAGATACCACACAACACCCGGGTAGCTAGCGGCGAACATAGCCAAACACGACAACCACGGCGGCAAAGCATCCGCCAGCGAGGCACTCACTCTTGGCAACTCGGTAGCTGCCCAAGAGGAGCCGAAGACCCGCGGCAAAGCATCCGCCAACGCCCCATGGCGGCAAAGCATCCGCCAACGAACCACGGCGGCAAAGCATCCGCCAACGACCACCTCGGCGGCAAAGCATCCGCCCGGAAACAACCGCGACCTCGGCAGCACACCGGAAATGAAGTGTCACGCCCCACTTTTAATGGGTCGTTAATCACACATGTTTGCACCAGGATCACGCCACAAACACGTCTCTTAGTAACAGATAATGGTAAACAGAAATTAATAATAACCGAAATGTAGAAATATAGGATAGATAGGGGCTTACGGTGGCGACGAAGGGTCACCAAGCCGGGTTACAATATCAAAGTTGGCCAACCGAGAAGCGGGGGATTAACTATGACACCGCCCGTACTCCCGCGAAAGGACTTGTGCATGGATGAAATCTGGGCTTCAACGTCCTTCTCCTAAGCAAACACCTCTCGAACTCCTACGATACGCTGGTCTCTACCTTGTCGTCGATCTTACCTTCACATGTGCCGATATCCGTAAAAAAAATAGAGGGGTGAGTACAAACGTACTCAGCAAGTCCCAACCGAGGGGTTGTAATTATTAAGGGTTTGGGCCCTAGCGAGTCTCTAAAAGCGCTGCTCTCGCTAGTTCCCGGGTTATCTCATGTCATCATCGCTTTGTCATGACACCACAAAGTTAGTCATCATCAAGGTGTATATCTAATCATAGATGTTCACGCCTAGCACTTGCCCATTCCAAGGACGTGGCTATTCGAATAGATTGAATTAACTCTGCAGAGGTGTACAAATTTCCCCACACGATAGGCACTGCCCTTACCACCGCGATTTGGCTTAGACAGGCCTAACGAGATTCCGTACCCGCTTGGATGCCTCCTAGGTATATTGGTATAATCCTCACCACGACTTCTCGGGGGTTTGAAATGGGAAGATCACTTAGCATCCCATTAGCACATAGCATCGCGGAAGATCACTTAGCATCCGCCAACTCATAAGTTTGTATACAATATCAAAGCGCCAATTGTTTTACGTGGAGGATCACATAGCAACCACGCCAACCCGACCTCGGAAGATCACTTAGCATCCGAGTCAGCTCCCGATAGATCGTTTGCCTACGCCCGGCCACCTTGGCTCCAATTATACCTCAACCCAACGGGGTGTGGAATCAAGCCGTCCCATCCGGCGTGTGGTCATGCGTAATATTACACTAGGTAGAAGGTCTATGAACCGGTCCTTAGGGAGGCGAGCATCTCTCCGCGGGATTCATCCCCGATTGTGATTGGTCCACCTCCATGTAGACTATCACCACTCACCTTTTTGTTGGGAGGGTTCACATTATTACTTAAGTTAATCAAAGCCTAGCGAAGCCTCACGCACATAGCCCATGAGTACTCCCGCACGGCTTGCCCCGGTTATACTTATCTTAACATCTTATTGATCATTATTGTAATTAGGTCAGGTTAAGGGGGGTAAGGACTTGCCTGGGAGGTTCTTACGAATCGGCACGGCGTCGAACGTCTCTAGCTTTGCTTCGGACGGAAGCTCCTAATCGGGTCATCGAATCTACTTTTCGTCTGGCGATAAACCCTAGCTTGAACTATAACATGTAAAACAAACATAGAACATTATGGTGGCAATAGGTTAGATGCATAGAGCTAGATTTTAGATGAATTATGGAAGTCGTTTCACACAATTTAAACGGAGTTAGTATGCATGAGATATGAATTTTATAATATTAATCCCTAATTAAATCATTAGGGTAATATTATAATATAATTTTATCATGTAATAATATTGGAACTAATTACATGATAAAATTCTATAAATCAAATAATGAATTTACAAATTTTCTGGGAATTTTTCTGACACGGGAAAGTATACTTTTAGATCTCTGTGTACATTAGCCGGGTAGACATAGCATTTGATTACGTGTACACGGGATAGCCTCCATACACGTGTGTGCCACGTGGGTCCGGTGGACACCACCGTGCGCCACGTGAGCGCCACGTGGGCGACGGTTTTGGCCTAACGGCTCGGGGCGGTGGGAGACGGAACGGCGGCGTGGCGGCTTTTCGTTGGTTGGCGGCCGACGGCGTCATGGTACCGAACGGCGTCGCGGTCGTCTCCACCCGCCGGGCCCGTCGCGGCGGCGTCTTGCCGGACTTTCGCGGAATCGGCGGCGTCCTCCCATAGCTCGCCGCGAGTGGCGAAGTATGTCCCCGGATGCCCTCTCGAACGCGATGGTACGCCTCGGGACGACGGTGGAGGGTGGCCCCTCGGCGGCGGGGGTTTGGCGGTGTCCGGGGCGGCGCTCGACGGGTTGCGCATCACGCAGCCAATGCGGGCGAGTAGAGTAGGGAAAAAACGAGAAGAGGAGGGGTTGGTGGTTCGTACCGGCCCACAATTGGACTCGAGGATGACCACAACGGCGGCGAGTGTGCAACCCAGCGGCGGCGACGGCGGTCCCGATTTGGGGAAATCGGTTTGCGCGAGAAGAGGAAGAGATGGGGTTTGGAGGCGAGCACCGCATGTTCCCGTCGTAGCGGAGCTCGGGAGTCCGATGGCTCGACCGACCGAGCTCGAGGGGCCCTATTTATAGGGGCGGCCATGGGCGCTCCGCGGCGAGATATTTCTCTCCCATCCCGATCTTTTCCGTCATGTTTCCTGTGCGCGGAGACCTCTAGCCGAGTCCAACCGTGCCGCGCCGGCGTCCTCGTGCGCCTCGTCGCTGCCCGCTTTCGTCGATTGGTCACCTCACCAACAGCGGCCGGGCTGCCGGCCGCCATGGCGGTAATGCCAAGCTGGGTCCGCGGCGACGCTGTGTTTGTTGACCCCCGGACATGGATGCCAGCCGGTTCCCAGCCGGCTGCTGCGCGTCGTGTTTTTAGCTCGGTCGGATGGCTCGCCGTGGAGTCTTGTCATCGGCATCGGCGGCTGGCCCTGACCAGTCCACGCTTCCGCTTTTCTTTGCCTGTCCGTGCTCGGTGTGATTGACGGCGGAGCGGGGCCACACGTGTGCGCATGTGCTGTCCCCGGGCGGCGGAGTGATGATGTGACGGCTCGGGCGGCGATGTTGGTATGCGTGGGGGCAGCGGCTCGTGCGACGCCGTGCCGCGGTCTTCGTCTCCGTGAAGAGGATGAAGGAAGACGACGGCATGGCGGGCCCCGGTTGTCGGCGAGAGGGGGAAAGGAAGGCTGGGCCTCGCGTTCGGGCTGGCCTGGTCTCGGCTCGCCTCGGGCCGGCCTTTGCGCCAGCGCGTGGGAAAAGGAGAGGAGGGCCGTCTTTGGGCCGAGAGAGGGGAGAAGGGGAAAGGAAGGAGCCCATGGCTCGTTTCCGATTTCTATTTCTTTCTCTATTTTTCTTTCTCCCATTTCCCTTCTTTACTTTCTCTCCCAAATTCTCCATCCTTTCATGTGTATTTTATATATGCATTAATGTCCAAGCATATAATTATTCCCAAGCATTGTGGTCACGGGAATAAACATATATACTTGTAAGTACATATATTAATACACGAATCCCGAATTCTAATATTTCATGTGTAGTGTATATTATAAATATTTATATAAGCACACTTATATTCTCATGACTTTTATTACCGAGAATATTTATTTATTATGCTTATAAAAATATATATTTACACTTGTGCCTTGATACACGTGTGTGTCGGTAATTGATATTCCCAGAGATAAATTTGTAATTCATTCTCATGCAAAAACTCCCATAAAATCTAGAACTTACCTTGCATCCTTGGGCACCATAAAGCTCAACAAACATCAAGCGGGGGTTTCCTATTTCTAAATGGTGAGGGTTTTAAATGCAGGTTTTTAAAACGGGTTTCGGTTCGACGGAAATAAGTCAAGTTTTAGTTGTAATTCGAAAAGTTCAAATTTTTAGTGAATTTTAAAATGATGCAAAAATACGGGTGTTACATGAAAGCCCGTAACGACCGTGACCTCAGTAGCACACGCATACCGGAAACATAGGCTCGTGACGACCTCGCCCTCGGGTGCGGACCGGAGACGCAGCTCGTAGAAGACACCAGGCGGCAAAGCCTCCGCCCAAACGACAAGGAGCACCTCGACAAAGAAAGCATCCGGGTGGGGGGGACGGGAAGAGCAAAAGGAGCAAAGAAGGCGCGACCAAGCGGACCAGGGGCGGAGCGACGGGCCATGGAAGACCGTCATCCCCCGACGAGCTACACGCACCGATCTTCCGTTGCCGCGCCCGGTGCGGTGGCCCGACGACAGCCGAGAGGCACCACCACGGGGCGCAGACGACGGTCGCACCACCTTGGTCCCGCCACCACCGACACCACCACCAAAACAATGACGAGCGGAAGAAGTAACCCGATGCCGGCCACCGTAGTGTTGCTGTAAGTGGAAGAACGACGGCGCCCCCGAGGAGGTACGTGGCGCCGCGGCGTCACCGTCGTTTGCCCTCGGCGAGGCCGGGCTGAGCTTTCCCGTTCCACGAAGAGCACGGCGGCGGGGTTACCACCTAGGGGCGGCGGCGGCGGCGCGAGAGCCGCCACAAGCGCGAGTCCCACCGCCCGTCTAAGGCGTGAGCGGGGCCAGGGCAACCCGGCCGTCGGGCGGCAGAAGAGCCGTCGGACCTCCACGGTGGCCCGCACCGCACCGGGGAGGGGGGCAACTGGGGCTGGGGGCCCGGACCAGCGAGCCGCCGGCCGTCTGGCGCGCCCGGGACGCCCCACGCCGGAAGCGCCACGGTCGGTGCACCACGGGCGCCGCGCGGGCGCCGGAGGCTAGGAGTGCCCGTTCGGGCGGATCCCGCCGGAGGAGAGGGCGGGGGCCGGCGGCGGGCGGACCCACCACGCCGGCGTCTTGGCCGGCCGCCCGCGCCGCCGCAAGCCAGGAGGGGAGGGGCGAGCCCCCGGATCCGTGCGGGGGCCCTCATCGGGGCGTCCCCCACCGGATCCGACGCCCGGCGGCCGGGGGCGGCGGGGGGGAAGGCGGTGCCGCAGCACGGTCGCCGGAGGGGTGGAGTTGAGGGAGAGGGAGCGAGGGGAGGTGGGTGGGAGAGGTGGACGCGCGACGGGGACCCCTTTGTGGAGCCACCGCCGCTGGCCGCCGCCGCCGCCGCCACGGGCGAGGGAGGGCAGCGACGGCGGCCGCCGGGACGCTGGAGGGGGACGCTGGAGGCGCGGCGGGCGTCGCCCCCGAGTCGCCCGTGGGGGCGCTCGGGAGCCGTTGGAGCAGGTCGTCTTCACGTCACCAGAACCACATCACTTTGCAAAACAAAAACTTGTTCTTTTCTGTATAAATATTTAAATGCAATAAATCCTCAGTTGCCGAGGCTTTTATTGCCTTTTGTTTACCCAAAGTGACTATTTGCAAATCTCTAAGGCTATGTTATTATGGTGGCGAGGATGGCGGCTCTATTATTATGGCGGCGAGGATGGCGAGGGCGAGGTGAGGAGGAGCTGCCAACCACCTCCGTCGCTACTCCACCTCCACCGCTGGGTGTTTGGGTAGTGCTCTTCCTCCGGTGGTTGCTTGTGTTTCACACGTGCGGGGCGAGCTGCTGACCTGCGCAGTGCGCGGATGTATGGTGGGCGGTAGAGAGAGATAAGTTGATTTCGGCTGACAGCCGCTCACGGCTCAGAGAATAATCTGTAATAAGATGAGCAGGCCGCAAGATAAGCGGACAGTTCAATGCACTAAATGGGCACAATAAAATTCGTGAATTTGCTTGCTAGTTGTACAAATGAACAACTAATATTAGTTATTTTTCTTTATTTTGCAGCAGCTCAATCAGATTGATTACAGTTATAATAGGAAAATCGTCTGCTGTCAGATTTCATAAGCATTGTAAAATGCATGTGTGTGATAGACTTGACTAATCTGGATTTGAACTCTCATACGGTTATAGCCTTGATAGTTTTGAAGCACAAAGAGATGTGGTTAAGGCAGGTAAATCTTCATCATGTATATTTTATTTCTATATCATACATCTGTTGTTCCTTTCTGAAAATGGCCGAGTGAAGTTGAATAAAACATGTTTCTTGTGGTTTTCTGGTTATTTGATAGCTCACTTGCCTGATGACAAATCATGATTGCAGTCTCAGAAGGTTTCATCTTAATCTGTTTTGCTATAGAAAAAGGCTAGCGCCATCAGATATCGAAAACGAAAAATAAATAGTTTTTGAGCTTCTATTTCGGCCAGACTACAGAAACACTATTCTAGAGTCTAACCGACAAAGTCAATCTAAACTGAACGATCATCAGGCCAATTCATGTAATCGATTCTTGTGTTCATCACGCAGTTCTGCAGGGAAGTGAGTCTCACTGCTTCTGATAGCTTGTCGTGCTCGAATCTGAATTTCCTCTCTAAGCAAATGTTTTTATGTAAAACTTATCTCAAAGCAAAGGTCTGAAGATCCAATTATTTTCCCAAGAATCTAAATAACGTCTCCAGTCACTTCCTTCCATAACTATGTCAGGACTTGCTGTTTATCTGATGAAACTGAAAATTCTGAACAATGTCCATTCAGTAACCCGGCCAGAATAACGGATCAATTTCAGTACCTGCCGTTTATCTGCTAGTTAATTCAGCAATTGAATCATCCATCCTATCTGATTCATACGTTGAATGGCTCAAAATTATGCACAGTGAATCATCCGGTCAGCTGGAGCACTGAGCCTGCACTGCACCTGCCTGGAGCCCGGTGAGGTGATGCCGCAACGATTCGACTGCCGCTGGAGGGAAGGAGTCCGTCGAGCTGGAGCGTGCTGTTGGCGTCAGGTCAGGGAGGAGGTGCCGCCGGGGAGTCGCGCGCAGAGAAGGGGGAGCGGGCGGTGGGAGCAAGACGGAATGCGGACGGCCGGTTCACCGACGCTGGGGCGACAGTGTTTGGGTGTGTTCTGTTCTAAATTAAGTTCAGGTTCAGTATTGTGATGTACTCAATTTCATTTCTCTTTCATTTTCCAAAGGACGTCTCCTGGATTTTGAAATTATTGTTTACATGAACCTATGATTTGTTTCCGCATATTTGTACAGACATATTGATAAATAGCCTGTTTATACAGACATATTTGTTCCATTTTATCTAGCCTGTTTATCTAACTTACATGTTTTACTGGTAACCCGTGAATTATACAAAAAAATGTAAACAAATCAGTCACATATTGATAACGATAAATAGTATTTTGTGTAATTTACGTATATTTTTTAGCTGAAATATTGATCACTAGAAAAATTTGCAAAAAAAATAAGAATGTGAACACGCACGTACACAATCTGTGGTTACGAAGCAAGGCAGCAAGGCAAACGGGACCGCGGGCCGCCGCTAGAACGCCACATTCATATGCGGATAGAAACCGGCCGCCGCAGAAGCCCGTGATTGACTTTGCGGCGCTTGCGGACGCGGGACAGGCTGCCCGCCGCCGTGCCGTTTGCAACCTGTGGCGACACCAATGAATACGTTGGGGAGAGCGACGAAAAAATGTAGCCTAGGATTTGTTGAACAATGGCTACGAAGTACGAACCGAGCATACTCGTATTTGGATTCTTGATGGTTTTTGTCTAACACTTTCTCTTCCACTTCCTTGGGTGGCGCTTGAGCAAAAAAGATACCTTCAAGACAGCAGACCTCCACGGCACGGCATGCAACTGGACTTGGTGAGTTTTTCGACAGTGGGGGAGGTTGAGGGAGGTCGGCATGGTTGTGCTGGTACTGTGGAGGAGGAGTTGGCTTTTGGTAGTACCATGTAAAAATAATAAGCGTTCTCACCTCCTTTCAGAGGCCGCATCAGTTTATTAATAGAGTCAAAAACGGCCCTTGACATGGCATTACAGGCAAAGACCCAATCCGAGATTAATTGATTATCCTATCCTATTGTACAACATACTAATTAGTACAATATTCATATCTATCTTTTATGGCTAAACGGACTACCAATCAATCTCGGATCTTGTCCATGATTTGATACATATCACAAAGGGAGAAACTACATGTTTATGTCTTATTATACAACCAAATTTGTACAAGTGACTACAGAAGGAATACTCTGTGGTAGAGTGTCTCAAATAGCTTGAAGAAATTAAAGATAAAAAATACCAGAAAAGCTAGGCCCACGACAAATCCCACTATGTAACCCAGGCACAAATCCATTTCAGGCCATCCATTTTTATGGTGTAGGATGGGACCCCTTTCAGTTGGCTGATCACCGGGGCACTGATTTTGAAGGGGATGTCCACAAAGACCTGGATTACCTATATACATGGAAGCCGGATCATCTGTGTTCAGAGTGTCTAGTTGATTCCCACAGGGTATTCTGCCTGATAAATTATTGTAGGACATGTTCGAGAAAGCTCAACGAAGTCAAATTTGATAAGCACGAAGGAATTTCACCAGAAATTTGGTTGTCTGAGAGGTCAAGAGACTCCAATAATTGCAAGGCGCAAATTTGTTCTGGAATATGTCCACTAAAGTGGTTCCATGACAAATTCAAATTTTTCAGTCCAACAAGAGAGCTTATTTCCCTTGGAATTGGTCCAGCTAAATTGTTCTGGGATAAATCTATGCTCATCAGATATATTATATTTCCAGTATATTTGAGCTCTTCACCTTTTGTTTGCACCGGAAAACTATCATTAGCCAGTCCAAAAGGCATGAATGAACTGTCAGAATTATCATATTCCATTACAAAAGGATTCTGACGTGGATCTAAAGCCGTACTAGCAGTTAAAGCCCTTAAAAGCACTAAAGATCGTGGTATTGTTCCGGATAAAGTGTTATTTGCGAGATCTAGAAAACGAAGGGCAGGAAGTTTCGTTATCTCTACTGGGATGCGACCAGAGAAGGAATTGGATCTTAATCTAAGAATTACCAGATGTGGCAATTCGTCACTTATCCATGCAGGTAACTTTCCACTTTGAAATTATTGTGGGATAGATCAAGGACAGTAAGGTTTTTGCAAATTTGTAGGAACAATGGGAATTCACCCGAAAGGTTATTGTCACCCGAAGAAGAGCCTGAAGCTGCAAATTTGAAGAAATTACGCTGCTTGAATTTATCGTTGGGGGGTTTATGGTAGAAGAGTCCCACTGTTTCAGATCATTGGCGCTGCAATCAGGAAGGTTCCTTTCCAGGAGATTTTTGATAGATTCAGTCTCCGCAATTGCTTCCACCGACAAATTGATTCAGGAATAACTCCAGTCAAATGATTGGAGAAGAGATGCACAACCTGTAACCATGGAGCTTCAAAATTTAATGATAGATGGCCGTCTAGAATGTTATTTGAGATATCCAATATCCTTATTGTTTTGGGCAACTGTGGTACTGAACCAGTTAGATTATTTGACTGGAGAAATAGGTATTCCAGAGACATGAAGTCCAAATTTGGGGGCAAATCACCACTAATATTGTTATTGGAGATGTCCAACACTGTAACATTCGAAAAAACAATCCAGAACCAATCCGGAATCGTTCCAAGAGACTGTTTGAAATATATAGTAAATCAATATGCTTTTGACTCTGAAGCCATTTAGGAAATCCAGGGCCCATGTGACAAGATGCAAATTCTGCTGTACTCAGTTGAAATGGTGGCACCCAATCAAAATCAACTTTGAACTCTAGATCTGATAAATTGATATATTCCAAATTTGTTAGGTTAGCAAAGTGATCCTGTGATATTACACCACTTAGACTGTTGCCAGATAGATCTAGAGAAGTCAAGTTTGTAAGTGCTCCAATCCCCACGGGCACAGAACCGGATAAATGGTTCCATGCTAGATCAAGATTGCTTAAACCAGTTAGGTATGGTAGGCAATAGGTTATATTGCCAGCTAAGTTTGCATCATACAGTTTTAACTGCTGCAATTTCCTTTGCGGACAATTTGGTAGCCTCTCCATCAAATATGTTATGTCCATACCAATGTCGTTAGAGGAGAGATCTAGATACTTCAGATTGCATAAATTTTGAAATGTTGCCGGTATCATCCCATGAAGATGGTTGAACCCAAGGCCAAGTGTTTCTAGTGAAGTCATGTTCCCTAATTCATTAGGAAAGGAACCAAATAGCCCACAATCATAAAGCTCAAGGCTCTTAAGGCTAGTCACATCCCAGAACAAGTTGGATGTAACTTGGTTGTTTAAGGAGTTCCATGACAGGTTGAGTTCTTCTAGAGCTGTAAGGTTCAGATGTAAAAGCGATGGAGCAGAATTCACAATACCACACCATTCCAAGCGTAGTACTCTCAAATTAGAAAGGGCGTTTACTACATGAACCCAATCAACCGGTGCGCTAAGGTTGACGCGACCCATGTCGAGATGCTTCAGTGAAGTGAGTTGTGCCAACCATGACATCTCGGGTGAGTGCACGTGATTGCCAAAATTCATTTGGCTGTTTATGTCAAGGTAAACTAACTTGGAGAGGTTGCCTAGCTGAGGCGGCACCCTACCAACGAAACCCATGTTAGAGAGGTTGAGATACCTCAAATTAGGAAGGATGTTTACTACATGAACCCAGTCAACCGCTGCGCTAAGGTTCACCCCACCCAGGTCGAGATGCTTCAGTGAAGTGAGTTGTGCCAACCATGAGATCCCAGGTGAGTGCACATAATAATTGCCAAAATTCATGAAGCTGTTGATATCAAGGTAAACTAACTCGGACAGGTTGCCTAGCTGAGGTGGCACCCTACCAACGAAATTCATGCAGGAGAGGTTGAGATACCTCAAGCACTTGAGAGAGCCCAAGAATGCAGGTATTGGCACACCACCGAGAAGGTTGCCACTGAGATCCAGATGCCTCAAATGTGGTAGGTCAAGCAAAGAATTACTTATCTGTCCGCGCAGCATACTGAAGTTGTGGTTAAGAATAGTATCATCATCATATGCCCAATAATCATCCTCGACGTAGTTGTTGCGGAGGTCGAGCTTGAAGACATGGCCTGTGGTATTGCTGCACATGACGCCGTGCCACAGGCAGCAGTCATGGCCACTCCATGAGCCAAGCCGGTTCATGGGGTCATCAGTAATTCCTGATTTGAAGGATAGCAGCGCGGCCCTCTCAGACGCGAAGCAGCTGCTGCTACTAAACTCCACATCACTAGACATGGAAGTCGCCAATATAGTAGCGGTGGTAGCAGCAGTGGTAGCAGCAGCCAGCAGCAGCCACGATGAGTAGGAAGCAGAGCGTTGCAATTTGGTGCGAGGAGGAGGGTTGTAGAATTCGGGCCATTGTGCTAGCTCGATCGATCATACTATGAACTTCGAATGAAGCAGATCGACTCCAGTTTGGCAGTATATATTAACATACGCAGTCAAGATCGAGTCCACGTCGGTCTTCCCAAGTCAGTCAAGATGCCTGCGTTTCCATCAAGTCCTCATTGAAGAAGCACGCCGGCCATTGTCAGGCAAAATGTACGTGCATGGAGGCCCGATCAATACGCTAACATTAACACCGGTGTCTCCCCGTACTCAGGTGACCGATGACTTGCCTCCCTGCTGCTGCTGCTGCTGTACTTACGGCTTCAGCCGTGAAGTATGGTGCGGGATTCTGTCATCTTTGGGCTGCCAAGATTTAACACCACGGACGCGGCAAGAACAGGCACCGGCTGCAAAGTGTGGATTTCAATCCAGAAAAAGCATGCAAAACAACACAAGCACAAGAATTTCAGAAAAAGGTTTTAGTATGTCCACAGGGACCTGGATCTCTGATTTACATGAAAGACGGATCATAGTGTATTCTATTTTCCTGATAAATTAAATTGATGGGGAGTTGTAAGAATCGATAAGTTTCAATAAAAGCTCAGTAACAGTAAGGAGTGATCCCTCCTGTTTACACTAAAAAAAAATAATTGTAGGACATGTTCAGTAAGCTTAGTGAAGGTAAATTTGATAAGTGCCGAGGAGTTTCCCCAGGATGTTGGTTTTTGAGAGGTCAAGAGACTCCAGTAATAACTACCCCGGAAGTTCCTGTGAAGCAAAGGAGACGGCCCAAGGGACCTCGACCTACGGCGGTACATCGAGTTGCGAATGCTCCGTGCACGCGAAGGTGATCTACCCGAAGCTCACGCGAGAAGAAGGTGCCGGTACGAGTGGCCCACTGTCTCGCGAGTGAAAACCATGCCCATGCCGCACAGCCGGTACGATTGGACTGCCTGGTGTCCCAATATCAAACAAACAGTATGTTCCTCAAACAAAGTCTGTAAACACTTGTGTGTTAAAAATTCCGCTGAAATATTCTTTGGTCGTATATATATGCATAGATTCCATACATAGACCAATCTACGGTGCAGAACCAGTGGCGAATCTAGAGTGCTATTGTCGGGGTCCGCTAACCCTGATAACTTGTTAAAAAATAGCACTAAAAGTCCTCTAATCCAACTGCAAATCAGTGTTAAAATAGAGAATCAATGTATGTTTGATCCCGTCACTTAGACCTTGACCCCAGTGAGGTAAAATCCTAGATTTGCCACTGTGCAGAACCACAGCACTTGCATAAGTAAAACTTGTTTTCTTAAAAAACAAATCCCAAGTGTTGTTGTGGCTTTTTAATGGCTTTTGTTTACCAAAACAAACGGTTGGCAAACCTCTACTGTTCTATTAGGGCCTGTTTGATGAACTAGGCCTAGTGATTAACCAACTAACAAATCACTAGTTTTGATAGTTAGGTTTTATACACTATTGAACGAATAACGCCCTGTTTGGCACATCTCAGATTTAGTAGTAAAGTTGTTCTTTTTTTAAAAAAATAACTTCATGAACAACTCTCTAGGTGAAGCCGAGGTGTTTTGAAAAATTGTTTGTCAAAAATAGCTTTATCAACAGTTTCATGCATGAATATGAGAGAGAAATAAATAAGAGAGTTAGAATAAGCTATTTTTTTCAACTCTCCCACTTCATTCCTTTGTAAGAGGGGAAGATAAACAACTTCACCCATGAAGTTTTTTTTTTGAAAAGGGGTGTTTGACAAAAACATAGCTCACAGCAGCTTCATGAAACTGTTGTGAGTTGTGCCAAACAGGCCCTAGTAGAGTCTTGGACTAGTTGTTAGTCCACTCTCTAGTCCACCTTTGACCCTCATGAGCCAGCCATTAGTCAACACTACTCCCTCCATCGCTAAATATATGTCGTTATAATTTTCAAAAAAATAATTTTAACTAAATATATATTAAAAATATTAATACCTTTCAAACGTAATTAGAGAAATACACAGTTTGGATGTACTTTGCGAGAGCGAATATTTTGAGCCTGTTAGGATATGGTAGATCAATATTTACCACAAACAACGAAAGATGCTACAGTACCAAATTCAATCCTACGGTACCAAATTTCAGGATACTAAACACAACCTTTGTTGGAACAGGCATGTTTGCTTGAATTTGGTAGAAATGTAGATCCTTTCATTTCCTTGTTAGAAACAAGCATGTTGGCTTGAATTTAACCCATGGTACATGCTTCTCTCACAATAAATAAGTATCGGTTGGCTTATCAGTCAAAAAAAATCATCAGCGGAACACCTTCTGCTTGGTAAGTTACAAAATATCGCTCTCGCATATTGTTTGGCTGCAAGTTGGATGGGTTTTCATGATGAAAGGTGACAAAAACCATTGTTTTACAAGGTAAAATCATAAAACTAGATAAAAATGGTAAATTTATTTTCGAGTGAAGATCAATGTTAATTGGTTTTATTCAAAGAGGATCACTCGAAATATTTCTAGGTAGATGTGAGGTGGCAAAGCAAGAATCGGAATCCAGAGGAACTACACTGGAGGTGGTTCTAGTCTCTAGTAAAAAAAAAAGGAAAATCGCTATAAAAAAGGAAAATCACTAGAAATATTTTTTAAACCTTTCGACAGGTTTCTAGTGATGGTGAAGAGCTAAATTCTATTTTTACAGTTGGTATAAAGGTTTATTGGGCCTTTCAGTGATTTATTTATTTGGGCTTTCTTTGGGCCTTGCAACACAAAGCCTGCCGGAAGGCTAGTAACATGCCCGCCGTTTTTTTTTTTTTCTTTTGACAACAAGGATTGGACTAGGGTTTGCCCAGGCCGCCGCCGTCCCCCATGGCAAAATTGGGCGGCGGCGCCGCCCCTCCCCGAGGATCTCGTTTTTGCGAGATCCCGACGCGTCTGCCGGGCGAAGCCCCTCCTCGGTGTCGCGCCGTTTGCCGCTCCCGGTGCCGCCGCCTCACCTCGATGCCACGTTCCTTCTCGCTCACCACCGCCAGCCCTCGCTTCAGCTCGTCACCATCGGTGACCCCGGACCAAGGACGAGGGAATGATCTACGCCCGGATCACCGCAGCAGCCATCTTCGCCCCGTCGCGCGGACGACGGACCGGAGCTTTGGAGCCCCCTCAAGGTGCTCGCTTCCTGCGGCGGCCTCCTCATCCTCCACACCAACGACCGCCTCGGATCTGCAACCCGGCGACCGCCCGGCGCGCGCCCCTCACGCTGCTCCACGGCGCCGCCGGCATCTCCGCTTTACCATCACCGCCCATCCGGGTCGTATCGAGTGCTCTGCTTCTTTAACAGAATCGAGGGCGACCACTCCGTGTACCACGTGCACACCCTCGGGTCCCGCGAGCTCAGGTGCGTCGGAGAGCCTCCCGCGCCGTGGGCGTCCGGAGATTTGGTAACGGCGATGATGCCTGTCCTGGCAGATGGCAGGATCTACTGGGGACCGATAGAGCTGCCCGGCGGCAACGGCAAGGGCAACAACATGCTGGTGTTCGACACCATGGCCGAATCCTTCCAGCATTTGCTGTCGCCCATCCAGGGTGATCTATTTGAGATGAGCAATGGCGCTCTTGGATTGTTCCGCAACCATGGTGGCACGATTCATCTTTGGAAGCTACAGGATCACAAGAGCTCGACCTGGTCGTTGAACAACCAGATCAAATTGCCGGCAAATGCTGTTTCTGGGATGATGGTACTGGACGCAGAGGGAGATGTGCTCGTCCTTTTCTCTCAGAGGGGGATCCAGCTTTCGGCCCAAAAATCTGCAGCACATCTCTGGTGCCAATGGCAGTTTGTTGGCACAGTACTATGTATGGGGGGAATGCTAATCTGCGTCTTCAGAGGCACAGGTTCAGAGAGAGTCTTGTCCGCCATTACTTCTTCTCGATGGAAGGAAATGCTTGTGGTGTTGATGAAAAACCACTGTTCGATGGTTTGTCAACCGTGGCGCTGCTTCGACATGATACTATTCGATGGTTTGAAATCTTTGCATCTCAGCAGGATGGAGTCACTCCTGATGATTCTCAACTGTCTAGTAATGAAACCACTGCAGATTAGTTATGACCTGAAACTATAACTCGAGTGTGGTATTTATTTTCCCTGTTCACATGAGTCATGAACACACTCTCTATCTTGGTAATGTCATGCCTTTTTAACTTTGTCTTTTAGTTGTAATACCTTGCAGGTATCTCTGGTAATCAAGTGATGCTGCATAGAGATTTCAGTAAGCTGATATGTCTGCCTCTCGTTTTAAGCACACAATTTCCATTTTGTATCCAATAAGAAACAAAACTACAATGAGTTACCTGCAAACATTGCTTCAATTTTCTAGTGCTTTTTTTTCCGTCTGCACTTGAATCATGAACACATGATCAACATGCAGAATAAAGTGGTTATGCTGTGCCTATTTAGCTTTAATTTGTAGCCTTTGTTTTTTAACTGGTAAGTAAGTCTGGTAACTAATTTATGCTGAAAAGGGATTTAGATAAACAGCTCCGAGTGCAAAGTTCTCTATTTGGATTTCTTCGTTAGTGCTTCTCCCTATTTTACTTGTGTTTAGTGCACATTTTCCATCTGTATAATTTTGTTTTAGCAAGTTTTTTTTTAGTGTAAAACCATACTATATTATACTTTAAAACATTTTTGGTACCTAATTGTGTTGTGAGTAAAAATAGTGCTTGCTTGTGAATTTTAGCCCGTTAATAAAAGTACTTTGGTAATCAATTAATGTGGCAGAGAGATCTGGAAGCAACTATCTGACTGTAAGCTCGGTACCCTGGGTGCATTTCACTCAACTGTCTCAATGTCAATTGCAGTAGTGAGATTTAGTAGTGTGTTTGCTTCCTGGGATTGGGAATTGTTTTTCTGTTTCACTTTATTTTGTTGCCTCTATATAAACCATGCTATGTTGTGTTTGTTTTTGGCATATTGCCTTCTTGAAGCAAAAATACTTTATACGGAGTGTAGACACATCCTATTATGCAGAAATATGTAGGCATAGTATCATATCTCATATATGCCATATACCACTCTTATCAATTTAGAAATGTCCTCTCAGAAGTTGTTGTGTTTCAGTCTGTTCAGAAATGTGCAGGAAAGTGATTCACTGCTTCTGATAGCTTGTCGTGCTCTAATCTGAATTTTCTCTCTAAGCAAATGTTTTTATCTAGAACTTATCTCAAAGCAAATGTCTGAAGATCCATTTTTCCCCAAGAATCTTAATTAATAACGTCTCCAGTCACTTCCTTGCATAACTATGCCAGGACTTGCTTGCTGTTTATCTGATGAAACTGAAAATTCTGAACATTGTTCATTCAGTAACCCGGCCAGAACAACGGTTCAGTTTCAGTACCTGCTAACTAATTCAGCAATTGAATCATCCATCCTATCTGATTTATACGTTGAATAGCTCACAATTAAAATTATGCACAGTGAATCCGGTCAGCTGGAGCACTGAGCCTGCACTAGTGCCTGGAGCCCGTGAGGTGACTAGCGACTCGCAGCCAGGCGCCAGGTGCCGCCGCAGCCAGCAACACAGTGTAGATGCGGGGCCGAGGGACTCGCGGGTCTGGGGAATTAAGTCGCGCCGGCCGCTGGAGGGAAGTCGAGTCCGTCGAGCTGGAGCTTGGTGCTGGCGTCAGGTCGGGGAGGAGGTGCCGCCGGCGAAGTCGCGCGCAGAGAAGGGGAGCTGGAGCAAGACGGAATGCGGACGGCGGACGAACGTTTTGTTAGTGGTAGAGTAGAAGACGACAGTGAGCTTCAGTTGGGAGATTGGGTCAGACCAAGCGAGGAACCAGAAATTCAATCCCACGACTATGTGTGGTAGCACATATTCCCTCCTCCTCTCTATGACACAAGGGTCCCGCTACATTTTTATGGTTTAGTGTTAAGTTTAGATTCTAGTGTTTAGAGTTTAGAGTTTAAGGTTTAGTGTTTATGAAGTTTAGGTTGTACACGGTCTAAACTTTAGAGTATATGGTTTAGGGTTTAGAGTTTAGTGTCTAGAGTTATAGTTTATAATTATAGTTTAGGGTATATGTGTTGCCACACATAGTTGTGGGAAGTAGGTGTTGCTGAGGAACAACAGAGTTCCTCGTCGTCAAGGACTTCCCCGGCTGTCATGGACATCTCATCCTTTTTGTTCATAGCAAGGGAGATATGGGTGTTGATGGAGCGCGCCTGTGTTCGTGAGCTGCAGCTGCCTAAGCAACGCCACACCTGCGCTGAGGTCTAGTGCCTCGCAACACCAATGAATGAATACATTCATTGAGGGACAGCAACGAGAAAATCTAGCTCAAGAGTTGTGGATCCATGGCTACGAAGTACGAACTGAACATAGTCGGGATTTAGCTTCTTGATGGTTTTGTCTGCCACTTTATCCTCCTCTTGAGCAGAACCGTCAGGGAAATCTTCAAGAGAGGCACCTTGCATATTTTGAGTAGGAGTTGTCTTTTCATGCTAAAAATAATAAGGCTAAAAATAATAAGCGTTCTCACCTCCTTTCAGAGGCCGCATCAGTTTATTAATAGAGTCAAGAACAGCCCTTGACATGGCATTACAAGCGAAGACTCCATCCGAGATTAATTGATTATCCTATCCTATTGTACAACATACTAATCTTTACTACCTGTAAAGGATGAAAAGGGGACAATTTTTTGGTGCGGTAAAAATTTTGTGTCCGCCTCCCTCCACCCGGTGCGATACGACGACCGCGACCCCCTCCTCCGTCCGTAAAAAAAATCTCGCCCTCCAGATGGAAACCAAACGTGCAAAGAAGGAAACCCTCCAATCAGCCTCACGAGATCGACGTGCGATATCGCGTGGTCCGACCCCGCGACTCGTCGCTCCAGTCCCTCCCTTCCCCGGGCGCCATCGCTCCCATCCCATCCCCTCGCCTCCGTAATTCTCTGCTCATCCTCACCGCCTCCATGTTGGACGTGCGGGCGGCATTGGGTGCGGCAGACGTCCCCTCCTGAACTTCGATCTCGTGCCATCGCTGGGCACGCCGGCGACCTGGATCAAGTGAACCGGGCGAGGAACCGGAGCCCACGTGCAACCGCCCCTCGCTCTCTTGCCGGAGCCGGAGCCCGCCACAGCCATAGCTCTTCGGCGCCGCCTCCGTCAAGGGGCTTGAGGCCACGACCACACCGCGTGGGGTGCCTCCTGCAGCAGCCACCCCGCTCCCTGCAGCGCATGCGCCGCCGTCGCCGCTGTTCGCCGTCCCGGCCAAATTGTGCGCCCGGCGTCCGCCTTCCGTCAAGCCATCTGCCGTTCCGTTCGCGTTGGGCGCCGTCGTCCGCCGCATCTCCGTCCGATTTGGTGTGTGCTGTCGCATCCTCGCGAGGATGGAATCCCGCGCTCCGATGGCTTGACGGACGTGGCTCAAACTTCGACTCCGCCGTTCCTCGCAGGTTGCGGCCGCCGCTGTTCATTGGAGCCCTCGTGGTGAGCTTTGCAACCTGCCCGCCCCCTCCTTGTGCCTTCAATTTGGTTAATCGTGGTCTCTAGGGCCGTAACTCCGTGCGCCGGCGTGCTCTGCCGCCGCCGGCAATGGCGGGTGCCGCGCGATCCTTTCCTCACGTGCATCAATCTGAAATTAACCTTGTCACACTGGTCTTCAATTGTCAACTATTTGGCCCTACATGGCTACAACAGAGAGCTTCATATGGAGTTTCCAAGTGGCTCTAATAGTTCATGTTTGGCAGTGTTGACAAATAGACTAGGCCTATGAAAAGAATCTGTCAACGATAGTCTTCAGTAAAGTCATGATAATACATGATGCCCATGCTCAAGCAGCCCTGAGCATGCCAATGGTGGCATTAAGATTGCTTGGCCAAGAACTTGATTGTGTTTCTGAATTTTCTAATGAATGATGGGTTATTTATTTTAGATTTGAGAATAGATGCAAAATTTCTTATTGTGATCATGGCTAATTGATGCTTTTCCATTCAGATTTATTTTAGGAACATATAGATTTGATAATGCTTGATCAAAGGAATGCCTTGCAGATCTTCCTAAGGGAGCCAACCATGACATTGCTAAAATAAATTTTACTTGGCCAATCACAAATGGTTCAGATTATGTCAGTTTGAAAAAGAAATACAGTACTTCTGAATTGAGCGTTTTGAACCATAAGCTAAGACCTATTCTCATATCTTGGAGATTTCAAGTACAGCTCTGTTTGGCATGCCATTTTTTCTGTATCGATTTTGTGAACCTGAAAGCAGATTCTTCTGGTACTTGCATGTAGTAAATACCAAATGTTTAATTTGCTTTGTAGTCATATGTGGCCGTTGGTCAAGCATTTAGTGTATACTGTATACATTCCTCTGGAGAGTAGTCTGTTGTTGTGCCTAATTAGTGTATATATTCCTCTAAACACTGAAAGGACATTTGAGAAATTATCAAGGCTAGCTACAGTTCAGGTGGATGAATACCTATTGAGATGGCCAAGATTGTCAGGACAGTCCTTATCTCCTTGCTCAGCTCTATTTGGTCATGTTCGAGTGAGATTTTCTCTGAACTGGGGGTTTGAGTGACAGGAGAGTAGGAGACTGACGCATTCAGTTTGATAGGATACCGGTGCATTAAGTTTGTAGTCCTTCTCAGACATGTGTTTTTGGTTCTTTGTCATGGGGTATTGTTCTGAAATGATTCCCAGCCAGAAGCCTAAACACGCAGAACCTAAACCTGGTTACAGATTTGTAAATGGTATGGTTAACAACAGTGTATCTTTATGATGTTTTTAGTTCATGATTGTTACAAATTAGGTTTGTATAAATGATTGATCACATCACAATTCTGATACTAAATAAGTGTCTGTCAGCTCCAGAGTTTGGACCTGATACAAGTACGCCGACGACTCCATCTCAGCAGTAGCAAAGGTGATTGATCTATTCTCATGCCTTCTGGTTACTAGCTCGCTACCTGCTAATGAACATAGCATTATCTTACAGTTATTGAAGAAATAATGGGTTGGTTACAATTATGATAACACACTACAACTTTGATTAATTATATGATTAGCTTACTGGTCATAAGTGGTCGTAGTTTGGCTCAACAAAGCTCTGATTTGCATGGCAACACCTAAGAGCAATTTAGAACTGATCTACTATATACAAAAGTTGCTCATGTCTTCGGCTATAATTAATTCTGTCATAATAGATAAAATGTTTTTGTCAGTTGATCCAAACACGCCCCTTAACCAATGGCAAAACCCAATTTGAGTAGTTACGTTTCAATGGTAATATTATATCTGTATCCATCGGTGCTAATTTTTAGATAAAAGGGAAAAAAATCAAGCATCCGCATTCATGTATATATTACTGATGTTCTGGACCTAGCTTCATCCAGGACTGGCTTTGGTATAAAATATTCTCAAGTTGCGGTAATAGATCAAGAGGTGTAATGCTTGGTAAATGCAGCGGAACATTCCTGATTAATGGTTATACGGTTATACGGAGTAATTGCAAATGTCTTAATCCTGCATTTCATTATGAAGTCTGAAACTGTCCAACAAAACAATCATCATTAACCAAACTCTATAGGGCCATGGGACACTCTATAGGGCCATGGTTATCAAAAAATGGGTTGGCAAACAAGCTAGCTTCTCAGATTCAGATGAATAGCTTCCCGGTCCACCAGGTGAACTTTTTGCACCAGTAGCTTTTGCAAAAAACACCAGCTTCTCCCAAACATGCCCTGTGACAGAAGTTTGTTTTGTCATCCAAGATAACACTTGTCACCTATTCAAAGTGGAGAGGGCAACCATGTCATTTGTGCTTTGGTCTTCTTGATAGAGTATTCGAGCGTATTCAAGTTTTGACTGTTGACCTTTCACAGTCAAAATCTGCATACTCATCATATCCAGTTCAATGTATCCAAGACATTGTCGATTCTGTTCTTCAGCATCCTATTATTGCCCTGTCTTTGTCATGCTCTTTATCCAGTTGCCAAAATTTAGCAAATGGGAGTTTGGAACATCTGGAAGAGGTTTTGGCTATTTTTGCAAAGGAAAATCTGCACCTTATAGATCGTTTTGTTCTAAACCTTTTGGGTAAATTGTATGACCTTTTGATAATATTTGGTAGCTATGGAGGTAACTATACTCATAATGGCCCATCCCATGAGTCACTGTTTGCTGCTCCAAATCTTCTGCTCGAGAACATAATATTGGTGTTCAAGGAGAAGTTTGAGCTCTGCATGGACAAAGTGAACTTTGGATTGCTTTTGCCAAATTCTACATGGTTCGCACACTGTCAAACTCCTGAACCTTGCAAATTGGATGTTCTCAAAATTGGACGGTCGCAGCTCCAGTTCACCTCCTTTTGTTCCTGCTATTTTGATGTGCCTATATATTACTGATGTCGCTATGGAAATGCTGTGCTGTTATCTACAAAAAAACTGATCACAGATCAGAATCCCATCTATTTCGGGACTTGGAGATTCATTATTCTGATATCAATGCCATTCAGCAAGCCTATCACATCATTCTTCATTTTTCTACTAAGTGGAATATTGAATTTGCTGATCATTGCTTGCTGATGATGCTGTGCCGTATTCATCACACAGAAAGATGTGCGGGATGGAACACTGACTATATTGCATTCCATATGATATTATTTACAATGGCCATCAATACTCCCATTGACACTCTAAATGGTTTATTGATATTCCTAGGTACTTCTAAATGTTTTATCAAACTCTACACGGAGGTGTTATATCTCATGTGTACATGATGGTATGAAGATGCGTCGGAACTTACTCATGGATTTATTAGCACACGAAATAAATGTATATCAAAGATTTCTTTTAGTTGATATAAAATGTTATCTTAGGCGAATTACAGAAAAACCCATAAATAGAGTTTACAAACCCACGATATCCATGATTGATTGTGTTACTTTCACAAAACTTGTTTATATTATAGTCACTTTAATATTATTGTTTAATTTCATAGTATTGTTATCATGCGATCCAAGTTTTTTATATAAAATTTTATTATCCTGTAGCAACGCACGGGCATTTAACTAGTTAGTACAATATTCATATCTATCTTTTATGGCTAAACAGACTACCAATCAATCTCGGATCTTGTCCATGATTTGATACATATCACAAAGGGAGAAACTACATGTTTATGTCTTATTATACAACCAAATTTGTACAGGTGACTACAGAAGGAATACTCTGTGGTAGAGTGTCTCAAATAGCTTGAAGAAATTAAAGACAAAAATACCGTAAAAGCTAGGCCCACCACAAATCCCACTATGAAACCCAGGCATAAATCCATTTCAGGCCATCCATTTTTATGGTGTATGATGGGACCCCCTTCAATTGGCTGATCTCCGGACATTGATTTTGAAGGGGATGTCCACAAAGACCTGGATTACCTTTATACATGGAAGCCGGATCATCTATGTTCAGAGTGTCCAGTTGATTACCGAGGGGTATTCTGCCTCGATAAATTATTGTAGGACATGTTCATAAAGCTCAGCGAAGTCAAATTTGATAAGCACCAAGGAATTTCACCAGAAATTTGGTTGTCTGAGAGGTCAAGCGACTCCAATAATTGCAAGGTGCAAATTTGTTCTGGAATATGTCCACTTAAATGGTTCCATGACAAATTCAAATTTTTGAGTCCAACAAGAGAACTTATTTCCTTTGGAATTGGTCCAAATAAATTGTTCCGAGATAAATCTATGCTCATCAAAAAAATTATGTTTCCTGTATATTTAAGCTCTTGACCTTTTGTTTGCACCGAAAAACTATCATTAGCCAGTCCAAAAAGCATGAATGAACTGTTAGAAATATCATATTCCATTTCAAAAGGATTCTGACGTGGATCTAAAGCCGTACTAGCGTTAAAGCCCTTAAAAGCACTAAAGATCGTGGTATTGTTCCGCATAAAGTGTTATTTGCAAGATCTAGAAAACGAAGGGCAGGAAGTTTCGTTATCTCTACTGGGATGCGACCGTGAGAAGGAATTGGATCTTAATCTAAGAATTACCGGATGTGGCAATTCGTCACTTATCCATGCAGGGCAACTTTCCACTAAAATTATTGTGGGATAGATCAAGGACAGTAAGTTTTTGCAAATTTGTAGGAACAATGGGAATTCACCCGGAAGGTTGTTGTCACCCGTAAGAAGAGCCTGAAGCTGCAAATTTGAAGAAATTACGCCGCTTGAATTTAACGTTGGGGGTTTATGGTAGAAGAGTCCCAATCGTTTCGCATCATTGGTGCCGCAATCGGGAAGGTTCCTTTCCGGAGATTTTTTGATAGATCCAGTCTCCGCAATTGCTTCCACCGACAAATTGATTCAGGAACAACCCCAGTCAAATAATTGGAAAAGAGATGCACAACCTGTAACCATGGAGCTTCAAAATTTAATGACAGATGGCCGTTTAAAAAGTTATTTGAGATATCCAATATCCTTATTGTCTTGGGCAACCGTGGTACTGAACCAGTTAGATTATTTGACTGGAGAAAGAGGAATTCCAATGACATGAAGTCCAAATTTTGGGGCAACTCACCACTAATGTTGTTATTGGAGATGTCCAACGTGGTAGCATTCGAAAAAACAATCCAGAACCAATCCGGAATTGTTCCAGTAAGACTGTTTGAAATATATAGCGAATCAATATGCTTTTGACTCTGAAGCCATTTAGGAAATCCAGGGCCCATGTGACAAGATGCAAATACTGCTCTACTCAGTTGAAATGGTGGCACCCAATCAAAATCAACTTTGAACTCTAGATCTGATAAATAGATATATTCCAAATTTGTTAGGTTAGCAAAGTGATCCTGTGATATTACACCACTTAGACTGTTGCGGATAGATCCAGAGAAGTCAAGTTTGAAAGTGCTCCAATCCCCACGGGCACAAAACCGATAAATGGTTTGATCCCAGATCAAGATTGCTTAAACCAGTTAGGTATGGTAGGCAATAGGTCATATTGCCAGTTAAGTTTGCATCATTCAGATATAACTCCTGCAATTTCCTCTGAGGACAACTTGGTAGCCTCTCCAACAATTGTGTTATGTCCACACCAATGTCATTGGAGGAGAGATATAGATACTCCAGATTGCATAAATTTTGAAATGTTGCTGGTATCATCCCATGAAGATGGTTGAACCCAAGGTCAAGTGTTTCTAGTGAGGTCATGTTTCCCAATTCATCAGGAAAGGAACCAAATAGCCCACAATCATAGAGCTCAAGGCTCTTAAGGCTAGTCACATCCCAGAACCAGTTGGATGTAACTCTGCTGTTTAAGGAGTTAAATGACAGGGTGAGTTCTTCTAGAGCTGTAAGGTTGAGATGTAAAAGAGATGGAGCAGAATTCACAATACCACACCACTTCAAGCGTAGTACTCTCAAATTAGGTAGTGTATTTAGCACATGAACCCAGTCAACCGCTGTGCTAATGTTCACCCCACCCATGTCGAGATGCTTCAGTGAAGTGAGTTGTGCCAACCATGAAATGCCAGGTGAATACACTTGTGTAGGGAAATAGTCGTAGTTTTTTTTGAGACCGGGAAGGAAATAGTCGTTGTTAATGTCAAGGTAAACTAACTTGGACAGGTTGCCAAGCTGAGGCGGCACCCTACCAACGAAACCCATGTAGGAAAGATTGAGATAATTCAAGCACTTGAGAGAGCCCAAGAATGCAGGCATTGGCACACCGCCGAGAAGGTTGCCACTGAGATCCAGATGCCTCAAATGTGGTAGGTCAAGCAAAGAATTACTTATCTGTCCGCGCAGCATACTGAAGTTGTGGTTAAGAATAGTATCATCCTCATATGCCCCAAAATCATCCTCGAAGTTGTTGTTGCGGAGGTCGAGCTTGAAGACATGGCCTGTGGTATTGCTGCACATGACGCCGTGCCACAGGCAGCAGTCATGGCCACTCCACGAGCCAAGCCGGTTCATGGGGTCATCAGTAATTCCTGATTTGAAGGATAGCAGCGCGGCCCTCTCAGACGTGAAGCAGCTGCGGCTACTAAATTCTGCAGGACTGGACATGAAAGTCGGCGATGTGGTGGCTGTCACGGCGGCCGTGGCTTGGTACAAGGAGGAGGATGGTTGTAAAAAGCAGAGTAAGAAGCAGAGAGCTGCAGCTTGGTACAAGGATGAGGATGATTGAAGAATTCCGGCCATTGTGCTGGTGTTCTGAAGCACGGGCTGCGTTTGTAAGGCAGTAGTATATATAATATACTAGTAGTAGTAAGTAGTAACATAGTACAGTCTACTGTCCACTTCCTCCAAGTCAGTCAAGATCGATGCCTGCGTCAGTTCAATCAACCTCAACTTGGACTATGTCTGGAATTTCTGTGCCGGCGAACCCTTTCCGCCAGAGATTATAACACGGCACGCCGCTGATTGGAGGTCAGGTGCCAACCCTTTCCGATTGCCTAGTATGAATGGAACTATGAAGCAGACTCCATACGCAGTCAAGAGACCACGTCCTCCCAGTCAGTCAAGATGCCTGCGTTTCCATTAAGTCCTCACTGAAGAAGCACGCCGGCCATTGTCAGGCAAAATGTACGTGCATGGAGGCCCGATCAACACGCTAAGTAATCTATCTATAACTCTTATAAAAATAAACTCCACTAGCGAATTCTCTCGACATGCAAAGTGTCCACATCATTCCCACTAATTAAGTGAACCATTAGATATGCATCTTTTCATGCAAAGTGTTCACATCATTACCCACTAAAGTCCATGTCATCCCCTTAATAATTAAAAAATGTCCACATCATCCCCCATCTTTATCATGTCAAATAATTGCTGCTGCTCTACGTACGTCTTAAATAATTATATTAGTTCGTATGATGAATTGGTAGCGGCATGGTTTCTTGCTATTAGTCAACTATGTAGAAAATGGTGGAACGAGAGTTATCCCCTTAGGACTCTCAGTTGGTTGTTAATATAGGTAGGGAACCGCCCCCTACGTGGCTTACATCTCAAGTCAAAATTACAACAAGATAGATTACATATCAGCTTGGACTACAAGCCTAACCACCTACCTACTTCGTGTACAAGATCGTCATCAATCTTTATCCTATACCGTGTACGACAACATAAATTACACGCATGCTATACAAGATAAGTATACCGTCTAATACACTACTCCCTCCATCTCTAAATATATATCGTTTACACATTTTAAAAAATAACTTTGACTAAATATATATTAAAAATATTAATAGCGTAATTAGGAAATGCACTTGATCGGGCCATACCTTATTATACAATCAAACGTGGATATATATCTCCCACTTGACGATTATGGACGACGTCACTATGGTGCAAGTGTGCAACAACGGAATAAGCATGGCATGGCTACAGTGTGCTTCTCTCGCACTTGCACTTGGTTGGAACAGGCATGTTCGCTTGAATTTGGTAGAAATGTAGATCCTTTCCTTTCCTTCTTAGAAACAAGCATTTTTGCTTGAATTTAACCCATGGTACATGCTTCTCTCACAATAAATAAGCATCGGCTGGCTTATCAGTCACAGAAAATCATCAGCGAACACCTTCAGCTCGGTAAATTACAAAAATATCGCTCTCGCATATTGTTTGGCTGCTAGTTGGCTGGGTTCTGATGACGGAAGGTGACAAAAATCATTCTTTACATGGTAAAATCATAAAACTAGATAAAAATGGTAAATTTATTTTCGAGTGAAGATCAATGCTAATTGGTTTTATTCAAAGAGGATCACTAGAAATATTTCTAGGTAGATGTGAGGTGGCAAAGCAAGAATCGGAATCCAGAGGAACTACACTGGAGGTGGCTCTAGTCTCTAGTAAAAAAAAAAAGGAAAATCGCTATAAAAAGGAAAATCACCATAAAATCACTAGAAATATTTTTTAAACCTTTCGACAGGTTTCTAGTGATGGTGAAGAGCTAAATTCTATTTTTACAGTTGGCATAAAGGTTTATTGGGCCTTTCAGTGATTTATTTACTTGGGCTTTCTTTGGGCCTTGCAACACAAGCCTGCCGGAAGGCTAGTATAACATTCAGCCCGCCATTTTTTTTCTTTTGACAACATGCCGCCGTAGGATTGGACTAGGGTTTTGCCCAGGCCGGCCGCCGCCGTCGTCCCCATGGCAAAATTGGGCGGCGGCGCCCCACTCCCCCGAGGACCTCGTTTTCTGCGAGATCCCGACGCGTCTGCCGGCGAAGCCCCTCCCTCCGATGCGCGCCGTTTGCCGCTCCCGGTGCCGCCGCCTCACCTCCGATGCCACGTTCCTTCTCGCTCACCACCGCCGGCCCTCGCTTCAGCTCGTCACCATCGCTGGCTCGCCCCAGGACGAGGAATGATCTACGTCCCCGATCACCGCAGCAGCAATCTTCCCCGTCGCGCGGACGACGGGCCGGAGCTCGGGACCCCTCTAGAAGTGCTCGCTTCTGCGACGGCCTCCTCATCCTCCACGCCAACGACCGCCTCCGGATGCGCAACTCCGGCGACCCGCCGGCGCCCCTCACGCTGCTCCACGGCGCCGCGGCATCTCCGCGCTTTACCATCACCACCCATCCGGTCGTACCGAGTGCTCTCGCTTCTTCAACAGAATCGAGGGGCGACCACGCCGCGGTACCACGTGCACACCCTTGGGTCCCGCGAGCTCAGTGCGTCGGAGAGCCTCCCCGCGCCGTGGGCGTCCGGAGATTTGGTAACGGCGATAGCGCGTCGTTTTCCCCGCCTGTCTTGGCGGATGGCGTGATCTATTGGGGACCGATAGAGCTTCCCGCGCGCAACAACATGCTGGTGTTCGACACCATGGCCGAAGTCGTTCCAAAGCATTTGCCGCCACCCGTCCCGTGGTGATCCATTTGAGATGAGCAATGGCGCTCTTGGATTGTACCGCAACCATGGTGGCACGGTTGATCTTTGGAAGCCGCAGGATCACAAGAGCTGGACCTGGTCGCCGAACAACCGGATCAAATTGCCGGGCGAATGCTGCTTCGATGACGGTACTGGACGCAGAGGGAGATGTGCTCGCCCTTTCGCCGAGGGGGATCCGAATTTCGCCAAACATCTGCAGCACATCTCCGTGCCAATGGCAGTTTGTTGGCACAAAGATGAATGTTATGCTAATCTGCGTCTTCAGAGGCACAGGTTCAGAGAGAGTCTTGTCCGCCATTACTTCTTCTCGATGGAAGAAAATGCTTGTGGTGTTGATGAAAAACCACTGTTCGATGGTTTGTCAACCGCGGCGCTGCTTCACATGATACTATTCGGTGGTTTGAAATCTTTGCATCTCAGCAGGATGGAGTCACTCCTGATGATTCTCAACTGTCTAGTAATGAAAGCATTAGTTATGATCTGAAACTATAACTCGAGTCTGGTATTTATTTCCCCTGTTCACATGAGTCATAAACACTCTCTCTATCTTGGTTATGTCATGCCTTTTTAACTTTGTCTTTTAGTTGTAATACCTTGCAAGTATCTCTGGTAATCAAGTGATGCTGCATAAAGATTTCAGTAAGCTGATATGTCTGCCTCTCTGTTTAAGCACACAATTTCCATTTTGTATTTCTTCGCTATGCAAACTCTGGGTACGGCACAAAGTATCCAATAAGAAACAAAACTACAATGAGTAACCTGCAACCATTGCTTCAATTTTCTGGTGCTTTTTTTTTTTTTGTGTTTGCACTTGAATCATGAACACATGATCAACATGCAGAATAAAGTGGTTATGCTGTGCCTGTTTAGCTTTGTAGCCTTTGTTTTTTTGACTGGTAAGTAAGTCTGGTAATTAATTTATGCTGCAAAGGGATTTCTTCGTTAGCTTTCTCCCTATTTCACTTGTCTTTAGCGCACATTTTCCATCTGTATAATTTTGTTCATTTATGCTACTTCTGACGTACCCCTTTTGCTGTTCTTGCCTTTCTTTGTTTTAGCAAGTTTTTTTAGTGTAAAACCATATATTATACTTTAAAAGATTTTTCGTACCTAATTGTGTTGTGAGTAAAAATAGTTCTTGCTTGTGAATTTTAGCCTGTTAATAAAAGTACTTTAGTAATCAATTGATGTGGCAGGGAGATTTGGAAGTAACTATCTGATTGTAAGCTTGGTACCCTGGGTGTATTTCACTCAACTGTCTCAATGTCAATTGTAGTAGTGAGATTTAGTAGTGTGTTTGCTTCCTGGGATTTGAATTGTTTTTTTTTGTTTCACTTTTATTTGTTGCCTCTATATAAACCATGATATGTTGTGTTTGTTTTTGGCATATTGTCTTCATTGAAGCAAAAGTACTTTATACGGAGTGCAGACGTATCCTATTATGCAGAAATGTGAAGGCATAGTATCATATCTCATATATGCCAAATACCACTCTATCAATTTAGAAATGTCCTCTCAGAAGCTGTGTTCCAGTCTTTTCAGAAATATGTAGGCATAGTATCATATCTCAGAAGCTGTGTTCCACTCTGATATATTCAGAAAAGGTGTGCTTTCTGAGTTTCTGGTGATAATTTTGGTATAGTGATTGTTGATGATAATTCTAGGTTGCATTGAGGATTCTTGTAAAAGACAAAGTCAATCTAAACTGAATGATCATCAGGCCAATTCATATAATCGATTCTTGTGTTCATCACGCAGAATAAAAAGATGCAGAAAAGGGAACTAAAAGGTTCCACCCAAAATGGCTAATCAAGGCAAGAACTTAGTATTGGTTCATCACTGCAGGGAAGTGATTCACTGCTTCTGATAGCTTGTCGTGCTGTGATCTGAATTCTCTCTAAGCAAATATTTTTATCTAAAATTTAAAGGTCTGAAGATCCACAACCCCCACCACCACGCCCCCACCACCCCCCCAACCGTCTCCAGTCATTTCCTTCCATAACTACGTCAGGACTTGCTATTTATCTGATGAAACTGGAAATTCTGAACAATGTCCATTCAAACCCGCCAGAACAACGGTTCAATTTCAGTACCTGCTGTTTATCTGCTAGTTAATGCAGCAATTGAACCATCCATCTTATCTGATTCATAGTTGAATAGCTCATCCATCCGGTCAGCTGGAGCACGAAGCTTGCACCTGCCTGGAGCCCGGTGCGGTGATGCCGCAACGATGCGACTCGCCAGCCGCCAGGTGCCGCCGCAGCCCGCAACAGAGTGCAGATGCGGGGCCGAGGGACTCACGCCGGCCGCTGGAGGGAAGTCGAGTCCGTCGAGCTTGAGCTTGGTGTTGGCATCAGGTACGAACTGAACATAGTCGGGGATTTGACTTCTTGATGGTTTTGTCTGCCACTTTATCCTCCACTTCCTTGGCGACGCTTGAGAGGCACCTTGCATATTTTGAGTAGGAGTTGTCTTTTGATACTAAAAAATAATAAGCGTTCTCACCTCCTTTTAGAGGCCGCATCAGTTTATTAATAGAGTCAAGAATAGCCCTTGACATGGCATTACAAGCGAAGATCCAATCCGAGATTAACTGATAAGCCTATCCTATTGTACAACATATATACTAATTGGTACAATATTTATATCTATCTTTTATGGCTAACAGACTACCAATTAATCTCGGATCTTGTCCATGATTTGATACATGTCATACAAGGAAAAACTACCTGTTTACACCTTATACAACCAAATTTGTACAAGTGACTACGGAAGGGATACTCTATGGTAGAGTATGTCAAATAGCTTGAAGAACTTAAAGGATACAAAATACCAGCAAAGGCCCACCACAAATCCCACTACGAAAAACCAGGCACAAATCCATATCAGCCCATCCATTTTTACGGTTTATGATGGGAGCCCCTTCAATTGGCTGATCTCCAGGGCATTGATTTTCAAGGGGATGTCCACAAAGACCTGGATTACCTATATACATGGAAGCCGTGTTCAGAGTGTCTAGTTGATTTCGTAAGGTATTCTCGGATAAATTATTGTAGGACATGTTCAGAGAGCTCAACCAAGTCAAATTTGATAAGCACCAAGGAATTTCACCGAAAAATTGGTTGTTTGAGAGATCAAGAGACTCCAAAAAATGCAAGGTGCAAATTTGCTCTAGAATACGTCCACTAAAGTGGTTCCATGACAAATTCAAATTTATCAGTCCAACAAGAGAACTTATTTCCTCTGGAATTGGTCTGAATAAATTGTTCTCGAGATAAATCTATGCTCATCAGAAATATTATATTTCTTGTATATCTGAGCTCTTGACCTTTTGTTTGCACTGCGAAACTGTCATTAGCCAGCCCCCAAGGTATGAATGAACTGTCAGAATAATCATATTCTATTGTAAAGGGATTCTGACGTGTATCTAAAGCCTTACTAGCAGTTAAAGCCTTTAAAAGCACTAAAGATCGTGGTATTGTTCCAGATAAAGTGTTATTTGCAAGATCTAGAAAACGGGGCAGGAAGTTTCGTTATCTCTACCGGGATGCGACCAGAGAAGGAATTGGATCTTAATCTAAGAATTACCAGATGTGGCAATTCGTCACTTATCCATGCAGGTAACTTTCCATTGAAATTGTTGTGGGATAGATCAAGGACAAGAAGGTTTTTGCAAATTTGTAGGAACAATGGGAATTCACCCGAAAGGTTGTTGTCACCCGGAAGAAGAGCCCGAAGCTGCAAATTTGAAGAAATTACGCTGCTTGAATTTATCGTTGGGGGTTTATGGTAGAAGAGTCCCACTGTTTCAGATCATTGGCGCTGCAATCAGGAAGGTTCCTTTCCGGGAGATTTTTGATAGATTCAGTATCCTTAATTGCTTCCACCGACAAATTGATGCAGGAATAACCCCATCAAATGATTGGAAAAGAGATGAACAACCTGTAACCATGGAGCTTCAAAATCCAATGACAGTTGACCGTTTAAAAGGTTTTTTGAGATATCCATTGTCCTTATTGTGCTAGGCAACCGTGGTACTGAACCGATTAGATTATTTGAATGGAGAAATAGGTATTCCAAAGACATGAAGTCCAAATTTGGGGCAATTCACCACTAATATTGTTATAGGAGATGTCCAATATGGTAGTATTCGAAAAACAATCCAGAACCAATCTGAATCATTCCGATAAGACCTGTGTTTGAAATATTTAGCCAGCCAACATGGTTTTGGGTCCGAAGCCATGTAGGAAATCTAGGGCCCATGTGACAAGATGCAAACCTTGCAATAATCAGTTGAAATGGTGGCACCCAATCAAAAGCAACTTTGAACTGTAGATGATTATCGATAAAACAGATATCTTCCAAATTTGTTAGGTTGGCAAAGTGTTCTGTGATATTACACCACTTAGACTGTTGCGGATAGATCCAGAGAAGTCAAGTTTGTAAGTGCTCCAATCCCCACGGGCACAGAACCGGATAAATGGTTCCATGCTAGATCAAGAGTGTTTAAAGCTGTTAGGTTTTCTAGACAATATGTTATATTACCAGTCTTGCATTTCTCAGATAGAACTCCTTCAGTTTCCTCTGCGGACAACTTGGTAGCCTCTCCATCCAATATGTTATGTCCATACCAATATCATTGGAGGAGAGATCTAGATAATTCAGATTGCATAAATTTTGAAATCTTGCTGGTATCATTCCATTAAGATGATTGAACGCGAGGTCAAGTCTTTCTAGTGAGGTCATGTTCCCCAATTCATCAGGAAAGGAACCAAACAGACCACAATCATAAAGCTCAAGGATCTTAAGGCTAATCACATTCCAGAACCAGTTGGGTGCAATTTGACCGTTTAAGGAGTTATGTGACAGGCTGAGTTCCTCAAGAGCTGTAAGGTTGAGATGGGAAAGTGATGGAGCAGAATTCACAATAAGGCAACGTCGCAAGCGCAGTACTCTCAAATTAGGAAGGGTGTTCACCACATGAACCCAGTCATGCACTGCGCTAATGTTCACCCAACCCATGTCGAGATGCTTCAGTGAAATGAGTTGGGCCAGCCATGAAATATCATGTGAATACACGTAGAAACTGAAATTGGGGTAGTTATTAATGTCAAGATAAACTAACCTGGATAGGTTTCCAAGCTGAGGAGGCACCCTACCAATGAAATCCATATATGAGAGGTTGAGATACTTCAAGTACTTAAGAGAGCCCAAGAATTCAGGTATTGGCACACCACCGACAACGTTCCCACTGAGATCGAGATGCCTCAAATGTTGTAGGTGAAGCAAAGAATTACTTATGTGTCCACGCATCGAGCTGACTCTGAAGCTAGGATCTGTGAAATAATCATCGTAGTTGTTGTTGTGGAGGTCGAGCTTTATGACATGTCCAGTCCTATTGCTGCACTTGACGCCATGCCACGAGCAGCAGTCATGGCCTCTCCATGAGCCTAGCCGATTCGCGGGGTCGTCTGTTATTCCTGATTTGAAGGACAGCAGCGCAGCCCTCTCAGACGCGAAGCAGCTGCGGCTACTAAACTCCGCCGATGTGGTGGCTGCGACGGCAGAGACGAGCAAAAAGCAGAGAACTGTTGCATGGTGCGTGGTGGAGGGTTGTAGAATTCCGGCCATTGTGTGCTGATATTTTGAAGCTCTGATACTCCCCGTTTATAAGGCAGTTTAGCGTCCACACACTTCGTCCAACTCAGTCAAAATTGCCTGCGTCAGTTCCATCAACTTCAATTATGTAGGGAAGAAGAAATTTCCGTGCCGCCATACCTTTCTTTTGTCAGCCAACTTAGCAGCGCCACATATTAGTAGTAGTACGTGGCACGTGCCGATGATTGTTGAAGGTTAAGTACCCACGGTGGCTCGAACACACTTGAGCATTCGGCTGTTGGTTGTCAGAACGAAAGTTCCACGTTCTAGTTTAGGTGCCAACTAGCCAGAGTCTAATATCAACATCAGTAGTATATCGACGTTCTAGTTTGGTGCCGACTATTCCATATTAGACGAGAACTTTATACAAACGAATATCAACATCTATATAACACCACCAAATAAGTTCACTATAAATAAACAATTTATATATATGGTGGCTCTAACGAATACTAATTTTCTACCATGATGTTTTCTTCAATAAATTCGGTTAAACAAAAGAAAGTTTGACTTAAAGGTAACTCGATCTGAGGTTGAACTATTTAGAACCGAGAGTAGGAGTATTACTGTAAACTCTGGCCGAACTTGCAAGTAATAAATGTCTATATGCATATCTCCATGGCTAATGACTCAAACCTTTGTACAAATCACTTGCCAATCTAATCAATTTACCAAGTTAACAAAAGTACATACGCACCGCAGCGGCGTCGGACCGTGGAAGCGGAGGGAGCGAGGTGGAGTCGGCAAACCATGGAGATAGGCGAGCTTGCCGTCGCAGGCTATGGAGTTCAATCACAGGATTTATTGTGAGGGACAATTCATAGAACTATGAGCATCAAATGTATTAATTATCACAGATCTAATAGCTATCTAATAACCAACAGAAATCAAGCACAACTTGGTGCACAAGAGTTAAGAAGCTTACAATCAGACCCTTTTAAGGAATGAAGTTGTTACAATTAAATTAACCTTTGTTCTACAATCTCGTGGCTTTGGAGGTGTACACGCAATCCAACAATGTACATGTGTTTCCACGGCATGTAAAGTTTTAGCACTCACATATTGGTTTTCTGGTTATTTGATAGCTCACTTGCCTGATGACAAATCATGATTGCAGTCTCAGAAGGTTTCATCTTAATCTGTTTTGCTATAGAAAAAAGGCTAGCGCCATCAGATATCGAAAACGAAAAATAAATAGTTTTTGAGCTTCTATTTCGGCCAGACTACAGAAACACTATTCTAGAGTCTAACCGACAAAGTCAATCTAAACTGAAAGATCATCAGGCCAATTCATGTAATCAATTCTTGTGTTCATCACGCAGTTCTGCAGGGAAGTGAGTCTCACTGCTTCTGATAGCTCTTGTCGTGCTCGAATCTGAATTTCCTCTCTAAGCAAATGTTTTTATGTAAAACTTATCTCAAAGCAAAGGTCTGAAGATCATTTTTTTTCCCCAAGAATCTTTATAACGTCTCCAGTCACTTCCTTCCATAACTATGTTAGGACTTGCTGCTTATCTGATGAAACTGAAAATTCTGAACAATGTACATTCAGTAACCCGGCCAGAAGAACGGATCAATTTCAGTACCTGCTGTTCATCTGCTAGTTAATTTAGCAATTGAATCATCCATCCTATCTGATTCATACGTTGAATAGCCCAAAATTAAAATTATGCACAGTGGATCGGGTCAGCTGGAGCACGGAGCCTGCACTGCACCTGCCTAGAGCTCGGTGAGGTGATGCCCTAACGATGCAACTCTCACGACTTCGCCCGCCGCCCGGTGCCGCCAAGAGCCCGCAATGGAGTGCAGATCGCGGGGCCTCGGCGCCTCGAGGAGCTGGAGCTTGGTGTTGGCGTCGGGGGAGGAGGTGCGGCGGGGGGGAGCAAGACGGAATGCGGATGGCGGCTCACCGACGCTGGGGCGTGGCGTGGCGAGCGGAGATTGGGTCAGACCAAGCATGCATCGAGGAACAACGGAGTCCTACTCGAACGGGCGCTTGAGAAGAAGCATCAAAAAACCTTCAAGGGCACCTTGGAGCCCTCCATAGCATGCAACCGGGTTGGTGAGTTTTTCGACGGTGGGGGAGGTTGAGGGAGGTCGACATGGTTGTGTTGGTACGGTGGAGGAAAAGGATATATGTCGATTATGGATAATTTGACTAGGAGTTGGCTTTTGGTACTACCATGTAAAAGTAATAAGCGTTCTCACCTCCTTTCAGAGGCCGCATCAGTTTTTAATAGAGTCAAGAACAGCCCTTGACATGCATTACAAGCAAAGACCCAATCCGAGATTAATTGATTATCCTATCCTTTTGTACAACATACTAATTAGTACAATATTCATATCTTTTATGGCTAAACGGACTACCAATCAATCTCGGATCTTGTCCATGATTTGATACATATCACAAAGGGAGAAACTACATGTTTATGTCTTATTATACAACCAAATTTGTACAAGTGACTACAGAAGGAATACTTTGTGGTAGAGTGTCTCAAATAGCTTGAAGAAATTAAAGATAAAAAATACCAGAAAAAAGCTAGGCCCACGACAAATCCCACTATGAAACCCGTGCACAAATCCATTTCAGGCCATCCATTTTTATGGTGTATGATGGGACCCCCTTCATTGGCTGATCTCCTGGACATTGATTTTGAAGGGGATGTCCACAAAGACCAGGATTACCTTTATACATGGAAGCCGGATCATCTGTGTTCAGAGTGTCCAGTTGATTACCGAGAGGGTATTCTGCCTCGATAAGTTATTGTAGGACATGTTGAAAGCTCAAATAAGTGAAATTTGATATGCACCAAGGAATTTCACCAAAAAGTTGGTTGTTTGAGACATCAAGAGACTCCAATAATTGCAAGGTGCAAATTTGTTCGGAATATGTCCACTTAAATGGTTCCATGACGAATTCAAATTTTTCAGTCCAACAAGAGAGCTTATTTCCTCTGGAATTGGTCCAAATAAATTGTTTGCGAGATAAATCTATGCTCATCGAAAAAAATTATATTTTGTGTATACTTAAGCTCTTGACCTTTTGTTTCCACCGCAAAACTGTCATTAGCCGGTCCAATAGGAACCATGTATGCATGTTCATAAACATAGTCTAGTATAAAAAGGATTTTGTGTTGGATCTAAAGGCTTACTAGAAGTGAGAGCTGTTAAGTGAACTAAAGATTGTGGCATTGTCCCCGACAAAGTGTTATTTGCAAGATTTAGAACACGAAAGGGCAGGAAGTTGTGTTATCTCAGCTGGAATGTGGCCAGAAAAAGAATTGGATCTCAATCCAAGAATTACCAAATTTGGCAATTCACCACTTATCCATTCAGGTAGTTTTCCACCAAAATTATTGTGGGAAAGATCAAGGACGATAAGGTTTTTGCAAATTCGTAGGAACAAGGGAAATTCACCCGAAAGGTTGTTGTCGCTCGGAAGAAGAGCATGGAGCCGCAAATATGAAAAACTTACCTTTGCTTGAATTTGCCGTTGAAGAATTTATGGTAGAAGAGTTCCACTTTTTTCAGATCATTGGTGCTGCAATTAGGAAGATTCCTTTCAAGGAGATTTTTTGATAGATCCAGTACTACTTAATTGTTTCCACCGACAAATTGATGCAGGAATAACCCCGTTAAGCGATTGGAGAAGAGATGCACGACTTGCAACCATGGAGCTTCAAAATCCAATGACGATTGCCCATTTAAAAAATTATTTGAGATATCCAATATCTTAAGTGTTCTTGGCAACCGAGGTACTGAACCAGTTATATTATTTGACTGGAGAAAGAGGAATTCCAATGACATGAAATCCAAATTTAAGGGCAACTCATCACTAATATTGTTATAGGAGATGTCCAACTTGGTAGCATTTGAAAAACAATCCGTAACCAATCGGAATCGTTCGGTAAGACCTGTATTTGAAATATTTAGCTCGTCAATATGCTTTTTGTGTCCGAAGCCATGTAGGAAATCTAGGGCCCATGTGACAAGATGCAAACCCTGCACTACTCGGTTGAAATGGTGGCACCCAATCAAAATCAATTTTGAACTCTATATGATTATCCGATAAGTCGATTTCATTCAAATTTGTTAGGTTGGCAAAGTGTTCCTGTGATATTACACCACTTAGACTGTTGCCGGATAGAAACAGAGAAGTCAAGTTTGAAAGTGCTCCAATCCCCACGGGCACAAAACCGAATAAATGGTTTGATTCCATGTCAAGAGTGTTTAAACCAGTTAGGGTTGCTAGGCAATATGTTATATTGCCGCTTAAGTTTGCATCATACAGATATAACTGCTGCAATTTCCTTTGCGGACAATTTGGTAGCTTCTGCATCAAATATGTTATATCCATACCAATGTCGTTGGAGGAGAGATCTAGATACTTCAGATTGCATAAATTTTGAAATGTTGCCGGTATCATCCCATGAAGATGGTTGAGCTCAAGGTCAAGTGTTTCTAGTGAGGTCATGTTCCCCAATTCATTAGGAAAGGAACCAAATAGCCCACAATTATGAAGCTCAAGGCTCTTAAGGGTAGTCACATCCCAGAACCAGTTGGGTGCAACTTGGCTGTTTAAGGAGTTATCAGACAGGCTGAGTTCCTCAAGAGCTGTAAGGTTGAGATGTAAAAGCGATGGAGCAGAATTCACAATACCACACCATTCCAAGCGTAGTACTCTCAAATTAGGAAGGGTGTTTACCACATGAAGCCAATCAACCGCCGCGCTAATGTTCACCCCACCCATGTCGAGATGCTTCAGTGAAGTGAGTTGTGCCAACCATGAAATCCCAGGTGAGTGCACTTCATTGCCAAAATTCATATCGCTGTTGATATCAAGGTAAACTAATTCAGACAGGTTGCCTAGCTGAGGCGGCACCCTACCAACGAAACCCATGTGAGAGAGGTTGAGATACCTCAAGCACTTGAGAGAGCCCAAGAATGCAGGTATTGGCACACCACCGAGAAGGTTGCCACTGAGATCCAGATGCCTCAAATGTGGTAGGTCAAGCAAAGAATTACTTATCTGTCCACGCAGCCTACTGAAGTTATGGCTAGGAATACCATCCGCATATGCCCAAAAATCGTCCTCGAAGTTGTTGTTGCGGAGGTCGAGCTTTAAGACATGGCCTGTGGTATTGCTGCACATGACGCCGTGCCACAGGCAGCAGTCATGGCCACTCCACGAGCCAAGCCGGTTCATGGGGTCATCAGTAATTCCTGATTTGAAGGATAGCAGCATCGCCCTCTCAGACGCGATGCAGCTGCTACTAAACTCCACATCACTAGCCATGGAAGTCGCCGATATAGCAGCGGTGGTAGCAGCAGCAGCAGCAGCCACGATGAGTAAGAAGCAGAGCGCTGCAATTTGGTGCGAGGAGGAGGATTGTAGAATTCCAGCCATTGTGCTAGCTCGATCGATCATACTATGAACTGTGAAGCAGATCGACTCCAGTTTGGAAGTATATATATTAACAATTTAACATAGAGAGTCAAGAGTCCACGCCCTCCCAGTCAGTCAAGATGCTTGCATGCGTTAGTTCATTGCATCAAGTCGTCATTAATTATTATAAAGAAGCAAAGGAAGGACCCAAGAGACCACGCGAAGAAGCTAGTGGCCGACCCACACGGTCCTATGACCGGTACAAGTGGCCGACCCACTGTCTTCGCGCGCGCGTGAAACGCATGGCGCCCACAGCTGCTACGGGTGGTGGCCCAATATCAAATAAACGATGCATGTTCATCAAACAACCAAGTCCGTAACACTTGTGCAGTAAATTATTCCTACAATTCGTTTGACTTTTTAACCCAATTTAAAAAATTGTGCAAACATAGTCACATTTAAGTCATTGACCTTTTGTTAAATGTCACAATAAAATAATGATATTTTACACAATTTTTACATAAGACGAGTGGTCAAACATAGGGTTGAAAAAGTCAAACGAATTATAATTTGAAATGAAAAGAGTATATGCAAGCATCGATGCCATAGATAGACCAATCTACGATGCAGAACCACATCATCACTTCCAAAAAAAACTTGTTCTTTTTTGTATAAATGTTTAAATGCAATAAATCCTGAGTTGCTGAGGCTTTTTATTGGCTTTTGTTTACCCAAAGTGAATATTTGCAAATCTCTAAGGCTCTATTATTATGGCGGCGAGGCCGAGGTGAGCAGGAGCTGCCAGCCACCTCCGTCGCTGCTCCACCTCCACCGTTGGGTGTCTGGGTAGTGCTCTTCCTCCTGCGGTTGCTTGTGTTGCGCGGGGCAAGCTGCGGACCTGGGCAGTGCGCGGACGTATGGCGGGCGGTAGAGAGAGATAAGTTGATTTCGGCTGACAGCCACTCATGGCTCAAAGAATAAGCTGAAATAAGATGAGCGGGCCGCAAAATAAGCGGATAGTTAAATGCGCTAAATGGGCACAATAAAATTCGTGAATTTGCTTGCTAGCTGTACAAATGAACAAATAATATTAGTTATTTTTCTTTATTTTGCTGCAGCTCAATCAGATTTACAGTTATAGTAGGAAATAGCGTGCTGTCAGATTTCATAAGCATTGTAGAATGCATGTGTGTGTGATAGACTTGACTAATCTGGATTTGAACTCTCATACGGTTATAGCTAGCCTTGATAGTTCTGAAGCACAAAGAGATGTAGTTAAGGCAGGTAAATCTTCATCATGTATATTTTATTTCTATATCATATATCTGTTGTTCCTTTCTGAAAATGGCCGAGTGAAGTTGAATAAAACATGTTTCTTGTGGTTTTCTGGTTATTTGATAGCTCACTTGCCTGACGACAAATCATGATTGCAGTCTCAGAAGGTTTCATCTTAATCTGTTTTGCTATAGAAAAAGGCTAGCGCCATCAGATATCGAAAACGAAAAATAAATAGTTTTTGAGCTTCTATTTCGGCCAGACTACAGAAACACTATTCTAGAGTCTAACCGACAAAGTCAATCTAAACTGAACGATCATCAGGCCAATTCATGTAATCGATTCTTGTGTTCATCACGCAGTTCTGCAGGGAAGTGAGTCTCACTGCTTCTGATAGCTTGTCGTGCTCGAATCTGAATTTCCTCTTTAAGCAAATGTTTTTATGTAAAACTTATCTCAAAGCAAAGGTCTGAAGATCCAATTATTTTCCCAAGAATCTAAATAACGTCTCCAGTCACTTCCTTCCATAACTATGTCAGGACTTGCTGTTTATCTGATGAAACTGAAAATTCTGAACAATGTCCATTCAGTAACCCGGCCAGAATAACGGATCAATTTCAGTACCTGCCGTTTATCTGCTAGTTAATTCAGCAATTGAATCATCCATCCTATCTGATTCATGCGTTGAATGGCTCAAAATTATGCACAGTGAATCATCCGGTCAGCTGGAGCACTGAACCTGCACTGCACCTGCCTGGAGCCCGGTGAGGTGATGCCGCAACGATTCGACTGCCGCTGGAGGGAAGGAGTCCGTCGAGCTGGAGCGTGCTGTTGGCGTCAGGTCAGGGAGGAGGTGCCGCCGGGGAGTCGCGCGCAGAGAAGGGGAGCGGGCGATGGGAGCAAGACGGAATGCGGACGGCCGGTTCACCGACGCTGGGGCGACAGTGTTTGGGTGTGTTCTGTTCTAAATTAAGTTCAGGTTCAGTATTGTGATGTACTCAATTTCATTTCTCTTTCATTTTCCAAAGGACGTCTCCTGGATTTTGAAATTATTGTTTACATGAACCTATGATTTGTTTCCGCATATTTGTACAGGCATATTGATAAATGGGAGCGTATGCTATGGAAACCACCCTCCTATGCAAACTATAGAAACTCTAATCACGACCGTAACATTCTAATCTGATGGATTTAGGTAATGGTGGGTTGTTTTCGCACTTAAACCCCCACTTCTCCTCCCTAATCTCGTTTTCTTGCAAATCAACACCCAGGCGCCGGTTCGGATCGGATCGTCTTACCGAGGTAGCAGATGTCATCGCGATCGTTGGTGCGTCTCGCGATTCAGGCGGTTCCACTTCCGTCTGCTCGTCGGTTGATGGCGATCTCGATCTCCTCGACGCCGACGCGCAGACATCCGGCTTGGGCTGCCGCGGTGCTGCTGTCGCGACGAGGCGAGACCATGGCCTGCAGTGGCTTGGCCCCGAGGGTGGCGTGGAAGGGCCATACGCATTTATCTTATGTGATTCTGCACTTCTATTGTCGCCATACTAGTTCGTTCTGTATGCACCCTTGTTTGCTCGTCTGAATGCATTGTCTGGTGCACGAACACAGTAGTTTAGAGCCATGGACTTGTGTTCGAACACACGCAGCAATGAAAATGCCATGCCGGCAACTGGTGGGTCCATGGCAGCGGCATCAGATTCCACGGCGGCAAGCTACTCCTCGTTGTCGCACGGGCCGTCCTCACACGCTCTGGGAGACCGTCCTCCGATGGCCGTCCTCGTCGAACCTCCGTGCGGGCACGAGCGATGGAATGTGACGGGGTGGCGGCGGCGCCAACCGATTGTGAGAGGGTTCAGGTCGTGATGGGTTAATTTGCAAAAAAACGAGATTAGGATAGAGAAGTGGGGGTTTAAGTGCGAAAACAACCAACCATTACCTAAATCCATCAGATTAGAATCTTACGGTTCTGATTAGAGTTTCCATAGTTTGCATAGGAGGGTGGTTTTCATAGCATACGCTCCCTTGATAAATAGCCTGTTTATACAGACATATTTATTCCATTTTATCTAGCCTGTTTATCTAACTTACATGTTTTTCTGGTAACCCGTGAATTATACAAAAAAATGTAAGCAAATCAGTCACATATTGATAACGATAAATAGTATTTTGTGTAATTTACGTATATTCTTTTAGCTGAAATATTGATCACTAGAAAAATTTGCAAAAAAAAAAAAAAATAAGAATGTGAACACGCACGTACACAATCTGTGGTTACGAAGCAAGGCAGCAAGCAAGCAAAACGGGACCGCGGGCCGCCGCTATAACGCCACATTCGTATGCGGATAGAAACGGGCCGCCGCAGAAGCCCGTGATTGACTTTGCGGCGCTTGCGGACGCGGGACGGGCTGCCCGCCGCCGTGCCGTTTGCAACCTGAGGCGACACCAATGAATACGTTGGGGAGAGCGACGAAAAAATGTAGCCTAGGATTTGTTGAACAATGGCTACGAAGTACGAACCGAGCATACTCGTATTTGGATTCTTGATGGTTTTGTCTAACACTTTCTCTTCCGCTTCCTTGGGTGGCGCTTGAGCAAAAGGAAACCTTCAAGACAGCAGACCTACACGGCATGCAACTGGACTTGGTGAGTTTTTCGACACTGGGGGAGGTTGAGGGAGGTCGGCATGGTTGTGCTGTTGGAGGAAGAGGATATATATCGACATAGATAATTTGACTAGGAGTTGGATTTAGATAGTACCATGTAAAAATAATAAGCGTTTTCACCTCCTTTCAGAGGCCGCATCAGTTTATTAATAGAGTCAAGAACGGCCCTTGACATGGCATTACAAGCAAAGACCCAATCCGAGATTAATTGATTATCCTATCCTATTGTACAACATACTAATTAGTACAATATTCATATTTATCTTTTATGGCTAAACGGACTACCAATCAATCTCGGATCTTGTCCATGATTTGATACATGTCACACAGGGAGAAACTACATGTTTACCCAGTATTATAAAACCAAATTTGTACAAGTGACTACAGATGGCATACTCTGTGGTAGAATGTCTCAAATAGCTTGAAGAACTTAAAGGATACAAAATACCAGAAAAGCTAGGCCCACCACAAATCCCACTATGAAACCCAGGCACAAATCCATTTCAGGCCATCCATTTTTATGGTGTATGATGGGACCCCCTTCAATTGGCTGATCTCCGGGACAATGATTTTGAAGGGGATGTCCACAAAGACCTGGATTACCTTTATACATGGAAGCTGGATCATCTGCGTTCACAGTGTCTAGTTGATTGCCAGAGGGTATTCTGCCTGATAAATTATTGTAGGACATGTTCATAAAGCTCAGCGAAGTCAAATTTGATAAGCACCAAGGAATTTCACCAGAAATTTGGTTGTCTGAGAGGTCAAGTGACTCCAATAATTGCAAAGTGCAAATTTGTTCCGGAATATGTCCACTAAAGTGGTTCCGTGACAAATTCAAATTTGTCAGTCCAACAAGAGAGCTTATTTCCTCTGGAATTGGTCCAGTTAAATTGTTCCGAGATAAATCTATGCTCATCATATAAATTATATTTCTTGTATATTTAAGGTCTTGACCTTTTGTTTCCACTGGAAAACTGTCATTAGCCAGTCCAAAAGGCTTGTATCCACCATGTTCAAGATCATATTCTACTACAAAAGGATTCTGTCGTGGATCCAGAGGATTATTAGTAATGAAAGCCCTTAAGTGAGATAAACAACATGGTATTGTCCCAGATAAACTATTATTTGCAAGATCCAAAATACGAAGGGCGGGAAGTTGTGTTATCTCTACCGGAATGTGTCCGGAAAAAGAATTGGATCTTAATCCAAGAATTACCAAATGTGGCAAATCATGTCTTATCCATGCAGGTAACTTTCCCCCAAAATTATTGTGGGACAAATCAAGGACAGTAAGATTTTTGCAAATTCGTAGGAACAAGGGAAATTTACCCGAAAGGTTGTTGTCATTCAAAAGAAGAACTTGGATCTGCATATTTGAAGAACTTGCACGGCTAGAATTTGCCGTTGAAGGGTCTATGGAAGAAGAGCTCCACCGTTTGAGATCATTGGCACTACAATGAAGGTTCCTTTCCAGGAGATTTTTTGATAGATTGAGTATCCGCAATTGCTTCCACCGACAAATTGATTCAGGAATAACCCCGGTCAAATAATTGGAAAAGAGATGCACAACCTGTAACCATGGAGCTTCAAAATTTAATGACAGATGGCCGTTTAAAAAGTTATTTGAGATATCCAATATCCTTATTGTTTTGGGCAACCGTGGTACTGAACCGTTAGATTATTTGACCGAGAAAAGAGGAATTCCAATGACATGAAGTCCAAATTTTGGGGCAACTCACCACTAATGTTGTTATTGGAGATGTCCAACACGGTAGCATTCAAAAACAATCCGAACCAATCCGAATCGCTCCAAAGAAGACCGCTTTTGAAATATATAGCGAATGAATATGCTTTTGACTCTGAAGCCATTTAGGAAATCCAGGGCCCATGTGACAAGATGCAAATTCTGCTGTACTCCGTTGAAATGGTGGCACCCAATCAAAATCAACTTTGAACTCTAGATCTGATAAATAGATATATTCCAAATTTGTTAGGTTGGCAAAGTGTTCCTGTGATATTACACCGCTTAGACTGTTGTTGGATAGATCCAGATAAGTCAAGTTTGTAAGTGCTCCAATCCCCACGGGCACAAAACCGGATAAATAGTTTGATCCCAGATCAAGTTCGTTTAAACCGGTTAGGTTTGGTAGGCAATATGTTATATTGCCAGTTAAGTTTGCATCATTCAGATATAACTCCTGCAATTTCCTCTGAGGACAACTTGGTAGCCTCTCCAACAAATGTGTTATGTCCATACCAATGTCATTGGAGGAGAGAACTAGATACTTCAGATTGCATAAATTTTGAAATGTTGCCGGTATCATCCCATTAAGATGGTTGAACCCAAGGTCTAGTGTTTCTAGTGAGGTCATGTTTCCCAATTCATCAGGAAAGGAACCAAATAGCCCACAATCATCAAGCTCAAGGCTCTTAAGGCTAGTCACATCCCAGAACCAGTTGGATGTAACTTGGTTGTTTAAGGAGTTCCATGACAGGGTGAGTTCTTCTAGAGCTGTAAGGTTGAGATTTAAAAGAGATGGAGCAGAATTCACAATACCACAACGTTCCAAGCGTAGTACTCTCAAATTAGGAAGGGTGTTTACTACATGAACCCAGTCAACCGCTGCGCTAATGTTCACCCAAGACATGTCGAGATGCTTCAGTGAAGGGAGTTGTGCCAACCATGAAATCCCAGGTGAGTGCACATAATAATTGCCAAAATTCAAGTAGCTGTTCATATCAAGGTAAACTAACTTGGACAGGTTGCCTAGCTGAGGCGGCACCCTACCAACGAAACCGATGTGGGAGAGGTTGAGATACCTCAAGCACTTGAGAGAGCCCAAGAATGCAGGTATTGGCACACCACCGAGAAGGTTGCCACTGAGATCCAGATGCCTCAAATGTGGTAGGTCAAGCAAAGAATTACTTATCTGTCCGCGCAGCATACTGAAGTTGTGGTTAAGAATAGTATCATCATCATATGCCCAATAATCATCCTTGAAGTTGTTGTTGGGGAGGTCGAGCTTGAAGACATGGCCTGTGGTATTGCTGCACATGACGCCATGCCACAGGCAGCAGTCATGGCCACTCCACGAGCCAAGCCGGTTCATGGGGTCATCAGTTATTCCTGATTTGAAGGATAGCAGCGCGGCCCTCTCAGACGCGATGCAGCTGCGGCTACTATAATTCACTGGACTGGGCATGGAAGTCGCCGATGTGGTGGGGGTGGCGGCGGTGGTGGCAGCCACAAGCAAGAAGCAGATCGCTGTATGCATAGGCATAGCTTGGTGCGAGGTGGAGAGATGTAAAATCCCGGTCATTGTGCCGGTACTACGAATTAAGCACGTACAGACTCCAGATAAGTACCGCTAAAATCTCAGTAATCTAAGTCTGCTTTGGCGGCCAATCTTATTCTGCTTTGGCGGCCGGTTTCCATGGCCAGGTTTCCTTGGCCACACGCGCCTGTCCGTATTTGCTGTGTGCCTCCACGCGTCGTAGAAGGCGGTTACCATTCTGCCTCTGTCATCATAAGAGCATGGCTAATAAGGTGAGATGTTGGCTGTATACTTGTGCCATGTCACATCTAGCCATCGTGAACAAACAGCCGTATAATAAGTTGGCTACTAGCTAGATCAACTTTTCTGATGGATTTAAGTATCTGTGCGTTTAACTTCCTATGATCATTTAACTTTTCAAACAGCCATATAATTTAAATTCATTTAACTTTTCTGATGGATTTAACTTGTCTGTTCAAGGAGTTATGGAGCAGAATTCACAATACCACACCATTCCAAGCGTAGTACTCTCAAATTAGGAAGTGTATTTACTACATGAACCCAGTCAACCGCTGCGCTAATGTTCACCCCAGACATGTCGAGATGCTTCAGTGAAGTGAGTTGTGCCAACCATGAAATCCCAGGTGAGTGCACATAATAATTGCCAAAATTCAAGTAGCTGTTCATATCAAGGTAAACTAACTTGGACAAATTGCCTAGCTGAGGCGGCACCCTACCAACGAAACCCATGTGGGAGAGGTTGAGATACCTCAAGCACTTGAGAGAGCCCAAGAATGCAGGTATTGGCACACCACCGAGAAGGTTGCCACTGAGATCCAGATGCCTCAAATGTGGTAGGTCAAGCAAAGAATTACTTATCTGTCCGCGCAGCATACTGAAGTTGTGGTTAAGAATAGTATCATCATCATATGCCCAAAAATCATCCTTGAAGTTGTTGTTGGGGAGGTCGAGCTTTAAGACATGGCCTGTGGTATTGCTGCACATGACGCCATGCCACAGGCAGCAGTCATGGCCACTCCACGAGCCAAGCCGGTTCATGGGGTCATCAGTTATTCCTGATTTGAAGGATAGCAGCGCGGCCCTCTCAGACGCGATGCAGCTGCGGCTACTATAATTCACTGGACTGGGCATGGAAGTCGCCGATGTGGTGGGGGCAGCGGCGGTGGTGGCAGCCAAAGCAGAAGCAGATCGCTGTATGCATAGGCATAGCTTGGTGCGAGGTGGAGAGATGTAAAATTCCGGTCATTGTGCCGGTACTACGAATTAAGCACGTACAGACTCCAGATAAGTACCGCTAAAATCTCAGTAATCTAAGTCTGCTTTGGCGGCCAATCTTATTCTGCTTTGGCGGCCGGTTTCCATGGCCAGGTTTCCCAAGGCCACACGCGCCTGTCCGTATTTGCTGTGTGCCTCCACGCGTCGTAGAAGGCGGTTACCATTCTGCCTCTGTCATCATAAGAGCATGGCTAATAAGGTGAGATGTTGGCTGTATACTTGTGCCATGTCACATCTAGCCATCGTGAACAAACAGCCGTATAATAAGTTGGCTACTAGCTAGATCAACTTTTCTGATGGATTTAAGTATCTGTGCGTTTAACTTCCTATGATCATTTAACTTTTCAAACAGCCATATAATTTAAATTCATTTAACTTTTCTGATGGATTTAACTTGTCTGTTCAAGGAGTTTGATGACAGGTTGAGTTCCTCAAGAGCTGTAAGGTTGAGATGTAAAAGCGATGGAGCAGAATTCACAATACCACACCATTCCAAGCGTAGTACTCTCAAATTAGGTAGTGTATTTAGCACATGAACCCAGTCAACCGCTGCGCTAAGATTCACCCCACCCATGTCGAGATGCTTCAATGAAGTGAGTTGTGCCAACCATGAAATCCCAGGTGAGTGCACATTATTGCCAAAATTCATGTAGCTGTTGATATCAAGGTAAACTAACTTGGACAAATTGCCTAGCTGTCAGCTGAGGTGGCACCCTACCATCGAAACCCATATAGGAGAGGTTGAGATACCTCAAGCACTTGAGAGAGCCCAAGAATGCAGGCATTGGCACACCACCGAGAAGGTTGCCACTGAGATCCAGATGCCTCAAATGTGGTAGGTCAAGCAAAGAATTACTTATCTGTCCACGCAGCCAACTGAAGTTGTGGCTAAGAATAGTATCATCATCATATGCCCAAAAATCATCGTAGAAGTTGTTGTTGCGGAGGTCGAGCTTTAAGACATGGCCTGTGGTATTGCTGCACGTGACGCCGTGCCACAGGCAGCAATCATGGCCACTCCACGAGCCAAGCCAGTTCGTGGGGTCCTCAGTTATTCCTGATTTGAAGGATAGCGGCGCGGCCCTCTCAGACGCAAAGCAGCTGCTACTAAACTCCACACCCATGGAAGTCGCCGATATAGCAGCAGCAGCAGCCGCCGCGATGAATAAGAAGCAGAGCGCTGCAATTTGGTGCGAGGAGGAGGGTTGTAGAATTCCGGCCATTGTGCTAGCTCGATCACACTGAACTATGAAGCAGACTCCAGTTTAGCAGTATATATATCTATTAACATACGCAGTCAAGATCGAGTCCACGTCTTCCCAAGTCAGTCAAGATGCCTGCGTTTCCATCAAGTCCTCATTAAGAAGCACGCCGGCCATTGCCAGGCAAAATGTACGTGCATGGAGGCCCGATCAATACGCTAACATTAACACTTGTGTCTCCCCGTACTCAGGTGACCGATGACTTGCCTCCCTGCTGCTGCTGTACGTACGGCTTCAGCCGTGAAGTATGGTGCGGGATTCTGTCATCTATGGGCTGCTAAGATTTAACACCACACGGACGCGGCAAGAACAGGCACCGGCTGCAAAGTGGATTCCATCCAGAAAAAGCATGCACACAACACAAGCACAAGAATTTCAGAAAAAGGTTTTAGGATGTCCACAGGGACCTGGATCTCTGATTTACATGAAAGACGGATCATAGTGTATTCTATTTTCCTGATAAATTAAATTGATGGGGAGTTGTAAGAATCGGTAAGTTTTAATAAAAGCTCAGTAACAGTAAGGAGTGATCCCTCCTGTTTACACTAAAAAAATATTAATTATTGTAGGACATGTTCGGTAAGCTTAGTGAAGGTAAATTTGAGGGGCCAAAGAGCCCCTACTGAAAATTTTATTAAAAGCAACTGAGAAGATTACAAATCAAATCAAGTTTCAGAAGAGCAAGAGACTCCAGGATGTTGGTTGTTTGAGAGATCAAGAGACTCCAGTAATAACTGCCCTGGGAGTTCCTGTGAAGCAAAGGAGAAGGACGACCCAAGGGATCTCGGCCTACAGCGGTACATCGAGTTGCGAATGCTCCGTGCACGCGAAGGTGATCTACCCGAAGTTCACGCGACAAGAAGGTGCGATTCGAGAGCCGGTACGAGTGATCGGCCCACTGTCTCGCGTGTGAAAACCATGCCCATGCCGCGCAGCCGGTACGGCTGGACTGGGTGGTGTCCCAATATCAAACAAACAATATGTTCCTCAAACAACCAAGTCTGTAAACACTTGTGTGTTAAAAATTCCGCTAAAATATTCCTTGGTCGTATATATATATATGCATAGATTCCATACATAGACCAATCTACGGTGCAGAACCACAGCACTTGCATAAATAAAACTTGTTTTTTTTTAAAACAAATCCTGAGTGTTGTTGTGGCTTTTTTATTGGCTTTTGTTTACCAAAACAGAGACGGTTTGCAAACCTCTAGTGTTCTATTAGGGCCTGTTTGATGAACTAGGCCCAGTTCCCTCAAAAAAAAAAAAAAAAAAAAAAAAAAAAAAAGAAGATGAACTAGGCCCAGTGATTAACCAACTAAAAAATCACTAGTTTTGATAGTTAGGTTTTATACACTATTGAACGAATAATGCCCTATTTGGCACAGCTTAGATTCAGTAGTAAAAGTTGTTGTTTTTTTTGGAAACAACTTTATGAACAACTCTCTAGATGAAGCCGAGCTGTTTTGAAAAGTTGTTTGTCAAAAATAGCTTTATCAACAGCTTCATGCATGAACATAAGAGAGAGAAATAAATAAAAAGAGTTCGAATAAGCTATTTTTTTTAACTCTCTCCCACTTCATTCCTTTGTGAGAGGGGAAGATAAACAGCTTCACCCATGAAGCTGTTTTGAAAAGAGGTGTTTGGAAAAACATAGCTCACAGCATATTCATGAAACTGTTATGAGTTGTGCCAAACAAGCCCTTAGTTGAGTCTTAAACTATTTGTTAGTCCACTCTCTAGTTCACCTTTGACCCTCATAAGCCAGTTATTAGTCAACACTACTCCCTCCATCGCTAAATATCTGTCGTTTATATTTTTTAAAAAATAATTTTGACTAAATATATATTAAAAAATATTAATACCTTTCAAACGTAATTAGAGAAATGTATTTGACCGAACCATACCTTATACTCCCTCCGTCTCAAAATAATCGCACGTCTAGGTTTTTGATAAGTCAAACCCTTCTAATTTTGACCACGTATATATAAACAAATAATCATATTTACTATGTGTAATGAGTATCATTAGATTGATATTAGAATATACTTTCATAATAAATTTATTTGGGGATCTAAGTGTCCATATTATTTTCTATATACTTGGTCAAAATTAAAAGAGTATGACTTTTTAAAAAAGCGAGACGTGTAATTATTTTGAGACGGAGGGAGTACAATCAAACGTGGATATATATCGCTCTCTTTGACGATTATGGACGACGTCACTATAAGTGCAACAACGGAATAAGCATGGTACAGTGTGCTTCTCTCGCACTTGCACTTGGTTTGAACAGGCATGTTCGCTTGAATTTGGTAGAAATGTAGATCCTTTCCTTTCCTTCTTAGAAACAAAGCATGTTTGCTTGAATTTAACCCATGGTCATGCTTCTCTCGCAATAAATAAGCATCGGCTGGCTTATCAGTCACAGAAAATCATCGGCGGAACACCTTCAGCTGGGTAAATTACAAAATATCGCTCTCGCATATTGTTTGGTTGCCAGTTGGCTGGGTTCTGATGACGAAAGGTGACAAAAATCATTATTTTACATGGTAAAATCATAAAACTTGATAAAAATGTTAAATTTATTTTCGAGTGAAGATCAATGTTAATTGGTTTTATTCAAAGAGGATCACTAGAAATATTTCTAGGTAGATGTGAGGTGGCAAAGCAAGAATCGGAACTACACTGGAGGTGGTTCTAGTCTCTAGTATAAAAAAAAAAAATGAAAATCGCTATAAAAAGGAAAATCACCATAAAATCACTAGAAATATTTTTAAACCTTTCGACAGGTTTCTAGTGATGGTGAAGAGCTAAATTCTATTTTTACAGTATTTGGGCTTTCTTTGGGCCTTGCAACACAAAGCCTGCCAGAACACAACTCGGCTCATTCAGGCTGCCCTTCGTTTTTTTTTTTTTTTTGACAACAAGCCCGCCGTAGGATTGGACTAGGGTTTGCCCAGGCCGCCGCCGTCGTCCCCATGGCAAAATTGGGCGGCGGCACCTCCCCGCTCCCCGAGGACCTTGTTTTCTGCGAGATCCTGACACGTCTGCCGGCGAAGCCCCTCCTCCGGTGCCGCGCCGTTTGCCGCTCCTGGTGCCGCCGCCTCACCTACGATGCCACGTTCCTTCTCGCTCACCACCGCCGCCAGCCCTCGCTTCAGCTCGTCACCATCAGTGACTGGACCAAGGACGAGGGAATGATCTACGCCCTGGATCACCGCAGCAGCGATCTTCGCCCCGTCGCGCGGACGACGGACCGGAGCTTCGGAGCCCCCCTCAAGGTGCTCGCTTCCTGCGACGGCCTCCTCATCCTCCACGCCAACGACCGCCTCCAGATCTGCAACCCGGCGACCCGCCAGCGCACGCCTCTCACGCTGCTCCACGGCGCCGCTGACATCTCCGCGCTTTACCATCACCGCCCATCCGGGTCGTACCGAGTGCTCTGCTTCTTCAACAGAATCGAGGACGACCACGCCGTGTACCACGTGCACACCCTCGGGTCCCGCGAGCTCAAGTGCGTCGGAGAGCCTCCCGCGCCGTGGGCGTCCGAAGATTTGGTAACGGCGATGATGCCTGTCCTGGCAGATGGCAGTATCTATTGGGGACCGATAGAGCTGCCCGGCGGCAACGGCAAGGGCAACAACATGCTGGTGTTCGACACCATGGCTGAGTCCTTCCAGCATTTGTTGTCGCCTGTCCAGGGCGCTTCATTTGAGATGAGCAATGGCGCTCTTGGATTGTACCGCAACCATGGTGGCACGGTTGATCTTTGGAAGCTGCAGGATCACAAGAGCTGGACCTGGTCGTTGAACAACCGGATCAAATTGCCGGCGAATGCTGTTTCTGGGATGACGGTACTGGACGCAGAGGGAGATGTGCTCGTCCTTTCTCTCAGAGGGGGATCCAGCTTTCGGCCCAAACATCTGCAGCACATCTCTGGTGCCAATGGCAGTTTGTTGGCACAGTATGAATGTTATGCTAATCTGCGTCTTCATAGGCACAGGTTCAGAGAGAGTCTTGCCCGCCATTACTTCTTCTCGATGGAAGGAAATGCTTGTGGTGTTGATGAAAAACCACTGTTCGATGGTTTGTCAACCGCGGCGCTGCTTCGACATGATACTATTCGATGGTTTGAAATCTTTGCATCTCAGCAGGATGGAGCCACTCCTGATGATTCTGAACTGTCTAGTAATGAAAGCACTGCAGATTAGTTATGACCTAAAACTATAACTCGAGTCTGGTATTCATTTTCCCTGTTCACATGAGTCATGAACACACTCTCTATCTTGGTAATGTCATGCCTTTTTAACTTTGTCTTTTAGTTGTAATACCTTGCAAGTATCTCTGGTAATCAAGTGATGCTGCATAGAGATTTCAGTAAGCTGATATGTCTGCCTCTCTATTTAAGCACACAATTTCCATTTTGTATTTCTTCGCTGTGCAAAGTCTGGGTATGGCACAAAGTATCCAATAAGAAACAAAACTACAATGAGTAACTTGCAACCATTGCTTCAAGTTTCCGGTGCTTTTTTTTTCCGTCTGCACTTGAATCATGAACACATGATCAACATGCAGAATAAAGTAGTTAGTCTGGTAATTAATTTATGCTGCAAAGGGATTTAGATAAGCAACTCCGAGTGCAAACTTCTCTATTTGGATTTCTTCGTTAGTGCTTCTCCCTATTTTACTTGTGTTTAGCGCACATTTTCCATCTGTATAATTTTTTTATTTATGCTACTCCTGACGTACCCCTTTGTTGTTCTTGTCTTTCTTTGTTTTAGCAAGTTTTTTAGTGTAAAACTATACATTATACTTTAAAAGATTTTTGGTACCTAATTGTGTTGTGAGTAAAAATAGTGCTTGCTTGTGAATTTTAGCCTGTTAATAAAAGTACTCTAGTAATCAATTGATGTGGCAGAGAGATTTGGAAGCAACTATCTGACTGTAAGCTTGGTAGTTGGTACCCTGGGCGCATTTCACTCAACTGTCTCAATGTCAATTGTAGTAGTGAGATTCAGTAGTGTGTTTGCTTCCTGGGATTGGGAATTGTTTTTCTGTGTCACTTTATTAGTTGCCTCTATATAAACCATGCTATGTTGTGTTTGTTTTTGGCATATTGCCTTCATTGAAGCAAAAATTCTTTATACGGAGTGTAGACGCATCCTATTATGCAGAAATGTGAAGGCATAGTATCATATCTCATATATGCCAAATACCACTGTATCAATTTAGAAATGTCCTGTCAGAACCTAGCTGTGTTCCAGTCTTTTCAGAAAATGTGTAGGCATAGTATCAGAAGCTGTTTTCCACTCTGATATATTCAGAAAAGGTGTGCTTTCTGAGTTTCTGGTGATAATTTTGGTGGTTGTTGATAATTCTAGGCTGCATTGAGGAATTCATGAAAATGACAAATTCAATCTAAACTGAATGATCATCAGGCCAATTCATGTAATCGATTCTTGTGTTCATCACGCAGTTCTGCAGGGAAGTGATTCACTGCTTCTGATAGCTTGTCGTGCTCTAATCTGAATTTTCTCTCTAAGCAAATGTTTTTTTATCTAAAAAATATCTCAAAGCAAAGGTCTGAAGATCCATTTTTTTTCTCCCCAAGAATCTTAATAACGTCTCCAGTCACTTCCTTCCATGACTATGTTAGGACTTGCTGTTTATCTTGATGAAACTGAAAATTCTCTGAACATTGTCCATTAGTAACCTGGCCAGAACAACGGTTCATTTTTTTTTTTTTTTTTAAGAAATTGACAACGGTTCAGTTTCTGTACCTGCTGTTTATCTGCTAGTTAATTCAGCAATTGAATCATCCATCCTATCTGATTCATACGTTGAATATGTGAAAATTAAAATTATGCACAGTGAATCCGGTCAGCTGGGGCACGGAGACTGCAGCCTGCACCTGCCTGGAGCCCGGTGAGGTGATGCCGCAACGATGTGACAGGTTGCCGCCGCAGCCCGCAACGGAGTGAGGAGGTGCCGCCAGGCAGTCGCGCAGAGAAGAGCGGGCGATGGGAGCAAGACGGAATGCGGACGGCCTGTCCTGTGGACGAACCTTTTGTTAGTGGTAAAGTAGGAGACGGTGAGCTTCAGTTGGGAGATTGGGTCAGACCAAGCGAGAGTTCCTTATCGTCAAGGACTTTCCCGGCTGCCACCATCTCATCGCCCTTGCCCCTTAGAACTACATCTTGTTCAAGTAATTGGTCATGGACAACTCATCCTTCTTGGTCATAGCAAGGGAGATAATGGGTGTTGACGGAGCGCACCTGTGTTGTGCCTAAGGAACGCCACACCTGCGCTGAGGTCTAGTGCCTAGCAACACCAATGAATACGTTGGGGGAGAGCGACAAAAAAAATGTAGCTCAGGATTTGTTGATCAATGGCTATACCTACGACCGAATATAGTCGGATTTGGCTTCTTGATGGTTTTGTCTGCCATTTTCTCCTCTACTTCCTTGGGGGACGCTTGAGCAGAACCATGAGGGAAATCTTCAAGAGAGGCACCTTGCATATTGTGAGTAGGAGTTTTTTTTTTATACTACCATGTAAAAGTAATAAGCGTTCTCACCTCCTTTCAGAGACCGCATCAGTTTATTAATAGAGTCAAGAACAGCCCTTGACATGGCATTACAAGCGAAGACTCCATCCGAGATTAAGTGATTATTCTATCCTATTGTACAACATACTAATTAGTACAATACTCATATCTATCTTTTATGGCTAAACAGACTACCAATCAATCTCGGATCTTGTCCATGATTTGATACATATCACATAGGGAGAAACTACATGTTTATGTCTTATTATACAACCAAATTTGTACAAGTGACTACAGAAGGAATACTCTGTGGTAGAGTGTCTCAAATAGCTTGAAGAAATTAAAGATAAAAAATACCAGAAAAGCTAGGCCCACCACAAATCCCACTATGAAACCCAGGCACAAATCCATTTCAGGCCATCCATTTTTAAGGGGATGTCCACAAAGACCTGGATTACCTATATACATGGAAGCCGGATCATCTGTATTCAGAGTGTCTAGTTGATTCCCAGAGGGTATTCTGCCTGATAAATTATTGTAGGACATGTTCAGAAAGCTCAGTGAAGTCAAATTTGATAAGCACCACGGAATTTCACCAGAAAATTGGTTGATTGAGAGATCAAGAGACTCCAATAATTGCAAAGTGCAAACTTGTTCTGGAATATGTCCACTAAAGTGGTTCCAGGACAAATCCAAATTTTTCAGTCCAACAAGAGAGCTTATTTCCTCTGGAATTGGTCCAGCTAAATTGTTCCGAGATAAATCTATGCTCATCAGAAAAATTATGTTTCCTGTATATTTAAGGTCTTGACCTTTTGTTTCCACCGAAAACTGTCATTGGCCAGTCCAAAACCAGATATGTATGAATGTTCCAAAACATAGTCTAGTATAAAAGGATTTTCTATTAGATCTAAAGGCTTACTATAAGTGAGAGCTGTTAAGTGAACTAAAGATCGTGGTATTGTCCCGAGATAAAGTGTTATTTGCAAGATCCAGAACACGAAGGGCAGGAAGTTGTGTTATCTCAGCTGGAATGTGGCCAGAAAAGGAATTGGATCTCAATCCAAGAATTACCAAATTTGGCAATTCATCACTTATCCATTCAGGTAATTTTCCGCCAAAATTATTGTGGGAAAGATCAAGGACAGTAAGGTTTTTGCAAATTCGTAGGGACAAGGGAAATTCACCCGAAAGGTTGTTGTCACTTAGAAGAAGGACATGGAGCTGCATATTTGAAGAACTTGCACCACTAGAATTTGTCATTGAACAGTTTATAGTGAATGAGTTCCACCGTTTCAGATCATTGATGCTACAATCAGGAAGATTCCTTTCAAAGAGATTTTTTGACAGATCCAGTACTCGCAATTGTTTCCACCGACAAATCGATGCAGGAATAATCCCAGTCAAACGATTGGAGAAGAGATGCACAACCTGTAACCATGGAGCTTCAAAATTTAATGACAGATGGCCGTTTAAAATGTTATTTGAGATATCCAATATCCATATTGTTTTGGGCAACCGTGGTACAGAACCAGTTAGATTATTTGACTGGAGAAGGAGGGATTTCAATGACATGAAGTCCAAATTCGGGGGCAACTCGCCACTAAGATTGTTATAGGAGATGTCCAACTCGGTAGCATTAGAAAAAACAATCCAGAACCAATCCGGAATCCTTCCAGTGAGACCTGTGTTTGAAATATCAAGTGTATAAATATGCTTTTGTGTCCGAAGCCATGTAGGAAATCCAGGGCCCATGTGACAAGATGCAAACCTTCCCATACTCAGTTGAAATGGTGGCACCCAATCAAAATCAACTTTGAACTCTAGATGATTGTCTGATAAGTTGATATATTCCAAATTTGTTAGGTCAACAAAATGTTCCTGTGATATTACACCACTTAAGTGATTGGACCTCATATTAAGATAGTTTAAGCCAGTTAGGTTTGCTAGACAATATGGTATATCGCCAGATAAGTTTGCATCAACCAAAAACAACTCCTGTAATTTCCTTTGCGCACAAGTTGGTAGCCTCTCGATCAAATATGTCACATCCATACCAATGTCAATGTAGGAGAGATCTAGATAATTCAGATTGCATAAATTTTGAAATGTTGCCGGTATCATCCCATTAAGATTGTTCATCGAGAGCTCAAGTATTTCTAGGGAGGTTATGTTCCCCAATTCATCAGGAAAGGAACCAAATAGCCCACAAGAAGTAAGTTCAAGGCTCTTAAGGCTAGTCACATCCAAGAACCAGTTGGATGTAACTCGGCTGTTTAAGGAGTTGAATGACAGGCTGAGTTCCTCAAGAGCTGTAAGGTTGAGATGAAACAGTGATGGAGCAGAATTGACAATACCACAACCTTCCAAACGTAGTACTCTCAAATTAGGAAGGGTGTTTACTACATGAACCCAATCAACCGCTGCGCTAATGTTCACCCAACCCATGTCGAGATGCTTCAGTGAAGTGAGTTGTGCCAACCATGAAATCCCAGGTGAGTGCACAGGATTGTCAAAATTGAATTCGTATTGGTTGTTTATGTCAAGGTAAACTAACTTGGACAGGTTGCCTAGCTGAGGCGGCACCCTACCAACGAAACCCATATAAGAGAGGTTGAGATACTTCAAAGACTTGAGAGAGCCCAAGAATTCAGGTATTGGCACACCACCAAGAATGTTCCCACTGAGATCCAGATGCCTCAAATGTTGTACTTCAAGCAAAGAATTACTTATCTGTCCTTGAAACCAACTGAAGTTGTGCCTGGGATCATCGGGGAAACAATCATCGATGAAGTTGCTGTTGCGGAGGTCGAGCTTTATGACATGGCCTGTGGTATTGCTGCACATGACGCCGTGCCACAGGCAGCAGTCATGGCCACTCCACGAGCCAAGCCGGTTCATGGGGTCATCAGTTATTCCTGATTTGAAGGATAGCAGCGCGGCCCTCTCAGACGCGATGCAGCAGCTGCTGCTAAACTCCACATCACTAGACATGGAAGTCGCCGATATAGCAGTGGTACTAGCAGCAGCAGCCACGAGGATGAGTAAGAAGCAGAGCGCGGCAATTTGGTGCGAGGAGGAGGGTTGTAGAATTCGGGCCATTGTGTTAGCTCTATCGATCATACTATGAACTTCGAATGAAGCAGATCGACTCCAGTTTGGCAGTATATATTAACATACGCAGTGAAGATAAGTCCACGTCCTCCCCCAGTCAGTCAAGATGCCTGCGTTTCCATCAAGTCCTCATTGAAGAAGCACGCCGGCCATTGTCAGGCAAAGTGTACGTGCATGGAGGCCCGATCAACACGCTACATTAACACCGGTGTCTCCCCCCGTACTCAGCCTCAGGTGACCGATGACCGATGACTTGCCTCCTTGCTGCTGTACGTACTTCTTCGATAATTATTGGTTCGTAGGATGATTTGCTAGTTTTGCATGGTTTCTTGCTAATTCAGCCGTGAAGTATGGTGCGCGGGATTCTGTCAAGGTGGATTCAATCGAGAAAAAGCATGCACACAACACAAGCACAGGAATTTCAGAAAAAAGGTTTTAGGATGTCCACAGGGACCTGGATTGCTGATTTACATGAAAGACGGATCATAGTGTATTCTATTTTCCTGATAAATTAAATTGATGGGGAGTTGTAAGAATCGATATGTTTTAATAAAAGCTCAGTAACAGTAAGGAGTGATCCCTCCTGTTTACACTAAAAAAAATTATTGTAGGACATGTTCGGTAAGCTTAGTGAAGGTAAATTTGATAAGTACCAAGGATTTTCCCTAGGATGTTGGTTGTTTGAGACTTGAGAGGTCAAGAGACTCCAGTAATAACTACCCTGGAAGTTACTGTGAAACAAAGGAGAAGGACGACCCAAGACCCAAGGGACCTCGGCCTACAGCGGTACATCGAGTTGTTGTGAATGCACCGTGCACGCGAAGGTGATCTACCCGAAGCTCACGCGAGAATTTGTTTTGATAGTTAGGTTTTATACACTATTGAATGAATAACGCCCTATTTAGCACAGCTCAGATTCAGTAGTAAAGTTGGGTGAAGCCGAGATATTTTGAAAAGTTGTTTGTCAAAAATAGCTTTATCAACAGCTTCATGCATGAATATGAGAGAGAAATAAATAAAAGAGTTAGAATAAGCTACTTTTTTCAACTCTCTCTCACTTCATTCCTTTGTGAGGGGGGAAGATAAACAACTTCACCCATGAAGCTGGTTTAAAAAGGGGTGTTTGGTAAAAACATAGCTTTTTTTCAAAAGCGCGCACTGAGCGCGTACTGCATTAAGGGAAATCAGAAAAGTCACGAATACAACCTCTATCGGTAAATGGCGAGGAGCCAAAGTCCGTTAGAGGCAACACTAATACAAATCGTCGGCTCTAATGGCGGAGCAATACTATTGTACTAACTAAGAGAACCGATTTTGCGACGTAGCAGAGGAGAAGCTATTGGATGATAGCCCCTAGAGCCATCAACAGAAACAGCTCGCGGAGGAGCTCCGGACTAGCGAGTCGGGTTCTCACCCCCGAAGCGCTCATGGAACCGTGCCGCCAAACCGTGGTCCGGGGTGTGTTCGAGGGGTCGTCTACCCGACGCCCCTCCAACTTGTTGAGCATCACCCGGAGCGCCTGTCGCTCCGGTCGCGGGCCTCGATAAGCCGATTTTGCGGCCAAGCGGGAGCTTCTCCTGTGAGCCTCCATTCCTCGTGCACCAACTTGGACAATCGCAGTCGCGGCGGCTCAGAAAGCAGCAGGGGCTTTTGGAGTGGCAGGGTGATGGAGGCGATGAAGTCCTGAATGGAGGCTTCTGTTGGCGCCTGCGCCGCGGAGAGGCTGTCATCCGCCGCCCTGTATGGCGCGACCGCAAAGAGAGACGGCGACGCCCGAGTCGGCACGGGGGAAACGGGCGTGGGTGCAGAGGCGACAACCGCCTCGCCCGGCCCCGACCGCCCGAGGCAGGCGGGGGTCGCAAGAGGTCCGAGCGCGCGATGACGTCGCCCGAGTTCCCGGCCTAGCCGGGCGAACTCGGCAAGGACCTGGTAAAAACATAGCTCACAGCTTCATGAAAATGTTGTGAGTTATGCCACAACAGGACCTTAGTTGAGTCTTGGACTAGTTGTTAGTCCACTCTCTAGTCCACCTTTTACCCTCGTAAGCCAGCTATTATTCAACACTATTCCCTCCATCGCTAAATCTATGTCGTTTATACTTTTCAAAAAATAATTTTAACTAAATATATATTAAAAAATATTAATACCTTTAAAATGTAATTAGAGAAATGCATTTGATCGAATCATACCTTATTATACAATAAAACGTGGATATATATCGCTCTCTTGACGATTATGGACGACGTCACTATGGTGCAAGTGCAAGTGTGCTACAACGGAACACCTTCACCTTGGTTGGAACAGGAGCATGTTTGCTTGAATTTAACCCATGGTACATGCTTCTCTCACAAGTCACAATAAATAAGCACCAGCTGGCTTATCAGTCACAGAAAATCATCAGCGGAACACCCACCTTGGCAAATTACAAATTATCGCTCTCACATTTTGTTTGGCTGCCAGTTGGCTGGGTTCTGATGACGAAAGGTGAGAAAAATCATTGTTTTACATGGTAAAATCATAAAACTTGATAAAAATGGTAAATTTATTTTCGAGTGAAGACCAATGTTAATTGGTTTTATTCAAAGATCACTAGAAATATTTCTAGGTAGATGTGAGGTGGCAAAGCAAGAATCGGAATCCAGAGGAACTACACAGGAGGTGGTTCTAGTCTCAAGTAAAAAAAAAAAAAAAAGAAGAAGATCGCTATAAAAAGGAAAATCACCATAAAATCACAAGAAATATTTTTTAATTCTTTCGACAGGTTTCTAACTTTCTAGTGATGGTGAAGAGCTAAATTCTATTTTTACAGTTGGCATAAAGGTTTATTGGGCCTTTCAGTGATTTATTTATTTGGGCTTTCTTTGGGCCTTGCAACACAAAGCCTGCCGGAACACACTAGGCTAGTAACATTCAGCCCGCCGTTTTTTTTTTTTCGACAACAACCCCGCCGTAGGATTGGACTAGGGTTTGCCCAGGCCGCCGCCGCCCCCCCATGGCAAAATTGGGCGGCGGCGCCCCCCCCCCCCCGAGGACCTCGTTTTACGGAGATCCCGACGCGCGTCGCCGGGCGGAAGCCCCTCCTCCGGTGCCGCGCCGTTTGCCGCTCCCGGTGCCGCCGCCTCACCTCCGATGCCACGCGTTCCTTCGCCACCACCACCGCCAGCCCCTCGCTTCAGCTCGTCACCATCGGTGACTGCCCAAGGACGAGGGAAGGATCTACGCCCGGATCACCGCAGCAGCCATCTTCGCCCGTCGCGCGGACGACGGGCCGGAGCTTCGGGGCCCCTCTAAAGGTGCTCGCTTCCTGCGACGGCCTCCTCATCCTCCACGCCAACGACCGCCTCCAGATCTGCAACCCGGCGACCCGCCAGCGCCGCCCCCTCCGCTGCTCCACGGTACCGCTCACATCTCCACGCTTTACCATCACCGCCCATCCGGGTCGTATCGAGTGCTCTGCTTCTTCAACAGAATCGAGGACGACCACGCCGTGTACCACGTGCACACCCTCGGGTCCCGCGAGCTCAAGTGCGTCGGAGAGCCTCCCGCGCCGTGGGCGTCCGGAGATTTGGTAACGGCGATGATGCCTGTCCTGGCAGATGGCAGGATCTACTGGGGACCGATAGAGCTGCCCGGCGGCAACGGCAAGGGCAACAACATGCTGGTGTTCGACATCATGGCCGAGTCCTTCCAGCATTTGCTGTCGCCCGTCCAGGGTGATCTATTTGAGATGAGCAATGGCGCTCTTGGATTGTTCCGCAACCATGGTGGCACGGTTGATCTTTGGAAGCTGCAGGATCACAAGAGCTGGACCTGGTCGTTGAACAACCAGATCAAATTGCCGGCGAATGCTGTCTCTGGGATGACGGTACTGGACGCAGAGGGAGATGTGCTCATCCTTTCTCTCAGAGGGGGATCCAGCTTTCGGCCCAAACATCTGCAGCACATCTCCGGTGCCAATGGCAGTTTGTTGGCACAGTACTATGTATGGGGGAATGCTAATCTGCGTCTTCAGAGGCACAGGTTCAGAGAGAGTCTTGTCCGCCATTACTTCTTCTCGATGGAAGGAAATGCTTGTGGTGTTGATGAAAAACCACTGTTCGATGGTTTGTCAACCGCGGCGCTGCTTCGACATGATACTATTCGATGGTTTGAAATCTTTGCATCTCAGCAGGATGGAGTCACTCCTGATGATTCTCAACTGTCTAGTAATGAAAGCACTGCAGATTAGTTATGACCTGAAACTATAACTCGAGTCTGGTATTTATTTTCCCTGTTCACATGAGTCATGAACACACTCTCTATCTTGGTAATGTCATGCCTTTTTAACTTTGTCTTTTAGTTGTAATACCTTGCAAGTATCTCTAGTAATCAAGTGATGCTGCATAGAGATTTCAGTAAGCTGATATGTCTGCCTCTCGTTTTAAGCACACAATTTCCATTTTGTATTTCTTCACTGTGCAAAGTCTGGGTACGGCACAAAGTATCCAATAAGAAACAAAACTACAATGAGTAGCCTGCTACCATCGCTTCAATTTTCCGGTGCTTTTTTTTTTCCGTCTGCGCTTGAATCGTGAACACATGATCAACATGCAGAATAAAGTGGTTATGCTGTGCCTATTTAGCTTTGTAGCCTTTGTTTTTTTTAACTGGTAAGTAAGTCTGGTAATTAATTTATGCTGCAAAGGGATTTAGATAAGCAACTCCGAGTGCAAACTTCTCTATTTGGATTTCTTCGTTAGCGCTTCTCCCTATTTCACTTGTGTTTAGCGCACATTTTCCATCTGTATAACTTTGTTCATTTATGCTACTCCTGACGTACCCCTTTTGCTGTTCTTGCCTTTCTTTGTTTTAGCAACTTTTTTTTAGTGTAAAACCATATATTATACTTTAAAAGATTTTTGGTACCTAATTGTGTTGTGAGTAAAAATAGTGCTTGCTTGTGAATTTTAGCCCGTTAATAAAAGTACTCTAGTAATCAATTGATGTGGCAGAGAGATTTGGAAGCAACTATCTGACTGAAAGCTTGGTACCTTGGGTGCATTTCACTCAACTGTCTCAATGTCAATTGTAGTAGTGAGATTTAGTAGTGTGTTTGCTTCCTGGGATTGGGAATTGTTTTTCTGTTTCACTTTATTTGTTTGCCTCTATATAAACCATGCTATGTTGTGTTTGTTTTTTTGGCATATTGCCTAAATTGAAGCAAAAATACTTTATACGGAGTGTAGACGCATCCTATTATGCAGAAATGTGAAGGCATAGCATCATATCTCATATATGCCAAATACCACTCTATCAATTTAGAAATGTCCTCTTAGATAGAAGCTGTGTTCCAGTCTTTTCAGAAATGTGTAGGCATATCTAAGAAGCTATAATTATAGGCTGCATTGAGGAATTCATGTAAACAACAGTCAATCTAAACTGAATGATCATCAGGCCAATTCATGTAATCGATTCTTGTGTTCATCACGCAGTTTTGCAGGGAAGTGAGTCTCACTGCTTCTGATATCTTGCTGTGCTCTAATCTGAATTTTCTCTCTAAGCAAATGTTTTTATCTAAAACTTATCTCAAAGCAAAGGTCTGAAGATCCATTCTGTCCCCCCAAGAATCTTAATAACGTCTCCAATCACTTCCTTCCATAACTATGTCAGAACTTGCTGTTTATCTGATGAAACTGAAAATTCTGAACAATGTCCATTCAGTAAACCGGCCAGAACAACGGTTCAATTTCAGTACGTGCTGTTTATCTGCTAGTTAATTTAGCAATTTAATCATCCATCCTATCTGATTCATACGTTGAATAGCTCAAAATTAAAATTATGCACGGTGGATCGGGTCAGCTGGAGCACGGAGTCTGCACTGCACCTGCCTGGAGCCCGGCGAGGTGATGCCGCAACGATGCAACTCTCACGACTCGCCCGCCGCCAGGTGCCGCCGCAGCCCGCAATGGAGTGCAGATGCGGGACCTCGCGCCTCCGGGGAGCTGGTGCTTGGTGTTGGCGTCATGGAGGAGGTGCCGCTGGGGAGCAAGACGGAATGCGGATGGCCGGCTCACCAACGCTGGGGCGTGGCGTGGCAGGCAGAGATTGGGTCAGACCAAGCATGCATCGAGGAACAACGGAGTCCTACTCGAACGGGCGTTTGAGAAGAACCATCAAGGAAACCTTCCACAAGGGCACCTTGGAGCCCTCCATAGCATGCAACTGGAGTTGGTGAGTTTTTCGACAGTGGGGGAGGTTGAGGGAGGTCGGCATGGTTGTGCTGGTAGGTGGAGGAACAGGATATATGTCGACATGGATAATTTGACTAGGAGTTGGCTTTTGGTACTACCATGTAAAAATATAAGAGTAAATGTCACTAGCGGTCTCCAAACTTGTCCGGAGTTCACATCTAGGTTCCGGTACTTTCAAATTGCACGTCTAGGTCCCTAAACTTGTCAATGTCTCATCTTGGTCCCCAAACAGCAACGACGGTACACGGTTCATTTTCTAATGCTACAAGTAGAGGTACGTGATTAATTTGTGTGTGGTCAAATGAAAACACTTCTTACACAAAATAGATATTAATTTTCTAATGCGAAAAGCAGAGGTGCGTGATTATTATGGTGTTAAATGTTTATATAATTTTTTTGAGCACCTTAACTTCGTCAAATGAAAAAACTGAAAACTAGAAAGTTGTAGATCTCGTTAAGAGCTACAATTTTCATATAAAAATTATCACCATCTCACGTCGTATCAAAGAGTTACTGTAGTGTCGTGGCTGTTTAGGGACCTAGATGAGACACTTTGACAAGTTTAGGGACCTAGATGTGCATTTCGAGAGTTTGGGACCTAGATGACACACTCGAACAAGTTTAGGGACCTAGACATGCAATTTAAAAGTACCGGGACCTTGATGAGAACTCGGGCCAAGTTTGGGGACTGCCAGTAAAATTTACTCTAAAAATAATAAGCGTTCTCACCTCCTTTCAGAGGCCGCACCAGTTTATTAATAGAGCCAAGAAAGCCCTTGACATGGCATTACAAGCAAAGACGCAATCCGAGATTAATTGATCATCCTATCCTATTGTACAACATATAATTAGTACAATATTCATATCTATCTTTTATGGCTAAACGGACTCTACCAATCAGTCTCGGATCTTGTCCATGACTTGATACATGTCACACAGGGAGAAACTACATGTTTACACCTTACTATACAACCAAATTTGTACAATGACTACGGAAGGCATACTCTGTGGTAGAATGTCTCAAATAGCTTGAAGAACTTAAAGGATACAAAATACCAGAAAAGCTAGGCCCACTACAAATCCCACTATGAAACCCAGGCACAAATCCATTTCAGGCCATCCATTTTTATGGTGTATGATGGGACCCCCTTCAATTGGCTGATCTCCGGGACATTGATTTTGAAGGGGATGTCCACAAAGACCTGGATTACCTTTATACATGGAAGCTGGATCATCTGTGTTCAGAGTGTCTAGTTGATTGCCAGAGGGTATTCTGCCTGATAAATTATTGTAGGACATGTTCATAAAGCTCAGCGAAGTCAAATTTGATAAGCACCAAGGAATTTCACCAGAAATTTGGTTGTCTGAGAGGTCAAGCGACTCCAATAATTGCAAGGTGCAAATTTGTTCTAGAATATGTCCACTTAAATGGTTCCATGACAAATTCAAATTTTTGAGTCCAACAAGAGAACTTATTTTCTTTGGAATTGGTCCAGCTAAATTGTTCCGAGATAAATCTATGCTCATCAGATATATTATATTTCCAGTATATTTGAGCTCTTGACCTTTTGTTTCCACCGGAAAACTATCATTAGCCAGTCCAATAGGAAGCATGTATGCATGTTCATAAACATAGTCTAGTATAAAAGGATTTTGTGTTGGATCCAAAGGCTTACTAGAAGTGAGAGCTGTTAAGTGAACTAAAGATTGTGGTATTGTCCCCGACAAAGTGTTATTTGCAAGATTTAGAACACGAAGGGCAGGAAGTTGTGTTATCTCAGCTGGAATGTGGCCAGAAAAAAAAGAATTGATCTCAATCCAAGAATTACCAAATTTGGCAATTCATCACTTATCCATTCAGGTAGTTTTCCACCAAAATTATTGTGGGAAAGATCAAGGATAGTAAGGTTTTTGCAAATTTGTAGGAACAAGGGAAATTCACCCGAAAGGTTGTTGTCGCTCAGAAGAAGAGCATGGAGCTGCAAATATGAAGAATTTCCACTGCTTGAATTTGCCGTTGAAGAATTTATGGTAGAAGAAGAGTTCCACTGTTTCAGATCATTCGTGCTGCAATTAGGAAGATTCCTTTCAAGGAGATTTTTTGATAGATCCAGTACTCGCAATTGTTTCCACTGACAAATTGATGCAGGAATAACCCCAGTTAAACGATTGGAGAAGAGATGCGCGACTTGCAACCATGGAGCTTCAAAATCCAACAGTTGCCCATTTAAAAAATTATTTGAGATATCCAATATCTTAAGTGTTCTTGGCAACCGAGGTACTGAACCAGTTATATTATTTGACTGGAGAAAGAGGAATTCCAATGACATGAAGTCCAAATTCGGGGGCAACTCACCACTAATATTGTTATAGGAGACGTCCAACCAGGCAGCATTCGAAAAAACAATCCAGAACCAAACTGGAATCTTTCCAGTAAGACCTGTGTTTGAAATATCTAGCGAATCGATATGCTTTTGCCTCCGAAGCCATGTAGGAAATCCAGGGCCCATGTGACAAGATGCAAACCGTGCACCCCTCAGTTGAAATGGTGGCGCCCAATCAAAATCAACTTTGAACTCTAGATGATTATCTGATAAATAGATATATTCCAAATTTGTTAGGTTAGCAAAGTGATCCTGTGATATTACACCACTTAGACTGTTGCCGGATAGAGCCAGATAAGTCAAGTTTGTAAGTGCTCCAATCCCCACGGGTATAGAACCAGATAGATGGTTTAACATCAGATAAAGAGTGTTTAAACCAGTGAAGTTTTCTAGGCAATATGTTATATCGCCAGTTAAGTTTGCATCAGACAGATATAATTCCTGCAATTTCCTCTGCGGACAACTTGGTAGCCTCTCCATCAAATATGTTATGTCCATACCAATGTCATTGAAGGAAAGATCTAGACTCTTCAGATTGCATAAATTTTGAAATGTCGCCGGTATCATCCGTTGAAAATTGTTGACCCCGAGGTCAAGTGTTTCTAGTGAGGTCATGTTCCCCAATTCATTAGGAAAGGAACCAATTAGCCCACAACCATGAAGCTCAAGGCTCTTAAGGGTAGTCACATCCCAGAACCAGTTGGATGTAACTTGGTTGTTTAAGGAGTTCCATGACAGGTTGAGTTCTTCTAGAGCTGTAAGGTTCGGATGTAAAAGCGATGGAGCAGAATTCACAATACCACAGCCTTCCAAGCGTAGCACTCTCAAATTAGGAAGGATGTTTACTACATGAACCCAGTCAACCGCTGCGCTAAGGTTCACCCCACCCAGGTCGAGATGCTTCAGTGAAGTGAGTTGTGCCAACCATGAGATCCCAGGTGAGTGCACATAATAATTGCCAAAATTCATGAAGCTGTTGATATCAAGGTAAACTAACTCGGACAGGTTGCCTAGCTGAGGCGGCACCCTACCAACGAAATTCATGCAGGAGAGGTTGAGATACCTCAAGCACTTGAGAGAGCCCAAGAATGCAGGTATTGGCACACCACCGAGAAGGTTGCCACTGAGATCCAGATGCCTCAAATGTGGTAAGTCAAGCAAAGAATTACTTATCTATCCGCGCAGCATACTGAAGTTGTGGTTAAGAATAGGATCTTCAACATATGCCCAATAATCATCCTCGAAGTTGTAGTTGCGGAGGTCGAGCTTGAAGACATGGCCTGTGGTATTGCTGCACATGACGCCGTGCCACAGGCAGCAGTCATGGCCACTCCACGAGCCAAGCCGGTTCATGGGGTCATCAGTAATTCCTGATTTGAAGGATAGCAGCGCCGCCCTCTCAGACGCGATGCAGCTGCGGCTACTAAACTCCACATCACTAGCCATGGAAGTCGCCGATATAGCAGCAGCCACGATGAGTAAGAAGCAGAGCGCTGCAATTTGGTGCGAGGAGGAGGATTGTAGAATTCCAGCCATTGTGCTAGCTCGATCGATCATACTATGAACTGTGAAGCAGATCGACTCCATTTTGGAAGTATATATATATTAACAGTTTAACATACAGAGTCAAGAGTCCACGCCCTCCCAGTCAGTCATTAATTCTAAAGAAGCAAAGGAACGAAGGACCCAAGAGACCTCGGACGACAAAGACGGTTCATCGACCTTTGAATGCATTATCACGAGTGGCCGACCCACACGGTCCTATGACCGGTACAAGTGGCCGACCCACTGTCTTCGCGCGCGCGTGAAACGCATGGCGCCCACCGCTGCTACGGGTGGTGGCCCAATATCAAGTAAACAATGCATGTTCATCAAACAACCAAGTCCGTAACACTTGTGCAGTAAATTATTCCTTGGTTATCTGTTCTAAATTACAATTCGTTTGACTTTTTCAACCCAATTTAAAAAAATTGTGCAAACATAGTCACATTTTAAGTCATTGACCTTTTGTTAAATGTCACAAAAAAATATATGATATTTTGCATAAATTTTTGAATAAAACGAGTAGTCAAACATGGGTTCAAAAAGTCACACGAATTATAATTTGAAACGGAAGGAGTATATGCAAGCATAGATTTTTTTTTAGATAATGGATAAAATATCCGGCCTCTACGTCCGGAGACGTACACAACCCAATTATTACAGAATTTATAGAAAAAGAGCGACAACTGCTCAAAATTAAGAGCAAAGAACTAGCACAGCCTATATAAGTGCTTCCAACCACCGTTAGCGTGATATGCAAGCATAGATGCCATAGATAGACCAATTTACAGTGCATAACCACATCACTTTTTTTTTTCAAAACCGGGACTTCACCCGTACTGCATTAAGAGAAAGGCCGAAAGAGGCCGATAACCGGGTACATGAGGAGACGCGAGTAACCCTCGGGTTACCCACGACATCCCCGACACAAACAAACAACAAGAAACGAAAGGGGAGGGATGGGGCGGACCCTCCAACTAACAAACCCCAACAGCTGCACCTAAAACCAAAGATACCACACAACACCCGGGTAGCTAGCGGCTAACATAGCCAAACACGACAACCACGGCGGCAAAGCATCCACCAGTGAGGCACTCACTCTTGGCAACTCGGTAGCTGCCCAAGAGGAGCCCGAAGACCCGGCGGCAAAGCATCCGCCAACGCCCCACGGCGGCAAAGCATCCGCCAACGAACCACGGCGGCAAAGCATCCGCCAACGACCACCTCGACGGCAAAGCATCCGCCGGAAACAACCGCGACCTCAGCAGCACACCGGAAATGAAGTGTCACGCCCCACTTTTAATGGGTCGTTAATCACACGTGTTTGCGCCAGGATCACGCCACAAACATGTCTCTTAGTAACAGATAATGGTAAACAGAATTAATAATAACCGAGCTGTAGAAATATAGGATAGATAGGGGCTTACAGTGGCGACGAAGGGTCACCAAGCCGGGTTACAATATCAGAGTTGGCCAACCGAGAAGCGGGGGATTAACTATGACACTGCCCCGTACTCCACAGGCAGACTTGTGCATGGATGAAATCTGGGCTTCAACGTCCTTCTCCTAAGCAAACACCTCTCGAACTCCTACGATACGCTGGTCTCTACCTTGTCGTCGATCCTACCTTCACATGTGCCGATATCCGTAAAAAATAGAGGGGTGAGTACAAACGTACTCAGCAAGTCCCAACCAGGGGGTTGTAATTATTAAGGGTTTGGGCCCTAGCAGAGTCTCTAAAACTGCTCTCGCTAGTTCCCGGGTTATCTCATGTCATCACTGCTATCATGACACCACAGGTTAGTCATCATCAAGGTGTATATCTAATCATAGATGTTCACGCCTAGCACTTGCCCATTCCAAGGACGTGGCTATTCGAATAGATTGAATTAACTCTGCAGAGGTGTATAAATTTTCCCACACAATAGGCACTGCCCTTACCACCACGATTTGGCTTAGACAGGCCTAACGAGATTCCGTACCCGCTTGGATGCCTCCTAGGTATATTGGTATAATCCTCACCACGACTTCTCGGGGGTTGGAAATGGGAAGATCACTTAGCATCCCATTAGCACATAGCATCGCGGAAGATCACTTAGCATCCGCCAACTCATAAGTTTGTATACAATATCAAAGCGCCAATTGTTTTACGTGGAGGATCACATAGCAACCACGCCAACCCGACCTCGGAAGATCACTTAGCATCCGAGTCAGCTCCCGATAGATCGTTTGCCTACGCCGGCCACCTTGGCTCCAATTATACCTCAACCCAACGGGGTGTGGAATCAAGCCGTCCCATCCCGACGTGTGGCTGTACGTAATATTACACTAGGTAGAAGGTCTATGAACCGGTCCTTAGGGAGGCGAGCATCTCTCCGCGGGATTCATCCCCGATTGTGATTGGTCCACCTCCATGTAGACTATCACCACTCACCTTTTTGTTGGGAGGGTTCACATTATTACTTAAGTTAACGGCAAAGCCTAGCGAAGCCTCACGCACATAGCCCATGAGTACTCCCGCACGGCTTGCCCTGGTTATACTTATCTTAACATCTTATTGATCATTATTGTAATTAGGTTAGGTTAAGGGGAGGTAAGGACTTGCCTGGGAGGTTCTTACGAATCGGCACGGCGTCGAACGTCTCTAGCTTTGCTTCGGACGGAAGCTCCTAATCGGGTCATCGAATCTACTTTTTAGATGCGGCGATAAACCCTAGCTTGAACTATAACATGTAAAACAAACATAGAACATTATGGTGGCAATAGGTTAGATGCATAGAGCTAGATTTTAGATGAATTATGGAAGTCGTTTCACGCAAAACGGAGTTAGTATGCATGAGATATGAATTTTATAATATTAATCCCTAATTAAATCATTAGGGTAATATTATAATATAATTTTATCATGTAATAATATTGGAACTAATTACATGATAAAATTCTATAAATCAAATAATGAATTTACAAATTTTCTGGGAATTTTTCCTCGACACGGAAAGTATACTTTTAGATCTCTCGTGTACATTAGCCGGGTAGACATAGCATTTGATTACGGTACACAGGATAGCCTCCATACACGTGTGTGCCCACGTGGTCCGTGTGGACACCACCTGTCTGCCACGTAGGCGCCACGTGGGCGACGGTTTTGCCCTAACGGCTCGGGGACGGTGGGAGACGGAACGGCGGCGTGGCGGCTTTCGTTGGTTGACGGCCGACGGCGTCGCGGTCGCCTCCACCCTCCACCCCGGCCCGTGGCGGCGTCTTCTTGCTGGACTTTCGTCGAGAATCGGGCGGCGTCCTCCCATAGCTCGCCGCGAGTGGCGAAGTATGTCCCCGGATGCCCTCCGAACGCGATGGTACGCCTCGGGACGGCGGTGGAGGGGTGGCCCCTCGGCGGGGGTTTGGCGGTGTCCGCCGGCGGCGCCCGACGGCCGCGCATCACAGAGCCAATGCGGGCGAGTAGAGTAGGGAAAATAGAAGAGGAGGGGTTGGTGGTTCGTACCGCCAGTCAATTGGACTCGAGGATGACCACAATGGCGGCGAGCAACCCAGCGGCGGCGACGGCGGCGAGTCCCGATTTGGGGGAAATCGGATTTGCGCGAGAAGAAGAGGAAGAGATGGGGTTTGGAGGCGAGCACCGCATGTTCCCCGTCGTGGCGGAGCTCGGGAGTCCGATGGCTCGACCGATTGAGCTCCGAGGGGCCCTATTTATAGGGCGGCCATGGGCGCTCGCGGCGAGATATTTCTCTCCCATCCCGATCTTTTCCGTCATGTTTCTGTGCGCGAGACCTCCAGTGGAGTCCAATCGTGCCGCGCCGGCGTCCTCGTGGCGCCTCATCGCTGCCCGCTTCGTCGATTGGTCACCTCACCAACAGCGCTGGCTGCCGGCCGCCATGGCGTAATGCCAAGCTCGTCCGCAGCGACGCCGTGTTTTGTTGACCCTCGGACATGGATGCCAGGCCGGTTCCCAGCGGCCGCTGCGGCGTCGTGTTTTAACTCCGGTCGGATGGCTCGCCGTGGAGTCTTGTCATCGGCATCGACGGCTAGCCTGGCCCGACCAGTCCACGCTTCCGCTTGTTTGCTGCCCGTCCGCGCTCGGTGTGGTTGACGGCGGAGCAGGGCCACACGCGTGTGCGCATGTGCTGTCCGGGCGGCGGAGTGATGATGTGACGGCTCGGGCGGCGATGTTGGTATGCGTGGGGGCAGCGGCTCGTGGCAACGCCTGTGCCGCGGTCTTCGCCTCTCGTGAAGAGGATGAAGGAAGACGACGGCATGGCAGGCCCCGGTTGTCGGCGAGAGGGGGAAAGGAAGGCTGGGCCTCGCGTTCGGGCTGGCCCGGTCTCGCCAAGGGCTCGGGCCGGCCTGCTTGCGCCCGCGTGGGGAAAAGGAGAGGAGGGCCGTGCTGGGCCGAGAGAGGGAGAAGGGGAAAGGAAGGAGCCCATGGCTCGTTTCCGATTTCTATTTCTTTCTCTATTTTTCTTTCTCCCATTTCCCTTCTTTACTTTCTCTCCCAAATTCTCCATCCTTTCATGTGTATTTTATATATGCATTAATGTCCAAGCATATAATTATTCCCAAGCATTGTGGTCACGGGAATAAACATATATACTTGTAAGTACATATATTAATACACGAATCCCGAATTCTAATATTTCATGTGTAGTGTATATTATAAATATTTATATAAGCACACTTATATTCTCATGACTTTTATTACCGAGAATATTTATTTATTATGCTTATAAAAATATATATTTACACTTGTGCCTTGATACACGTGTGTGTCGGTAATTGATATTCCCGCAGAGATAAATTTGTAATTCATTCTCATGCAAAAACTCCCATAAAATCTAGAACTTACCTTGCATCCTTGGCCACCATAAAGCTCAACAAACATCAAGCAGGGTTTCCTATTTCTAAATGGTGAGGGTTTTAAATGCAGGTTTTCGAAAACGGGGTTTCGGTTCGACGGGAAATAAGTCAAGTTTTAGTTGTAATTCGAAAAGTTCAAATTTTTAGTGAATTTTAAAATGATGCAAAAATACGGGTGTTACATGAAGGCCCGTAACGACCGTGACCTCAGTAGCACACGCATACCGAAAAACATAGGCTCGTGGCGACCTCGCCCTCGGGTGCAGACCGGAGACGCAGGCTCGTAGAAGACACCAGGCGGCAAAGCCTCCGCCCAAACGACAAGGAGCACCTCAACGGCAAAGCATCCGCCAGAACGACGACGACCAGAGGTACGATACGCCAGCTAGACACACCCGGTGGGGGGGACAGGAAGAGCAAAAAGGAGCAGCAAGGCGACCAAGCGGACCAGGACGGAGCGACGGGCCATGGAAGACCGTCATCCCCCGACGAGCTACACGCACCGATCTTCCGTTGCCCGCGCCGGTGCGGTGGCCCGACAGTCCCGAGGCACCACCACGGGGCCGCAGACAGACGGTCGCACCACCTTGGTCCCGCCACCACCACGACACCACCACCAAAACAATGACGAGCGGAAGAAGTAACCTGATGCCGGCCGCCGTAGTGTTGCTGTAAGTGGAAGAACGACGACGCCCCCAGGGAGGTACGTGGCGCACGAAGCGTCACCGTCGTTTGCCTGGCCGAGGCCGGGCTGAGCTTTCGCCCGTTCCACGAAGAGCAGCACTGACAGGTTACCACCTAGGGACGGCAGCAGCAGCCGCGAGAGCCTCCACAAGCGCAGTCCCACCGCCGTCTAAGGACGCGAGCAGGGGGCCAGGGGCAACCCGGCCGTCGGGCGGCGAAGAGACGTCGGACCTCCCGGTGGCCCGCACCACACCGGGAGGGGGCGCCAATCGGGGCGAGGGGCCCGGACCCGGCGAGCCGCCCGGCCGTCTTGGCGCGCCCGGGACGCCCCACGCCGGAAGCCGCCACGGTCGGTGCACCACGGGCGCGCCGCGCGGCGCCGGAGGCCGGTTTCCCGTTCGGGCCGGATCCCGCCGGAGGAGAGGGCGGGGCCGCGGCGGGGGTGGACCCACCACACACGGCGTCCCGGCCGGCCGCCCGCGCCGCCGCCGCAAGCGGGGGGGGGGCGAGCCCCCAGATCCAGTGCAGGGGCCTAAATCGGGACGTCCCCACCGGATCCGCACGCCCGGCGGCCGGGCGGCGGGGAAGGCGGTGCTGGCAGCATGGTCGCCGGAGGGGTGGAGTTGAGGGAGAGGGAGCGAGGGGAGGTGGGTGGGAGAGGTGGACGCGCGACGGGGCCCCTTTGTGGAGCCACCGCCGCTGGCCGCCGCCGCCGCCCGCCACGGCGTGGAGGGCAGCGACGGCGCCGCCGGGGACGCCGGAGGGGGAGCTGGAGGCGCGGCGGGCGTCGTCCCCCGGACGCCCGTGGGGGCGCTCGGGAGCCGTTGGAGCGGGTCGTCTTCACGTCACCAGAACCACATCACTTTGCAAAACAAAAACTTGTTCTTTTCTGTATAAATATTTAAATGCAATAAATCCTCAGTTGCCGAGGCTTTTTATTGCCTTTTGTTTACCCAAAGTGACTATTTGCAAATCTCTAAGGCTATGTTATTATGGTGGCGAGGATGGCGGCTCTATTATTATGGCGGCGAGGATGGCGAGGGCGAGGTGAGGAGGAGCTGCCAACCACCTCCGTCGCTACTCCACCTCCACCGCTGGGTGTTTGGGTAGTGCTCTTCCTCCGGTAGTTGCTTGTGTTTCACACGTGCGGGGCGAGCTGCTGACCTGCGCAGTGCGCGGATGTATGGTGGGCGGTAGAGAGAGATAAGTTGATTTCGGCTGACAGCCGCTCACGGCTCAGAGAATAATCTGTAATAAGATGAGCAGGCCGCAAGATAAGCGGACAGTTCAATGCACTAAATGGGCACAATAAAATTCGTGAATTTGCTTGCTAGTTGTACAAATGAACAACTAATATTAGTTATTTTTCTTTATTTTGCAGCAGCTCAATCAGATTGATTACAGTTATAATAGGAAAATCGTCTGCTGTCAGATTTCATAAGCATTGTAAAATGCATGTGTGTGATAGACTTGACTAACCTGGATTTGAACTCTCATACGGTTATAGCCTTGATAGTTTTGAAGCACAAAGAGATGTGGTTAAGGCAGGTAAATCTTCATCATGTATATTTTATTTCTATATCATACATCTGTTGTTCCTTTCTGAAAATGGCCGAGTGAAGTTGAATAAAACATGTTTCTTGTGGTTTTCTGGTTATTTGATAGCTCACTTGCCTGATGACAAATCATGATTGCAGTCTCAGAAGGTTTCATCTTAATCTGTTTTGCTATAGAAAAAGGCTAGCGCCATCAGATATCGAAAACGAAAAATAAATAGTTTTTGAGCTTCTATTTCGGCCAGACTACAGAAACACTATTCTAGAGTCTAACCGACAAAGTCAATCTAAACTGAACGATCATCAGGCCAATTCATGTAATCGATTCTTGTGTTCATCACGCAGTTCTGCAGGGAAGTGAGTCTCACTGCTTCTGATAGCTTGTCGTGCTCGAATCTGAATTTCCTCTCTAAGCAAATGTTTTTATGTAAAACTTATCTCAAAGCAAAGGTCTGAAGATCCAATTATTTTCCAAGAATCTAAATAACGTCTCCAGTCACTTCCTTCCATAACTATGTCAGGACTTGCTGTTTATCTGATGAAACTGAAAATTCTGAACAATGTCCATTCGGTAACCCGGCCAGTATAACGGATCAATTTCAGTACCTGCTGTTTATCTGCTAGTTAACTCAACAATTGAATCATCCATCCTAGCTGATTCATGCGTTGAATAGCTCAAAATTATGCACAGTGAATCATCCGGTCAGCTGGAGCACTGAGCCTGCACCGCACCTGCCTGGAGCCCGGTGAGGTGATGCCGCAAGGATTCGACTGCAGCTGGAGGGATGGAGTCCGTCGAGCTGGAGCGTGCTATTGGCGTCAGGTCAGGGAGGAGGTGCCGCCGGGGAGTCACGCGCAGAGAAGGGGGAGCGGGCGATGGGAGCAAGACGGAATGCGGACGGCCGGTTCACCGAAGCTGGGGCGACACCAATGAATACGTTGTGGGAGAGCGACGAAAAAATGTAGCCTAGGATTTGTTCAACAATGGCTACGAAGTACGAACCGAGCATATAGTCGGTATTTGGATTCTTGATGGTTTTTGTCTAACACTTTCACTTCCACTTCCTTGGGTGGCGCTTGAGCAAAAGGAAACCTTCAAGACAGCAGACCTACACGGCATGCAACTGGACTTGGTGAGTTTTTCGACACTGGGGGAGGTCGGCATGGTTGTGCTGTTGGAGGAAGAGGATATATATCGACATGGATAATTTGACTAGGAGTTGGATTTTGATAGTACCATGTAAAAATAATAAGCGTTTTCACCTCCTTTCAGAGGCCGCATCAGTTTATTAATAGAGTCAAGAACGGCCCTTGACATGGCATTACAAGCAAAGACCCAATCCGAGATTAATTGATTATCCTATCCTATTGTACAACATACTAATTAGTACAATATTCATATCTATCTTTTATGGCTAAACGGACTACCAATCAATCTCGGATCTTGTCCATGATTTGATACATGTCACACAGGGAGAAACTACATGTCTACACCTTATTATACAACCAAATTTGTACAAGTGACTACGGAAGGCATACTCTATGGCAGAACTTAAAGGATACAAAATACCAGAAAAGCTAGGCCCACCACAAATCCCACTATGAAACCCAGGCACAAATCCATTTCAGGCCATCCATTTTTACGGTGTATGATGGGACCCCCTTCAATTGGCTGATCTCCGGGACATTGATTTTGAAGGGGATGTCCACAAAGACCTGGATTACCTATATATATGGAAGCCGTGTTCAGAGTGTCTAGTTGATTTCCAGAAGGTATTCTGCCAGATAAATTATTGTAGGACATGTTCATAAAGCTCAACCAAGTCAAATTTGATAAGCACCAAGGAATTTCACCAGAAAATTGGTTGTTTGAAAGATCAAGAGACTCCAAAAATGCAAGGTGCAAATTTGTTCTAGAATAAGTCCACTAAAAGTGGTTCCATGACAAATTCAAATTTGTCAGTCCAAGAAGGAAACTTACATCCTCTGGAATTGGTCCAACTAAATTGTTCCGAGATAAATCTATGCTCCTCATATAAATACTATATTTCCTGTATATTTGAGCTCTTGACCTTTTGTTTGCACTGCGAAAACTGTCATTAGCCAGCTGCCCCGTTAGGGTGTATCCAGCTCCAACTTCAATATGATATTCTTCTATAAAAGGATTCAGTCGTAGATCTAAAGACTTACTAGAAGTGAAAGCCCTTAAGTGAACAAAACAGCATGGTATTGTTCCAGATAAAGTGTTATTTGCAAGATCCAAAAAATGAAGAGCAGGAAGTTGTGTTATCTCTACTGGAATGTGGCCAGAAAAAGAATTGGGTCTCAATCCAAGAATTTCCAAATTTGGCAAATTCATCACTTATCCATTCAGGTAATTTTCCAAAAAAATTATTGTGGGAAAAATCAAGGACAGTAAGGTTTTTGCAAATTCGTAGGAACAAGGGAAATTCACCCGAAAGGTTGTTGTCATTCAAAAGAAGAGCATGGAGCCGCAAATTTGAAGAACTTGCACTGCTAGAATTTGCCGTTGAAGGGTTTATGGTAGAAGAGTTCCACTGTTTCAGATCATTGGTGCTGCAGTCAGGAAGCTTCTTTTCAAGGAGATTTTTTGACAGATTCAGTATCCGAATTGTTTCCACCGACAAATTGATGCAGGAATAACCCCGGTTAAACGGTTGGAGAAGAGATGCACAATTTGTAACCATGGAGCTTCAAAATTCAATAACAGTTGCCCATTTAAAAAGTTTTTTGAGATATCCAATATCCTTATTGTTCTAGGCAACCGTGGTACTGAACCAGTTAGATTATTTGAATGGAGAAATAGGTATTCCAATGACATGAAGTCCAAACTCAGGGGCAACTCGCCACTAATATTGTTATAGGAGATGTCCAACAACTCAGTACTATTAGAAAAAACAATCCAGAACCAATCTGGAATCCTTCCAGTGAGACCTGTGTTTGACATATCAAGCGTCTGAATATGCTTTTGCGTCGAAGCCATGTAGGAAATCCAGGGCCCATGTGACAAGATTCAAATGCTGCACTACTCAGTTGAAATGGTGGCACCCAATCAAAAGCAACTTTGAACTGTAGATGATTATCTGATAAATCGATATAAACCAAATTTGCTAGGTTGGCAAAGTGTTGGTGTGATATTACACCACTTAGACTGTTGCCGGATAGATCCAGATAAGTCAAGTTTGTAATTGCCCCAATCCCCACGGGCACAAAACCGGATAAATGGTTTGATCCCAGATCAAGATTGCTTAAACCAGTTAGGTATGGTAGGCAATATGTTATATTGCCAGTTAAGTTTGCATTACTGAGATACAAATGCTGCAATTTCCTTTGCAGACAACTCGGTAGCCTTTCCATCAAATATGTAATGTCCATACCAATGTTATTGTCGCAGAGACTTAGATACTTCAGATTGCATAAATTTTGAAATATGGTCGGTGTCATTCCATTAAGATGGTTGTACCCAAGGTCAAGTATTTCTAGTGAGGTCATGTTTCCCAATTCATCAGGAAAGGAACCAAATAGCCCACTAGAACTAAGCGCAAGGATCTTAAGGGTAGTCACATCCCAGAACCAGTTGGGTGCAATTTGACTGTTTAAGGAGTTACATTACAGGACGAGTTCTTCAAGAGCTGTAAGGTTGAGATGTAAAAGCGATGGAGCAGAATTCACAATACCGCAACCATCCAAACTTAACACTCTCAAATTAGGAAGGGTGTTTACTACATGAACCCAGTCAACCGCTGTGCTAATGTTCACCCAATCCATGTCGAGATGCTTCAGTGAAGTGAGTTGTGCCAACCATGAGATCCCAGGTGAGTGCACATAATAATTGCCAAAATTCATGAAGCTGTTGATATCAAGGTAAACTAACTCGGACAGGTTGCCTAGCTGAGGCGGCACCCTGCCAACGAAACCCATGTGGGAGAGGTTGAGATACCTCAAGCACTTGAGAGAGCCCAAGAATGCAGGTATTGGCACACCACCGAGAAAGTTGCCACTGAGATCCAGATGCCTCAAATGTGGTAGGTCAAGCAAAGAATTACTTATCTGTCCACGCAGCCTACTGAAGATGTGGCTAGGAATATAACCATCCTCATATTCCTGAAAGTCATCCTTGAAGTTGTTGCGGAGGTCGAGCTTTAAGACATGGCCTGTGATATTGCTGCACATGACGCCGTGCCATACGCAGCAGTCATGGCCACTCCACGAGCCAAGCCGGTTCATGGGATCATCAGTTATTCCTGATTTGAAGGATAGTAGCGCGGCCCTCTCAGACGCAAAGCAGCTGCTACTAAACTCCACACCCATGGAAGTCGCCGATATAGCAGCAGCAGCAGCAGCCGCGATGAATAAGAAGCAGAGCGCTGCAATTTGGTGCGAGGAGGAGGGTTGTAGAATTCCGGCCATTGTGCTAGCTCGATCACACTGAACTATGAAGCAGACTCCAGTTTAGCAGTATATATATCTATTAACACACGAAGTCAAGAGTCCACGTCCTCCCAGTCTTTCAAGATGCATGCGTTTCCATTAAGTCCTCACTGAAGAAGCACGCCGGCCATTGTCAGGCAAAATGTACGTGCACGGAGGCCCGATCAACACGCTAACATTAACACTTGTGTCTCCCCATTGAAGAAGCTAGCGCTCCGGCCATTGTCAGGCAAAATGTACGTGCCTGGAGGCCCGATCAACACGCTACCATTAACACTTGTGTCTCCCCGTACTCAGGTGACCGATGACTTGCCTCCTTGCTGCTGCTCGACGTACGTCTTAAATAATGTGTCTGTTGATTGACAGATGCTCTTCAATACTTTCTTCAGTGTGGTCAGAGTCAAAATCATGTGCAAGAATCCAACCAGAATTCCAAAGAAAAGGATCTACTCCTTCAAGGCTGACCTACATGAGATCCATTTCAAACCAGAAGGAGTGGAGATAGTAGATTCAGAGGAAGATGACCTAGACCAAGATGGTGGAGTGGAAGCCATAGAGACTGAGGATACAGTGCCTGATAACACTAATGGAAATATACAAGAAGAGGATTTAGAGAAGGAGAGGGAGGAAGAGAGAAATGGTTCTCAGAGACAGGAGGAAGGTGGTACTATTCAGGCTCTCATCACAGCTATGGAAATGGATGACAACCTTATGGATGGGCAGGAGGAAGAAGAGGAACCAGAAAGCAACATGACATGAATAGGAGATGCTGAGAGTGATTGTTGACGGTAGTTATTGTCAAAAATTAAGTGTTTATTTTTCTACTAAATCATGGATAAATAATATAAAAGATTATTATTACTAATGAATTCCATGAGTTTTGGTGCACACTTAGTTTTACAAGAGAACTCCGGAATATTCCAGAATATTGAAGAAAAGAGGAGAAATAGAGAAACAGAAGAAAATGACTGAATCAAGACGATTAGTACAATTTCCAGGGGTCCAAATGAGAAGCCATGAAGTAAGTATGGTGCGGGATTCTGTCATCTATGGGCTGCCAAGATTTAACACCACGGACGCGGCAAGAACAGCCACCGGCCGCAAAGTAGATTCAATCCAGAAAAAGCATGCACACAACACAAGCACAAGAATTTCAGAAAATGGTTTTATGATGTCCACAGGGACCTGGATCTCTGATTTACATGAAAGACGGATCATAGTGTATTCTATTTTCCTGGTAAATTAAATTGATGGGGAGTTGTAAGAATCGATATGTTTTAATAAAAGCTCAGTAACAGTAAGGAGTAATCCCTCCTGTTTACACTAAGAAAATATTGTAGGACATGTTCGGTAAGCTTAGTGAAGGTAAATTTGATAAGTACCAAGGAGTTTACCTAGGATGTTGGTTGTTTGAGACTTGAGAGGTCAAGAGACTCCAGTAATAACTACCCTGGAAGTTACTGTGAAACAAAGGAGAAGGACGACCTAAGAGACCTCGGCCTACGGCGGTACATCGAGTTGCGAATGCACCGTGCACGCTAAGGTGATCTACCCGAAGCTCACGCGAGAAGAAGGTGCGATTCGATACCCGGTACGAGTGATCGGCCCACTGTCTCGCGTGTGAAAACCATGCCCATGCCGCCCAGCCACCGGCTGGACTGGGTGGTGTCCCAATATCAAACAAACAATATGTTCCTCAAACAACCAAGTCTGTAAACACTTATTTGTTAAAAATTCCGCTAAAATATTCCTTGGTCGTATATATATGCATAGATTCCATAGATAGACCAATCTACAGTGCCGAACCACAGCACTTGCATAAATAAAACTTGTTTTTTTTATTTAACAAATCCGAGTGTTTGTTGTGGCTTTTTATTGGCTTTTGTTTACCAAACCAGAGACGGTTTGCAAACCTCTACTGTTCTATTAGGACATGTTTGCTGAACTAGGCCCAGTGATTAACCAACTAAAAAAAAATCACTAGTTTTGTTGAATGAATAACGCCATGTTTGGCACAACTCAGATTCAGTAGTAAAGTTGTTTTTTTTTTGGAAACAACTTTATGAACAACTCTCTAGGTGAAGCCGAGCTGTTTTGAAAAGTTCTTTGTCAAAAATAACTTTATCAACAGCTCCATGCATGAATATGAGAGAGATAAATAAATAAGAGAGTTGGAATAAGCTACTTTTTTTCAACTCTCTCCCATTTCATTCCTTTGTGAGAGGAGAAGATTAAACAGTTTCAACCATGAAACTGGTTTGAAAAAGGGGTGTTTGGCAAAAACATAGCCCACAACATATTCATGAAACTATTATGAGTTGTGCCAAACAACCCTTAGTTGAGTCTTTGACTAGTTGTTAGTCCACTCTCTAGTCCACCTTTAACTCTCATAAGCCAGCTATTAGTCAACACTACTCCCTCCATCGCTAAATATCTGTCGTTTATATTTTTTTAAAAATAATTTTGACTAAATATATATTAAAAATATTAATACCTTTTAAACGTAATTAGAGAAATGTATTTGATCGAACCATACCTTATACAATCAAACGTGGATATATATCGCTCTCTTGACGATTATGGACGACGTCACTATGGTGCAAGTGCAACAACAGAATAAGCATGGGTACGGTGTGCTTCTCTCGCACTTGCACTTGGTTGGAACAGGAGCATGTTTGCTTGAATTTAACCCATGGTACATGCTTCTCTCACAATAAATAAACATGGGCTGGCTTATCAGTCATAAAACGAAAGGTGACAAAAATCATTGTTTTACAAGGTAAAATCATAATACTAGATAAAAAAAGTTAAATTTATTTTCAAGTGAAGATCAATGTTAATTGGTTTTATTCAAAGAGGATCACTAGAAATATTTCTAGGTAGATGTGAGGTGACAAAGCAAGAATCGGAATCCAGAGGAACTACACTGGAGGTGGTACTTGTCTCTAGTAAAAAAAAAAAATGTTAAAATGACCATAAAATCACTAGAAATACTTTTTAAACCTTTCGTTAGGTTTCTAGTGATGGTGAAGAGCTAAATTCTATTTTTACAGTTGGCATAAAGTTTACTCAAAAAAAAAAAAAAAAATTGGCATAAAGGTTCATTGGGCCTTTCAACAGTAATTTATTTATTTGGGCTTTCTTTGGGCCTTGCAACACAAAGCCTGCCGGAACACACTAGGCTAGTAACGTAACATTCAGACCGCCCGTTTTGTTTTCCTTTGACAACAAGCCCGCCGTAGGATTGGACTAGGGTTTGCCCAGGCCGCCGCCGTCGTCCCCATGGCAAAATTGGGCGGCGGCGCCAACCCCGCCCCGAGGACCTCGTTTTCTGCGAGATCCTGACGCGTCTGCCGGCGAAGCCCCTCCTCCGGTGCCGCGCTGTTTCCCGCTCCTGGTGCCGCCGCCTCACCTCCGATGCCACGTTCCTTCTCGCTCACCACCGCCGCCAGCCCTCGCTTCAGCTCGTCACCATCGGTGGCCTCGCCCAGGACGAGGGAAGGATCTACGCCCTGGATCACCGCAGCAGCCATCTTCGCCCCCGTCGCGTGGACGACGGGCCGGAGCTTCGGGACCCTCTAAAGGTGCTCGCTTCCTGCGACGGCCTCCTCATCCTCCACGCCAACGACCGCCTCCAGATCTGCAACCCGGCGACCCGCCAGCGCACGCCCCTCACGTTGCTCCACGGCGCCGCTGGCATCTCCGCGCTTTACCATCACCGCCCATCCGGGTCGTACCGAGTGCTCTGCTTCTTCAACATAATCGAGGACGACCACGCCGTGTACCACGTGCACACCCTCGGGTCCCGCGAGCTCGGTGCGTCGGAGAGCCTCCCGCGCCGTGGGCGTCCGAAGATTTGGTAACGGCGATGATGCCTGTCCCGGCAGATGGCAGGATCTATTGGGGGACCGATAGAGCTTCCCGGCGGCAACGGCAAGGGCAACAACATGCTGGTGTTCGACACCATGGCCGAGTCCTTCCAGCATTTTCTGTCGCCCATCCAGGGTGATCTATTTGAGATGAGCAATGGCGCTCTTGGATTGTACCGCAACCATGGTGGCACGGTTGATCTTTGGAAGTTGCAGGATCACAAGAGCTCGACCTGGTCGTTGAACAACCAGATCAAATTGCCGGCAAATGCTGTTTCTGGGATGACGGTACTAGACGCAGAGGGAGATGTGCTCATCCTTTCTCTCAGAGGGGGATCCAGCTTTCGGCCCAAACATCTGCAGCACATCTCTGGTGCCAATGGCAGTTTGTTGGCACAGTACTATGTATGGGGAATGCTAATCTGCGTCTTCAGAGGCACAGGTTCAGAGAGAGTCTTGTCCGCCATTACTTCTTCTCGATGGAAGGAAATGCTTGTGGTGTTGATGAAAAACCACTGTTCGATGGTTTGTCAACCGCGGCGCTGCTTCGACATGATACTATTCGATGGTTTGAAATCTTTGCATCTCAGCAGGATGGAGTCACTCCTGATGATTCTCAACTGTCTAGTAATGAAAGCACTGCAGATTAGTTATGACCTAAAACTATAACTCGAGTCCGGTATTTATTTTCCCTGTTCACATGAGTCATGAACACACTCTTAGCATGGGTAATGTCATGCCTTTTAACTTTATCTTTTAGTTGTAATACCTTGAAAGTATCTCTGGTAATCAAGTGATGCTGCATAGAGATTTCAGTAAGCTGATATGTCTGCCTCTCTGTTTAAGCACAAAGTATCCAATAAGGAACAAAACTACAATGAGTAACCTGCAACCATTGCTTCAATTTTCCCGGTCTTTTTTTTTTCGTCTGCACTATGCAGAATAAAATGATTATGCTGTGCCTATTTAGCTTTGTAGCCTTTGTTTTTTAACTGGTAGGTAGGTCTGGTAATTAATTTATGCTGCAAAGGGATTTAGATAAGCAACTCCGAGTGCAAACTTCTCTATTTGGATTTCTTCGTTAGTGCTTCTTGCCTTCTCCCTATTTCACTTGTGTTTAGCGCACAATTTCCATCTGTATAATTTTGTTCATTTATGCTACTCCTGACATACCCCTTTTGCTGTTCTTGCCTTTCTTTGTTTTAGCGAGTTTTTTTTAGTGTAAAACCATATATTATACTTTAAAAGATTTTTGGTACCTAATTGTGTTGTGAATAAAAATAGTGTTTGCTTGTGAATTTTAGCCTGTTAATAAAAGTACTCTAGTAATCAATTGATGTGGCAGAGAGATTTGGAAGTAACTATCTGACTGTAAGCTTGGTACCCTGGGTGCATTTCACTCAACTGTCTCATTGTCAATTGTAGTAGTGAGATTTAGTAGTGTGTTTGCTTCCTGGGATTGGGAATTGTTTTTCTGTTTCACTTTTTTTGTTGCCTCTATATAAACCATGCTATGTTGTGTTTGTTTTTGGCATATTGCCTTCGTTGAAGCAAAAGTACTTTATACGGAGTGTAGACGCATCCTATTATGCAGAAATGTGAAGGCATAGCATCATATCTCATATATGCCAAATACCACTCTATCAATTTAGAAATGTCCTCTCAGAAGCTGTGTTCCAGTCTTTTCAGAAATGTGTAGGCATATCTAAGAAGCTATAATTAATTATAGGCTGCATTGAGGAATTCATGTAAACAACAGTCAATCTAAACTGAATGATCATCAGGCCAATTCATGTAATCGATTCTTGTGTTCATCACGCAGTTCTGCAGGGAAGTGAGTCTCACTGCTTCTGATATCTTGTCGTGCTCTAATCTGAATTTTCTCTCTAAGCAAATGTTTTTACCTAAAAGGCTAAAACTTATCTCCAAGCAAAGGTCTGAAGATCCATTTTCCCCCAAGAATCTTTATAACGTCTCCAGTCATTTCCTTCCATAACTATGTCAGGACTTGCTGTTTATCTGATGAAACTGAAAATTCTGAACAATGTCCATTCAGTAACCCGGCTAGAAGAACGGATCAATTTCAGTACCTGCTGTTCATCTGCTAGTTAATTCAGCAACTGAATCATCCATCCTATCTGATTCATACGTTGAATAGCTAAAAATCGAAATTATGCACAGTGAATCCAGTCAGCTGGAGCACGAAGCCTGCACCTGCCTGGAGCCCGGTGCGGTGATGCCGCCGCGGCCCGCAACGATGCGACTTGCCAGCCGCCAGGTGCCGCCGCAGCCCGGCAACGGAGTGTAGATGCGGGGCCGAGGGACTCGCGCCGGCCGCTGGAGGGAAGTCGAGTCCGTCGAGCTGGAGCTTGGTGTTGGCGTCGAGTCAGGGAGGAGGTGCCGCCGTGGAGTCGCGCGCAGAGAAATACGAACTGAACATAGTCGGATTTGTTTTCTTGATGGTTTGTCTGCCACTTTATCCTCCTCTTGAGCAGAACCGTCAGGGAAATCTTCAACAGAGGCACCCATATTTTGAGTAGGAGTTGTCTTTGGATACTACCATGTAAAAATAATAAGCGTTCTCACCTCCTTTCAGAGGCCGCATCAGTTTATTAATAGAGTCAAGAACAGCCCTTGACATGGCATTACAAGCAAAGACCCAATCCGAGATTAATTGATTATCCTATCCTATCGTACAACATACTAATTGGTATAATATTTTATATCTATCTTTTATGGCTAAACGGACTACCAATCAATCTCAGATCTTGAACATGATTTGATACATGTCATACAAGGAAAAAAACTACCTATTACACCCTATACAACCAAATTCGTACAAGTGACTACAGAAGGCTTACTCTGTGGTAGAGTGTGTCAAATAGCTTGAAGAAGTTATAGGATACAAAATACCAGCAAAGGCCCACCACAAATCCAACTATGAAACCCAGGCACAAATCCATTTCAGGCCATCCATTTTTATGGTTTGTGATGGGACCCCTTCAATTGGCTGATCTCCGGGGCATTGATTTTGAAGGGGATGTCCACAAAGACTTGGATTACCTATATACATGGAAGCCGGATCATCTGCGTGTTCAGAGTGTCTAGTTGATTTCCGTGAGGGTATGCTGCCTGATAAATTATTGAACGACATGTTCAGAAAGCTCAGTGAAGTTAAATTTGATAAGCACCAAGGAATTTCACCTGAAAACTGGTTGCCTGAGAGATCAAGAGACTCCAATAATTGCAAGGTGCAAATTTGTTTTGGAATATGTCCACTGAAGTGGTTCCATGAAAGATTGAAATTTATCAGTCCAACAAGGGAACTTATTTCCTCTGGAACTGGTCCAACTAAATTGTTACGGGACAAGTCTATGCTCATCAAAAAATATTATATTTCCTGTATATTGGAGCTCTTGACCTTTTGTTTCCACTGTGAAACTGTCATTAGCCAGTCCCATTGGCACGTATCCATCTTCAAGATCATATTCAAGTATAAAAGGATTCTGTCTATTAGATCTAAAGACTTAGTAGAAGCGAAAGCCCTCAAGTGAACTAAACAACATGGTATTGTTCCGTGATAAAGTGTTATTTGCTAGATCCAGAAAACGAAGGGCAGGAAGTTGTGTTATCTCCACTGGAATGCAACCAGAAAACGAATTGGATCTTAATCCAAGAATTACCAAATGTGTCAAATCATGACCTATCCATGCAGGTAACTTTCTATTAAAATTATTGTGGGCCAGATCGAGGACAGTAAGGTTTTTGCAAATTCGTAGGAGCAAGGGAAATTCACCCGAAAGGTTATTGTGACTCAGAAGAAGAACTTGGATCTGCATATTTGAAGAACTTGCACCGCCAGAATAGTTTGTACTTGAAGAGTTTATGGTGGACAAGCTCCACTGTTTCAGACCGTTGTTCCTACAATCAGGAAGCTTCCCTTCAAGGAGATTTTTTGACAGATTTAGTATTCGCAATTTCTTCAACTGACAAATTGATGCTGGAATAACCCCAGTTAAGCTATTGGAAAAGAGATGCAAAACCTCTAACCATGGAGCTTCAAAATTTAACGATAGTTGCCTGTTTAAATGGTTTTTTGAGATATCCAATACCATAATTGTTCTAGGTAGCCGAGGTATTGAACCAGTTAGATTATTTGACTGGAGAAAGAGAAATTCCAATGACATGAACTCCAAATTCAGAGGCAACTCACCACCAATGTTGTTATAGGAGAGGTTGAACCCATTGGCATTAGAAAAAACAATCCAGAACCAATTTGGAATCCTTCCGGTAAGACCTGTGTTTGAAATATCTAGCCAGTAAATATTCTTTTGCGTCTGAAGCCAGTTAGGAAATCCAGGGCCCATGTCACAAGACGAGAACATTGCACTTCCTAGTTGGAATGGTGGCACCCAATCAAAATCGACCTTGAATTTTAGATGATTAAATGATAAGTCGATAACATTCAAATTTGTTAGGTTGGCAAAGTGTTCCTGTGATATTACACCACTTAGATTGTTGCCGGATAGATCCAGAAAAGTCAAGTTTGTAAGTGCTCCAATCCCCACGGGCACAGAACCTGATAATTGGTTCCATTCTAGACGAAGTGTATTTAATCCAGTTAGGTTTGCTAGGCAATATGTTATATTACCAGTCAAGTTTGCATCACTCAGATACAACTCCTTCAATTTCCTCTGTGCACAAGTTGGTAGCCTCTCCATCAAATATGTCATGTCCATACCAATGTCATTGTAGGAGAGATCTAGATAATTCAGATTGCCTAAATTTTGAAATGTTGCCGGTATCATCCCATTAAGATGGTTGCTCCCGAGATCAAGTCTTTCTAGCGAGGTCATATTCCCACATTCATCAGGAAAGGGACCAAATAGCCCACAAAAATTAAGAGCAAGACTCTTAAGGCTAGTCACATCCCAGAACCAATTCCATTTAACTCTGCTGTTTAATGAGTTCTGTGATAGGCTGAGTTCCTCAAGAGCTGTAAGGTTGAGATGTAAAAGTGATGGAGCAGAATTCACAATACCGCAATGTTCCAAGCGTAGTACTCTCAAATTAGGAAGGGTATTTACCACATGAGCCCAGTCAACTACTGTGCTAATGTCTATCCAACCCAAATTGAGATGCCTTAGCGAATCGAGTTGTGCCAACCATGAAATATCTTGTGAATACACATAGCCAACAAAATCGAGGTGGTTGTTAATGTCAATGTAATAGCCATTGTTAATGTCAAGGTATTCTAACTTGGACAGGTTTCCTAGCTGAGGTGGCACCCTACCAACAAAGTTTATGTAGGAGAGGTTGAGATACTTCAAGCAATTGAGAGAGCCCAAGAATTCAGGTATTGGCACACCACCAAGAAGGTTCCCACTGAGGTCCAGATGCATCAAATGCCGTAGGCCAAGCAAAGAATTACTTATCTGTCCTCGCAACCAGCTGATGATGTTGCTGCTAGGAAGCCCAGCACCTTCTGGCAAATGATAAACATCCACGAAGTTGTTGTTATGGAGGTCGAGCTTTATGACATGGCCTGTCCTATTGCTGCACGTGACGCCGTTCCACCGGCAACAGTCATGGTCTCTCCATGAACCCAGCCGATTCGCAGGGTCATCGGCTATTCCTGATTTGAAGGACAGCAGCGCGGCCCTCTCAGACGCGAAGCAGCTGCAGCTACTAAACTCTGGAGGACTGGCCATGGAAGTCGGCGATGTGGAGGCTGTCACGGCGGCTGTGGCTTCATACAAGGAGGAGGATGGTTGTAGGAAGCAGAGTAAGAAGCAGAGAGCTGCAGCTTGGTACAAGCAGGAGGATGGTTGGAGAATTCCGGCCATTGTGCTGGTATTCTGAAGCACAGGCTCCCGTTTGTAAGGCATTGTAGTATATAGGTACTGACATAGTCAAGAATCCACTTCCTCCAAGTCAGTCAAGAGGCCCGCGAACCCTTTCTGCCAGGGGACTCGTATATACATGGCACGCCGATGATATGGAGGTCTGTGCCAACGGTTGCTAGTATGAATGGAACTTCATTTCATTCAAAAAAGAAAGAAAGAAAAGAAAAACAATATGAATCTTTGTCATGTCTTGGTGTTTAGCGAATATAAAAGTACTCCGTGCATATGAAAAGCATTTCTTACGGTGAATTACAAAATATCGCTGTCTCACATTGTTTGGCTGGATTCTGATCTTCAAGGCGACCAAAAATCATTTGTTTTACATGGAGAAAGTCATAAAACTAGATAGCTCTCTCACGTTGTTTTCTATTGGAGGGATAGATTATTTCGGCTGTAGCGTGCCGCTCGTATTCTAGGCCAAATGTATGTAACTACTCTATTTCCCGCCTTATATCCGAGCATGGAAAAAGCATTTCTTTCGGTGAATTACAAAAAAATCGCTCTCTCACATTGTTTGGCTGGATCCTGATCTTGAAGGGAGACCAAAAATCACTTGTTTTACATGGAGAAAGTCATAAAAACTAGATAGCTCACTCATGTTGCTTTCTATCGTGCTCGTCGCCGACCGAGGGTCAGACACGTCGGTGGACCTCCTGCGGCGACTAGCCCATCTACAAGGTGAGCGGCTAGGCCGACAGCCAGCCATATGCGTCCCTGCTCACCAACGGCTGGGCCACAGACATTGGACTCCGCCGCCTGGTGGCCGCCGTCGACGCCATGAGGAGCCTGCTCCCGAGACGGTTCAGGCCAGGGGCACTTTGTCGGCTTCCGCCCCTGTTAGTGACCAATGAATACGTTGGGGGAGAGCGATGAAAAAAATTGTAGCTCAGGGAGTTGTTGAGCAATGGCTGCGACCCGGAGGTGGAAGACATAGCAGAAGTTGAACATCCATGGACTTTAGCGAATGAATTAGGAATTCAAAATTTGGTGGGGAGAAATGCGTTTTTAGTTCACTTTTTTAACTAGAGGGTATCCATTGGACATCCAAATTCTACCTCCAGGCCCCGTATATTACTAGGTGCAAAGTGTGCACTGCTCGGGCCTCCAAATTATTGAGGCGTACACTAAGTAGCAAAGCAGTAGCAAGTATGGCCTTGGCCCATGCATCATCCCAATTCCCATGGTGCGCAGAACACCTGAGTACCGACGGCCCACTCCTTGCCGTTGGCTTCCCCATCGTATGATTACTAATTTAGCAATAGTACTAGAAATGGTCGCGGGCGTTGCCACTTGTGGCCATTAGGACCTATGATATTTTGCACTACAAACAATTATTTTTTGTGAATTGAATTCAAGAACTATTAATATTGTATTCACATAGGCTTTGCTAAAATGTTTATAATCTACTTAGATAAGGTTAGTTTTTTTAGTGTCATGGTTTGTAGCATGTTGTTGTAGTTGTTATATATTTTGGAGGGTTCATCATGATGATGGTATTATTTTATTTATATGTTTTTTTTTTTTTTTAAATGGAACTATCATATCGGTTTTTATTATTTGATGAGTAATGGGCAGTGTGTTGGGTTAGGGTTAGGGTGACTGGATAAGTATTAAGGTTAGCTATCGTTGTGCCTATCTGAATGTAGTAAGTAACATTTTGCTTTAGTTATTGAAATGGAATTATCTTTTTTTTTTGGGAGCAAAAAAGGTTAAAATTGTTTATTAAGGAGTGAGAAGCGAAGTAGCCTAAGCTTAACATGATGCTATTTCTCATGAGGAGTGCTTAACATTTTTTTTTTTACGTTTCTTATTTGATTTTAGTATTTACCCCTAAGAAACATAGGTGAAAATGTTTAGTTAAAACTTTGTACTTAAACATGTTATATTATGGATCCACTTTGCATAGATTTATTTATGAGGATTATGAAATGATTTAATTTTTCATTTTATAATTTTCCCGTGATTTATTGTATAATTTCAAAGTTCAAATTTTTTATTTTATAATTTTCCTGTGATTTACTATATAATTTCAAAGTTTCACAAAATTTGTCCGTTAAAGAAAAAGATTTATAAAAAATGAAACCAGCTTTGGGTCATATTCCGCCCATTAAGGCCCATGTCTTTGGGAAAGTCGGCCCAAGTAAGAAGGCGGGCCGGCTGGATCAAGGGGCTGATTTCAAAAAAAAGTAGAGGGCTTTTTAAAACAAAAACTGGGAGAGGAAGATGGATTGCGGGTTGTATTTTGCTAGAGTTCAAGGTTTTTTAAAATGGCCGGGACTCGCCCGATCTGGGCCGTCTGTTCGACCGATCGGACGGCCGAGGCCAGCCCCGCGACGTGGCCACGCTGGTGTGCTTCTTTGGTGCACAAATCGTTTAGAGAGAAGATACGTACAGATATAGGCCGGTGCCCGGCGTCAATTCATTTTCCGCAATCAGATTGTCGGTGCGCCGCTGCTACAGTATGTTCAGTACTATAAGAAGTTAAATTATTGTAGTGTTATATTATTTTCTTTATAAATTTTAGGGCTTCCAAACGTGTTTCGTTTCGGGTCTCCCAAATCGTAGGTACGGCCCTACTACCTCTACGACCTACGCCTGAACATAGTCGAGATTTGGCTTCGGATGGTTTTGTCTGCGATTTTCTCCTCCACTTCCAAGGGGGACGCTTGAGCAGAACCATCAAGGAAATCTTCAAGAGAGGCACCTTGCATATTTTGAGTAGTTGTCTTTTGATACTACCATGTAAAAATAATAAGCGTTCTCACCTCCTTTCAGAGGCCGCATCAGTTTATTAATGGAGTCAATAACAGCCCTTGACATGGCATTACAAGCAAAGACCCAATCCGAGATTAATTGATTATCCTATCCTATTGTACAACATACTAATTAGTACAACTAGTTCACCAACCCGTGCTCTCGCACGGGTTAGAATCTTATGACACACTACTCTATAGTCTATATTCAATTGTGGTAATCAATCAAATATTGTTTTTTTCTTCTATATCCATGGGTTTTTGTTACATAGCACCGAGCACGAGTTAGAATCTTATGAGACACTAACTAATAAAAGTTATATAACAGTTACTCTATAGTCGATATTCAATTGTGATAATCAATCAAATATTGTTTTTTTTCTTCTATATCTATGGGTTTTTTTTACATAGCACTTATGTGTATCTTCAATATACATTTAGTTGAAACATTTGTTTTTACTATAATAGTTTTAGCTTAAGTGTATAATTGGATGATATGAATGTAAATTTTGATTTTGCCCTAAATTTTAATCATATTAATTCCTTAGATACAATAACTATTATTTCCAAGTGTGATTATAGTCTACCGATTTCATAGCAAAATGCTTTTGATCTTTGTAAGAATTTTAGGATCTACATTTAGCACCACATGCATTTTGTTGAAACATAAATAAACTTAAAGTGTATAAACTCTTATTTCACCCTTTTATGTAGTCATGAAAAATCCATACTTTAACCTTTAGCTTTTGTTCTTACTTTTATTAATTTGAAATAACAACAATGCTTATGGTATCATTTATTCAAAATTTTCATGTTTTATTTATAAAAAGAATATTGTAAGGTCCTAGGCTACCCTCTTAGTTTTGACAATGTCATAAATAGTAGTTTGAGCATGCAACATGCTGTAGTTAGTACTTGTTTTGTTAAACAAATAACCCCTAAAATTAAGTAACTAATATTTATATAATACAATGTTTCAACCAAAATGTTTAAACTTGTCCAAATCAAGACAAATTTATTGTTATAAGTGATGATACAACTTAAAGTGAACTGTATGTGTTTACTACATGGTTTGTCTAAGGATATATTTTGACGCTTTATAACCCTAAAAAAATAATTTTTCGCAATAAAAAAAGCCTAAAAAATAATATTCATAACTAATGTATGTTTTAAATTATGGATATTGAATTATTGTTCATAATAGCTTAATGGGCATGTACATATAAATTAAGTGGTTAATTATTATTATTTTTGTGTAATAGTTGAGGTGGATAAGTACAAGTTACATTACATTATCTTTCATAATTCCATGTATGGTATTTTGAATGCAAACTTAGGGGGTGTGTCAAAGCCTTATCTTTCATAACAATAAAGATGGAAAATTTATATAAAAAATATTATTGGACAATGTGAAGGTTTTGCATTTTTTATATAGGCTTTATTGATGACTTAGGGATCATGGCCCCATAAATTTTTAGGATTGGAATGCAAACTTTGGGGTCAAAGAATTGTCTTTCATAATGATAAAGATGACCAATTTATAAAAAAAATATTATTTGATTAGTCTAATAATCTTTCAAAACTGTAAATGTTTGAATTTTTCGAATAGCCTTTATTGATAACTCTAGTGATCATGATCCCCTAGATTTTTAGCATCATTAGCAAATTCAAAGTAATCCAATGACATTTTTATTAAGTTAATATTGAAATTATACTTGGTGGACAACAATAAGGATTATATCAAAAACTTGTTTGTGCCAAGTAATCCTAGAACATTAAAATTAAAATGACAAATATATCTATTGGTCAATAACGATCATATCATGTACATCACACAAATCAAATTATTTTTTGCGAGCGATAGTACCCATATTTCACACCAATTAAATTATAATTATAGGAAGTAGGAAGATGGTCGTACCTTAGTCTACATGTGAGCTAGTGCCAACAGAGATGTTGATGTCGTGGACGCCGAATGTCATGGCACCACTTGCAAGGTCGGTCATCATCTCAACATGATATGAAGAATCACCAACTACACGTTGATAGATGAAGTTGTTGATGATGAAGAAGTTCCTGCTGCAATTGGGCGACTAATAAATGTGTTGGCCGTGCACCTGGCTTGTGTGCATTCGTGGCGATCAAGGGCATCAACATCAGATGAGGCACTCGATGACAAAGAGCCTGCCTGCGTTTAGCCTCCTCTAGCCAGGGTTGGGATCAGACTGGCCCAACTGCGATGTAGCTACCAGTCTGGCCCTCGAGCCAACGCCAAGGCATCCGTCTCCTCTAGGTGGAAAGCGGTGGTCGCATGGAGTCCAAGATGCATGTATATAGAGCTGGGCTGGATGATCAAATACATATAATCTAACATAAAATTTGAAAATATCTATATATTTATATAGAGTTAAATCATATATTGGAAACACCAAAATCCATATTAAATAATAAATTATGCATGATATGACAATTGCGCGAAGAAAATCTAACAATATAACAATAAGTATTAATGGTTAAAGGAACTAACATGTTTCACGTAAATTTTGCTCTGTGCGTCTGAATAGCATCGACGTCATTAATAAGTTCATTGATTGTAAACTCTATTGCAACCTCCTTTTTTTAATGTAAATTATTAAGAAATCTCTTAGGAATCCATCATCCATCTTATTCCCTGTTCCAGCTAATTCTCTAAACCGATTGACATAAAAATTAGAAAAGAACAACTGAACAAAGAACATACCTGATGCAGTGATGGCTGCTGCCCGATCGCCTCGAAGTGCACGTGCTACATCCTGAAGACCTGCAGTGCAGATAACAGCTCAGGGTCTCATGGACAATCGGAGTCGGATAGCCTGAACCTAACGCTAGAAGGAGCCACGGAGGTCGGGAGGGGCCGGCCTGGCAGCGGGGTGAGTGTGTGTGGCGGCAGGCCGGCGGCAGTAGGAGCCTGAAAATTGAATCGCGTCAAGTGTTCGTGGCTTGCCGGCCGTCCTTCAAGGCTGCCTTGTAGATGTCCCATCATATCCGTTTTTTTTTTTTGCTTGGCCCGGCGACGGCCGGTGTCCCGGGAGTCATCTTGAGGCATCGCCCTATTTTTTCCGTCTCCATTGGAACATCGCAGGTATATGAATAGATGCGATCCCTTCTGGCTAGGGAAAACAACTTTTTCTTCTTTATTGCAATATATATACATAGATTTTTAAATATATTAGTTTTTTTTTTTTTTACGAATTAAATATCCTAAATAATATGCCGATTATGAACGTGAGACAAATGAAGATTTTCTCTACTATACGTAACCAAATTTTACTCTTGACTATCTATACGTAACCAATTTTTTCCCCGCTAGAATAATTATATTTTTTTGGCTATACGTAACCAAATTATATTCTTGGCTATCTATACATAACCAATTCTTTTTCCTCCTAAATAATTATATTTTTGGCTATCTTTTTTTCTATTTAATGGCGTAGGTGAGTATTTTTCTAGAAAAATAAATAAATCTAATGGTCATGTGGGTTTATTTTATATAATGGCAGAGGTGGGTAATTTGCTATAGATTTAGGGGGTTACTTTAAGCTATTTTATTAATGGCATAGGTGGGTAATTTTTAGTAAAAAATATAATTAATCTAATGGCTATGATGATTTGAGTGTTTCAATTGATGGCGGATGTTTTGCTTTTTGTGAGAATTTCTAGGATTTCTCTCTTTTTCTAGAGTGTCCACATAGGATCCTAGGTGGCTTCATCTAAAGGCTTCAAAAGTAGCCTCCAATTAGTAATAGTAAGATATTCATATCTATCTTTTATCTTTTATGGCTAAACGGACTACCAATCAATCTCGGATCTTGTCCATGATTTGATACATATCATACAAGGACAAACTACCTGTTTACATTATACAACCAAATTTCTACAAGTGACTACGGGAGGCATACTCTGTGGTAGAGTGTCTCAAATAGCTTGAAGAACTTAAAGGATACAAAATACCGTAAAAGCTAGGCCCACCACAAATCCCACTATGAAACCCAGACACAAATCCATTTCAGGCCATTCATTTTTATGGTGTATGATGGGAACCCCTTCAATTGGCAGATTTCGGGACATTGATTTTGAAGGGGATGTCCACAAAGACCTGGATTACCAATGTACATGGAAGCCGTGTTCAGAGTGTCTAGTTGATTTCCAGAGGGTATTCTGCCTAATAAATTATTGTAGGACATGTTCAAAGAGCTCAACGAAGTCAATTTGATAAGCACCAAGGAATTTCACCAAAAAGTTGGTTCTTTGAGAGATCAAGAGACTCCAATAATTGCAAGGTGCAAATTTGTTCTCGAATAGGTCCACTTAAATGGTTCCATGACAAATTCAAATTTTTTCAGTCCAACAAGAGAGCTTATTTCCTCTGGAATTGGTCCAGCTAAATTGTTCCGAGATAAATCTATGCTCATCGAAAAATTATATTTTGTGTATACTTAAGCTCTTGACCTTTTGTTTCCACTGCAAAACTGTCATTAGCCAGTCCAATAGGAAGCATGTATGCATGTTCATAAACATAGTCTAGTATAAAAGGATTTTGTGTTGGATCTAAAGGCTTACTAGAAGTGAGAGCTGTTAAGTGAACTAAAGATTGTGGTATTGTCCCCACAAAGTGTTATTTGCAAGATTTAGAACACGAAGGGCAGGAAGTTGTGCTATCTCAGCTGGAATGTGGCCGAAAAAAAGAATTGGATCTCAATCCAAGAATTACCAAATTTGGCAATTCATCACTTATCCATTCGTAGTTTTCCACCAAAATTCTTGTGGGAAAGATCAAGGGCAGTAAGGTTTTTGCAAATTTGTAGGAACAAGGGAAATTCACCCGAAAGGTTGTTGTCGCCGTAAGAAGAGCATGGAGCTGCAAATATGAAGAACTTGCGCTACTTGAATTTGCCGTTGAAGAATTTATGGTAGAAGAGTTCCACTGTTTCAGATCATTGGTGCTGCAATTCGAAGATTCCTTTCAAGGAGATTTTTTTGATAGATCCAGTACTCGCAATTGTTTCCACTGACAAATTGATGCAGGAATAACCCCAGTTAAACGATTGGAGAAGAGATGAACGAGTTGCAACCATGGAGCTTCAAAATCCAATGAAAGTTGCCCTTTTAAAAATTATTTGAGATATCCAATATCTTAAGTGTTCTTGGTAACCGAGGTATTGAACCGCTTATATTATTTGACCGGAGAAAGAGGAATTCCAATGACATGAAATCCAAATTCAAGGGCAACTCATCACTAATATTGTTATAGGAGATGTCCAACTTCGGTAGCATTTGAAAAAACAATCCGAGAACCAATCCGAATCGTTCCAAAGAAGACCTGTGTTTTGATATATTTAGCCAGGTCAATATGCTTTTGTGTCCGGGCCATGTAGGAAATCTAGGGCCCATGTGACAAGATGGAAACGATGCACCCCTCGCTTGAAATGGTGGTGCCCAATCAAAATCAACTTTGAACTCTAGATGATTATCGATAAATAGATATATTCCAAATTTGTTAGGTTAGCAAAGTGATCCTGTGATATTACACCACTTAGACTGTTGCCAGACAGATCCAGATAAGTCAAGTTTGAAAGTGCTCCAATCCCCACGGGCACAAAACCGGATAAATGGTTTGATTCCAGGTCAAGAGTGTTTAAACCAGTTAGGGTTGCTAGGCAATAGGTTATATTTCCAGCTAAGTTTGCATCCTCCAGATATAACTCCTGCAATTTCCTCCGAGGACAATTTGGTAGCCTCTCCATCAAATATGTTATGTCCATACCAATGTCATTGTGGGAGAGATATAGATACTTCAGATTGCATAAATTTTGAAATGTTGCCGGTATCATCCCATGAAGATGGTTGTTCCCGAGGTCAAGTGTTTCTAGTGAAGTCATGTTCCCTAATTCATTAGGAAAGGAACCAAATAGCCCACAATCATCAAGCTCAAGGCTCTTAAGGCTAGTCACATCCCAGAACCAGTTGGATGTAACTCTGCTGTTTAAGGAGTTAAGTGACAGGGTGAGTTCTTCTAGAGCTGTAAGGTTGAGATGTAAAAGAGATGGAGCAGAATTCACAATACCACACCATTCCAAGCGTAGTACTCTCAAATTAGGTAGTGTATTTAGCACATGAACCCAGTCAACCGCTGTGCTAATGTTCACGTAACCCATGTCGAGATGCTTCAGTGAAGTGAGTTGTGCCAACCATGAAATCCCAGGTGAGTGCACTTTATTGCCAAAATTCATATCGCTGTTGATATCAAGGTAAACTAATTCAGACAGGTTGCCTAGCTGAGGCGGCACCCTACCAACGAAACCCATGTGGGAGAGGTTGAGATACCTCAAGCACTTGAGAGAGCCCAAGAATGCAGGTATTGGCACACCACCGAGAAGGTTGCCACTGAGATCCAGATGCCTCAAATGTGGTAGGTCAAGCAAAGAATTACTTATCTGTCCACGCAGCCTACTGAAGTTATGGCTAGGAATACCATCCAGATATGCCCAAAAATCGTCCTCGAAGTTGTTGTTGCGGAGGTCGAGCTTGAAGACATGGCCTGTGGTATTGCTGCACATGACGCCGTGCCACAGGCAGCAGTCATGGCCACTCCACGAGCCAAGCCGGTTCATGGGGTCATCAGTTATTCCTGATTTGAAGGACAGCAGCGCAGCCCTCTCAGACGCGCGAAGCAGCTGCGGCTACTAAACTCCGCGTCACTGGCCGCCGATGTGGCGGCTGCGGCGGCAGAGACGAGCAAAAAGCATAGAGCTGCTGCATGGTGCGTGGTGGAGGGTTGTAGAATTCCGGCCATTGTGTGCTGATATTTTGAAGCACACTGATCTCTCCCGTATATGAGGCAGTATTAACGTACAGTCAAGAGTTCACTTACTCCAAGTCAGTCAAGATGCCTGCTGCGTCAGTTCCATCAACCTCAGCTGGGACTATGTCCGGAATTTTTGTGCCGGCGTACCCTTTCTGGCAGGGAACTGAGGGGCGCCACACATATTTTTGTTGCCTAGTATGAATGGACCTTCTCTGTCAAAAAAAAAAAAAAAAAAAAAAAAATGTATATGAATCTTTTGTTTTTTTAAGATCGCACAGTACAACGCACACGCTCAACATGCATGCACACTCACCCCTACGAACACACGTACGCAAAGCCTACCCCTATGAGCACCTTCGAATGACTGAGCCGGCAAATCTTGAAGTTCTCAAAGTCACCACAGGCGCCTCGCTGTCGACGGGGACGTCGCCTACCACTTAAAGGAGAGCGCCGGAAAATCCTAGAATAAATCCAGAATAATGTGTCGCACCCAGGATTTGAACCCTAGGTGGGAGCCCCCAACCAATAGCTTTTGTCATTGCGCCGTGAGCCCTTTGACATATGAATCTTTTGTCATGTCTTGGTGTTTAGCGAGTATAAAAGGTACTCCGTGCATGGGAAAATCATTTCTTTTGGTGAATCTCTACTATAATGGCACACTTGTTACTATTTTTTAGATAGACGATCACCAACCACCGATCTCGCACTCGAGGGCTGAGATTGGAAGTTTGATGCATCTTCCGACATTCTCACCTCACCACACTCAGCCTAACACCCGCAAGGAACAACCACGGTTCGAATCCTAAGTCACTCAATGAAAAAAAGAATCTCTATCTCTACTATAATGGCACACATATTCTACTATTTTTTAGATAGACGATCACCAACCACCGGATCTCGCCGGACTCGAGGGCTGAGATTGGAAGTTTGATGCATCGTCGACATTCTCACCTCACCGCGCTCAGCCTAACACCCGCAAGGAACAACCACGGTTCGAATCCTAAGCCACTCAATGAAAAAGAATCTCACGATCTCACGATTCAAAAAATATTTTAAAAAAGAACCGCACTGTTTCAAAAACAAATCGTGAGATCCCCTAGGGCGGCATCCTTCTTGCCGTGATCGCCGTCGTAGATCACCGTCGTCACCGAGGGCCGCCAAACCTGATCGTCGTCGCCGACGAGGCCCAGGGCGGACCTGATCACCGGTGACCAAATGCAGATCACCGGTGCCGACGCGACTGATCCGTCGCCGACGAGGCCCAGGGCGGCATCGGTCTTGCGCGCGACCACAGAGGAACTTTGACGCCGATCATAGGCCGCCAGATGTGATTGCGGCGGCCCGACGTTTTTGCCGCTGTCTCGGGGCGCTCGACATTACGCGGCGTCGTGTGTTCGGACGGTGGCGCAGCGCTCCCTTTGATCACCTGCAAGCCCAAGACCGGAGGCAAGAAGGATGCCGGCCTGTCGTCTAGATCGCCCATCTTTCTGTCTTTACAGTAAGTTTTTCATTTTTTGATTTGAAATCTACCATGCAGACATCTTAGGCCTGGCACTGATCGACGTAGTTTATTTCCGGCAAGGACGAGGCCATCATCTCAGCACTCCAGATCGTGTTTTCTGGTAAACGATCCATGCTAGATTACTCACTGTCACTGAGCTTCAATAATCATGTGCCATTTGACCACTGAACTTTTCTAAATTTCTAGGTGGCCTTGCTTACCACTAGCGATAGCAGTTCAACAAGTAGGATAACCCGTTTCAATGGGCTAACAACAATTTACTATTTATCTATAGGAGTAGATCCCAGACCCTAGAATTGCAGAAAGTAGATCCCAGACCCTAGAATTGCAGAACAATAAGGTGTAGTTTCAATCTCATATTCGAGGTGCCTCACATTATGAGGTCAGATGGAAATTAAGAATTGGAATAGTTTGGCACACTGATTTCAGTTTCGCTTCCAGTTAAGACCACATCACCAGCTAGTACCAACAGTGTTTTCTACTCTAAGAGTAATCTTCGGAAGCAGGACATTGTAAATTATCATCTTTTTTCACCTGAAACAAACACCCATCTTATATACAATCTTATATATACAGAATGACTAATTGTCTGCATTTGTCCTTTTTCTTGTCCGCATGGTCATGTTGTATATACACACTTCATTGCTTTGCAAAGGTTCATATTCCAGCATCAATCCTACCACAATGTCTACGCCGAGAGATACTCACAATGCTCTAGGCGATATAACCAATCTCACAGGTACGTTTGGAAATTGTGTATATAGCACGTTGGTGGTGTAATTCATTTCCTATGCATTTGGACTTGTAGCAAGGAACCGACAGCAACGAACTCGGCGATCTGAAATGAGCGAAGAACAAAGGGAGGAGGAGAGGAGGAAACAATGTGAGTACTAACGTCACTACCGAGAAAGGAAGAAGGCCCAATCACAAAACAATGACCCTTCTTGTGCTTTGACTACAACTGGTATGATTTATAATTTAAAATTTAATTAACTATGTGCTACCATTTTTTATTTGTCGGGATATCATAGGAATGTTAGTGAGTTTAACAACACAAATCAAACAACCAAATGGTGTAGATGATTTGGTAATTTTTTTAAAAAAACAATCATTGATGAAATGAACAACTAATCTTCTTCAGAAAATTGGGAGGCTTTCTTGTGTACAATTTCATGAAGTCACGGGATGGAGAAAAAATACCGCCGATCAATAATGTAAGTCTGTATAATATAGCTATGCTTCAAATTACTTGGGATAAACTAATTACTTATCTATTGTTGCTATTTGGCAAGTACAGGAACCAACTACACTAAGGAGGGAACTCGTGGGTGACATCTTGACGAAAATCAGAAAAGAATGTTGTGACAAGCTCCCTGAAGATATCCAATTCTTGATTAAGAAGTTAGCTACAATGTAATTTACATGTTTATGTTTTACCGAAATGCACAAGGAAGTACCTTGTTATGTCTGGTTTAAACTAACAGTTTCCAAAAGCAAAACCGTGGCGTTAGCACGGGCATTATACTAGTTACAAAATATTGCTCTCTCACACTGTTTGGCTGGATTCTGATCTTCAAGGGCGCCCAAAATCATTTGTTTTACATGGAGAAAGTCATAAAACTAGATAGCTCTCTCACGTTGTTTTCTGTTGAAGGGATACCTTATTTCGGTTGTAGTGTGCTGCTCGCATTCTAGGCCGAATGTTGTTAACCTATGTAACAGCTCTGTTTCCTTCTTAATGATATACTCCCTCTGTCCCTAATTGACCGTCTCCGTGAGTTTTTAGTGTCACAAGTTTGACTCAACCTTGTACAAAATACATACACCATTTATATTTTTAAATAAATTTATTAAAAACCAGATTTAAAAGATCTTCTCGATGATACTAATTACTTAGCATAAATATTTATATATTTTAATATATAGTTACCAGCAGTAGTTTCTCGAGAAGTGAGAATGACAAACATTTAGGAACGAGGGAGTACTCCCTATATTTGTTTGCATACATATTATTATACTAGATGTATATTAAAATAGATGTACCAAAAAAATATGGAAGCGACTTATAATTTAGAATGAAGGAGCATATGCAATGCATTGTCGCGGAAGAAACTAGATAAAAATGGTAAATTTATTGACGAGTGAAGAACAATTCAAAAGTAGCTAATCAATCAATTAATTTGTTTTATTCGAAAGAGGGTCACAAGAAATATTTCTAGAGGAGAGAGGAGTTAGCAAAGTACAAGGATCGGAGTATAGAGGAACAACTACCCTGTAGCTAGTTAAAATAAGGAAAATGTATGTAAAGGTTTCTACTTTTTTTCACTAAATTATAAGTCACTTTTAAACTTTTTTGAGGTTCATCTATTTAGTTATGTATCTAGATATAATAATATGTCTAAATACATAACTAAATAGATGAACCTAAAAATTGACTTATAATTTGGAATGAAGGGAGTATCTAGAGCTAAAATCAACATCATTTTCTACCTTCCGACAGGTTTGTAGTGATTCTCACTCTCCCTTGTTGTTCCGACCCTAAAAATATATTTTTTTTCTACAACTTTCTTGGTAACAGATGTGGTGGGCTTAAAGGTTAATTGGGCCTTCAGAGATTCATTTGGGCTTCTTCTGGGCCGAGCTCCGCCCGCCGTTGGATTGGACGCTGCGGCCGCGGGACTGCGCGATTATAGGGTTTGCCCAGGCCGCCGCCGTCCCTCCGCCTCTCTCTCTCTCTCACCGTCTCACGCGGCCGTAGCGACCCGCGTCACGGCGCCCATGGCGAAGCGCCCGCGCCCACGCCACGCCGGCAACGGCGCCGGCCGCTCCCAGCTGACGTCCTTGGACTGGGAGCTCCACCGCCACATACTCAACGGCGGCCTAGCCCGCCGCGGCGCCTCCCGCCGAGGACGTCGCCAACACCCTCCGCATCCACCACCCAAAGTTCGGGCGCCACAAGCAAGGCCCCTTCCTCGCCTCCGTCCGCCGCGCTCTCGCCTCCATTCCCGTCCCCTCCCCTCTTCCCCCTCCTCCTCTAACTCTTCCTCCGCCTCCTCCTCCGACGACGGCTCCTCCGCCTCCCGCCGCCGCCGTCGTCACGACGCCCAAGCCACCACTTCCTCCTCCACCTCCGTCTCCGACGCCGCCGCCCACCTGTCGTCACCAGCCCCCCACCATCGACCTCACCAAGTCCATGATTCGCTCCCAGTACGCCGCGCAGACGCCCAAGCGGAACCAGAACCAGCAGCTGGAGATCGAGGTCACCGCCGAGAAGCCGCGACGCCTCATCACGGCCGACGGCGGCGGCGGCGGCGATGCCAAGCCGGAGGTCGCCCCTGCTGCTGCCGAAGGGTCCGGCAGAGGGACAAGGGGCCGAGGTTTGCTGACCTCGGCGGGATGGAGGCGGTGATCGAGGAGCTCATGATGGAGGTTGTCGTGCCCCTTTGCCATCCTGAGCTGCCGCACCGACTTGGGGTCAGGCCTGTCGCGGGGCTGCTGCTGCACGGACCGCCCGGTTGTGGAAAGACCACTCTTGCCCATGCCATTGCTAATGAGACTGGCGTGCCGTTCTATAAGATATCCGCGCCGGAAGTCGTATCTGGAGTCTCTGGTATGCTTTCTGATTCCTAGCATCAAATAATCGGGGAGACTTTGTTCGTGTAGAGTATTTGGACAAATGAGTTTAAGCTGATAGTCATGTTAGATTCTGAAAATGTGCTGCCTGTGCTCTTTGCTTGATTAGATATAATCAGTGCAGGTTGTAAAATTAATTGTGATGCTTACCTTGCAAGATGTGTATTTAGATCATACTAAAAGTAGCTGACTAGCTGTCATTGTGGAAGATTGGTGTTCCTAATATTTTGCACAATCTAGGAAGTGGAAATTGATGAGATAGGATGAGCTCTGTTTAGGCATTCCCAATACTCAATATCTGGACAATTGTTTTCCTAATGTCAGTGTAGTGCTCAGTACGCCAATAGTATAACAAGACACTACTACCAAATGTTAAACCTGGTTAGCCATCATGAAGTTAGAATCATACTAAATAGGTGCTGAAAAATTCAGACGTGTCATGTGAGGATATATTTCGAAAAGATCTGGTATTGAGCCAGCTTTCCGGCCACCCTTATGACTTAGCCAACAAATGTGAGAATATATATTGTCCTTTTTGTGGATATGCATTCATTCGTGCACAAGGATAAATTCAAATTCTCTGTCAGGATTCATGCAGAAACTGACCTCATTATTCCTATGTTCTTGCAGGAGCTTCTGAGGAAAACATCAGGGGCTTGTTTCAGAAGGCCTATCGGACTGCTCCCTCGATTGTATTTATTGATGAGATAGATGCAATTGCCTCCAAGAGGGAGAATCTGCAACGAGAGATGGAGCGGCGTATAGTTACTCAATTAATGACATGCATGGACCAATTCCACCAGAATATTGGATCGGGCAGTGGCAATTCGGACGCTGAATCATCTGAAAAAGAAGCCTGGTTATGTTATTGTCATTGGAGCCACAAATAGGCCTGATGCTGTGGACCAAGCTCTGCGAAGGCCAGGAAGGTTTGACCGAGAGATATCTCTTGGTGTTCCAGATGAGAATGCACGAAAACAAATACTGAAGATGCTTACTCAGCATCTTCAGCTTGAAGGCGAATTTGACTTGTTCAAGATAGCTAGGGCAACACCGGTTTTGTTGGTGCTGACTTGAAGGCATTAGTGGATAAGGCAGGGAATCTAGCAATGAAGAGAATAATTGATGAAAGAAGAGCTCAGTATCGTCGTGAGCATGGCGGGAATAGCAACCATGATTGGTGGAGACAACCTTGGGATGAAAGTGAGGTGGAGGGACTACATATTACCATGGATGACTTTGAGGTAAGCTTTGCACCTTTTCTATGAGCAGCACATGTCCAATAACTCTGTTAGTTTCATCCAGTGTAAGCTAGATTTGGATTATGCCTTGATCCAACCCCCTCCCCCCCAGCCACAAAAAAAACCTTTTACCTTCTTATTTTGTTAATTTTTAGGACATGTCTTTTCCTAGTTACCTTTGTGTTTTTAACTTTTAGTTTTTAGATTTAGTGTCATCTGAGATTTGTTTTTTATTTGTGCCACCTCTGTATATCATGGCCATGCCTTTCCCTCTAGTTCTATTCTGCTGTTAGATTTTTATCAGATCCATGGACTATTATTTTAATGATATTCTCTTCACTATCTGAAGGGCGCAACAAAAATGGTTCAACCATCTTTGAGAAGAGAAGGTTTTTCTTCTGTCCCTGATGTCACATGGGATGATGTTGGAGGTCTTGATTCATTAAGAAAAGAGTTTGACCGCTGCATTATTCGCTGTATCAAGCACCCTGAATACTATGAGGTGAATACTACTGGATTGAATTTACTGCCCCACAGAAGTTTATTTTTCAATTCTTCTGTATTTTGTCTAGTATTCCATCTACTATTGTGAGTTTGACCTTAGAAGTTGAGAGCAGTTGATTATTTCTCATAAGTAAATACACGTCCATACTGATTTTTTTATCAATGTCTGCTAATCTTTTGTATGTAATTTATACAATTGAGTATTTTTTTCATACCCTCATTGTTTCATGTTTTTCAAGGTATTTGGAGTTAATATGCAAGCTGGCTTCCTGCTATTTGGACCTCCTGGTTGTGGGAAAACACTAATAGCAAAAGCAGTGGCACATGAGGCAGGGGCTAATTTTATTCACATCAAGGTGGCTGATGTTTGGATTTTCATATTTTCACATCAGCTTTTCAAAGCCATATGAGGTAGTTCTAAGATTTTCTTTTTCTGGTTCATTAGGGGCCTGAGCTATTGAACAAGTATGTTGGCGAGAGTGAATCAGAAGTTAGGAAAATATTCACTCGTGCACGGACTAACTCCCCATGCATCCTATTTTTTGATGAGGTAATGGATCACATGCAGCCTGCCCTGTAATACATTATGTTGAGGATAACCTGCATCGATTGCTTCAAAACAAGTTTGGGATGTTTAATGCATTTATTGTACTTAGTAATCAAGCAACGTGGTTTGGAGAGCCGTATCTCTTGGTAACGGTGTTCAATTTCTTATTCCATATGATGTGTCAGGTTGATGCTTTGACAACAAAAAAAAGAGGGAAAGAGGGAGGATGGGTTGTTGAACGTCTATTAAATCAGGTTTGAGTATTGTACTAGTTTGTGCACCTGCCTCTTCATTCCTTTGCATTGTTCTGTATTGTGTTATTCATATTCTTCTGTTCACAGTTACTTATCGAACTTGATGGTGCTGATCAACGACAAGGTGTCTATGTGATTGGCGCTACAAACAGGTAATTCTCAGCAGCTGACGGTTGTACCATTTTACATGTCTATCCCTGAATATATTATTGATACCTGCAGCCCCTTTCTGTTTGTAGGATTGATGTGATAGATGATGCTGTTTTACGGCCTGGTAGATTTGGAAAGAAACATTATGTACCTTTACCGGGTGCTGATGAGCGGGTTTCGATATTAAAAGCACATGCTCGTAGCAGGCCTGTCTCGACTGATGTTGATTTGGATGCACTTGCACGTCGTGCTGAGTGCAACAATCTCACTGGTGCCGACCTAGCATCAATGGTAATATTTGCAGCAAAGGAAGCATTATCCCCCCTCCCCCCCTTATCATAACCTTTAGGCTTTGCTTTGAGATGGTAGATGGTGAATTCAATCTAAGCATAATTGACAGGATATCTGTATATCAAACTAATGTGCTTCTTTCATTAGGTCAATGAAGCAGCCATGGCAGCACTGGAAGAGAGAGTGGAATTCCTTGAGAACGGGACATCCTCAGTGAGTTCGTCTTGTTTGATTGAGATCTCGCACTTTGAACGTGCTCTATCGAAGATCAAGCCATCAGTATCTGAACAGGTATGGGCAAACACCAGGATGACTTCCTGATGTCAGTGCTATTTTTTCTGCTCGCCATTGTGCTACCATCTCGCCTATTTCTCCAATTTGATCTCGTTCCCTTTTGCTGCAGCAAATCAAACATTATGAGGCGTTGTCAAAGAGATACTCGTCATACTGATCTGTCACATATCTTAGTGTGCATACGAGGACCTTGTGACAAATGTATTGCCTGTATTGCAAGGAGTGTGCACCGTCACCAGCTCAACCATTTCTGAAGGGCATAATCTCGTGTGAGCTCTTGCGTGAGAATAGACTAGATGTAGAAATCAGTTTTGTTTTCACTTATATGTAACGGGCCTGGCGTACAGGCGATTTTGTATGACCTCATCAAGATACATCATACATGAATGAGTTATAATTCAATTATGCGTGAAAATGAAATATAGCAAGAAATTGTTTTTTTTGCTACTAGTACTTGTGTTCCTCAGCTACAGTTGTTCATGAATTCCATTGGCCTCGGCAGCAACTTCAGGCTTGGCAGTTTCCAGTTTGTCCAATGCCGCCCATAGCTTGGGATCTTCGTAGTCCCTGATGACAAGCGTGGCGCCGACGGCAAGAAGCTTGCCCTCCCGGCTCTCCTCGGCAATGGCAACCACCGGCATCCCAGCAGCAACGCCGGCCTGCACGCCAATGGTGGAGTCTTCGAACACGACGGTATGGTCCGGCGAGACGCCGAGCAGCTCCAGCGCCCTAAGGTACGGGTCTGGGAAGGGCTTGGATCGCCCGCACTCCTCGGCGGTGACGACGAGCGGGAAGAAGTCAGAGAGGCCAAGAATGGAGATCATGAGCTCGGCGTTGGCCCTGGGCGCGTTGGTGACGGCGGCGCGCTTGAGCCCACGCTCATCGGCCCAGCCGCAGAGCGCGGTGAGGCCGGCGATCTCCTTGAGTCCCTCGCCGGCGTACTTGGCGAAGAGCGCCTCTTTCTCGGCGAAGAAGGCGTCGAGCCGTGCCTGGTCCCAGTCCGGGAACAGGAAGCGGCCGATCTGCTCGTTGCTCCGGCCGGCCATGTGCGTCATGCCGAACTCCGGCGTGATGGGGACGCCGTTGTTGTAGCCCACCTTGATGAGCATCTCCGACGTTGCCCTGTGGTGGAACGGGTCCGAGATGCCCATGGTGCCGTCGATGTCGAAGAGCATGGCCTCCAGGGGAGCCACCCTGCCGATCCCACTGCTGCAACCACACAGAAACACAGAAGGGAGATAAGCTGGGACGCCATGGTTGCAGAGAACTTGGTTTGTATTGAATCATTGAATGAAATCTTGAGAGCCTCCGTCTCTGGAGGGAATAGAACTGAATGAAATGAAATCTTGCAGAAAATACTCTAGATGAAGATGATATGGTTGGGGCAGGATTACCTTTCCATGGCCGGTTGCTGCTGGATGCCAAACTGGGGCTTCTTTTGAATCTTGTGGTCACTGCTGAAGTGCTGATGCTGCCTGGACATTTTATAAGGAGAAGATTGAAGACTGAAAAGGGAGGGTTGGTTGGTGAGGACTCGGTGGTTCAGTTGGCGCGGTTGGTGGTTGCTACTCATCGTCTCATGTTCCACACTGCTAACAACATGACCTCGTCTCAACAACCCCACCTTTCCAAAAGGCGTTCAAATTGTTTGTTATATTTTGGACTCTCTGACTCAAGTTACTGAGCCCACATCAAAATGACGCATAGCACCAGAAACCACTTTCAACACGGTTTCCATAGCCACAGTCAGAGTTCAAACTGAAAACAAATGAATTTGATAATCAGCATGGTGCGTTTCAGTTCAGCAAATTTTACCGTTGGGAAAGAGTTTCCATCTCATCTTTCTTTCAGATTAAAGACTACTCAAAGACTGCTGAAGCAACAAGTTAACACACAGATGGTACTTAAGTACGCAACAAGGCGCAACTCTGCTTAGTCATTGTCACATAGCGAGTCCCATACTCGCATCCACCAAACAATCGTAACCACTGGCAAAAGATTCCCAAGTTCTTATTTGGTCTTATTTTCATCATCAAGGAAAAGGAAATAATATAGCAAACTAAAATCTCAAAAAGACCCTGATGAGCTCTCTCAGACGTTACTCGCAGTCACAGCTGCAGCATAACTAGTAGGAACAGAAATGTGTTCTGGCCCAATTTAATCGGCGATAAATCTAGTTAATCAATTGTTCATCATCATATCAATATCATCATATCATGCGCTGCCCTTCTTCAGCTTAGCTTCCTCTCTGTCAATCTCTTCAAGCGCTGCCCAGAGCTTAGGATCTTCGTAATCCTTGATGAGCAACGCGGCTCCTGCTTCCAGCAACGAGTTCTCTGGGTTCCTTGTCGCTAAACCAACGACAGGCATTCCTGCTGCAACGCCTGCCCGTATACCAGAAGGAGAATCCTACACCAACCGAAATCTCTTATCAGTGACTATTACTATGATGATACAACTAGTCCACAAAATTTCAATCATAACCCTGTGTTTGGTTTACCTCAAAGACGAAGGTGTGCTCTGCAGACACCTCAAGCTCCTTGAGGGCCTTGAGGTAAGGGTATGGCGCAGGCTTTGGCTGCTCACACTCACCTCCGATGATAACAGCCTGGAAGAATTCTGAGAGGCCCAGAAGGGAGATCATGAGCTCTGCGTTGATCCTTGGGGCGTTGGTCACTGCTGCACGCTTGTACCCGTGGTCTTTGACCCACTGGACTACTTTCCCTAGGCCCGGTACAGGTACCAAGCGCTCTTTGCCAAACTGAAACAAGGGAACAATTACATTCAGTCCATCGTGTCATCGTAATGACTAATGAACCAACAGTTCTCTGATGTAATGCAATGATAAAAGGATCACATTCAGCAGCAAACGGATGCTGTAAGAAATGACCAAACCCCTCAACAAACTCCAAATGCTGATATCGTTCTGTGATTAGCAAATGGATGTTGTTTTTCATGTAACATGGCTCAATTCGATGTTTTTATGTGCTATATATATGGTAGACGAATGAGTTGCTGCTGTAATCATGAATAGCACTCTGATTCTCTGAATCATTCAGTTATCCTTTTTGCAAGGACATTCAGTTATATTGATGAAACTGAGGAAATTACAAGGACATTCAGTTATATATGTACCTTCTGTATTTCGCTTCCTTGTCATCCAGGAATTTGAGCCCCTTCTCAAGGGGCCAATCCGGGAACAGATTCTGGGCAGCCTCGACGTCGCTCCTCCCAGCAATATTCTTGATGAAGAACTCCTCGTCTATCGGCACACCGTTGTTGTACCCGATCTGCGAATGCCAGGCATTTGGTGAATCAAGTCACATCACATAGCAGCTTGTTGGTTGAAGAGGGTAATAAGAAACAGGGACTGAAGAAGTGTGTAGCGTGCGCAGGCTGAGAAATCCATCCATGATCCATGGTATGTGTACCTCGAGAAGCAGCTCTTGGAAAGCGACATGGTGGAGGGGATCCGAGTCGCACAGGGTCCCGTCGATGTCGAAGAGAACCGCCTGGACGGGAACAGTTGTCGCGAGGGAGCTGCAGATGATGCCCAGCATTTGAATCAATCATCAGGTGATGAGGAACTCGGTGTGTGTGTGATAAATCTCGCGCAACAAGTTAACTTGCATGGCCTTGACGGTTTTCAGAAGAAGATGATGAACAGTATGTACAGTAATTCAGTTGACATAAATGAATTTATATTGACCAACCAACCAACCACGCACAGACAGGATGTGACGAAACGAGACACGAGGATCGATGAATCTAGCTCGTTGGTGTTGCGATTGGAAAACAGGAAAGGAAATCAGAAGCAAAGGGAGGGAGGGAGGCGTACCTGACAGTGGGAGTGCCGTTGGGGACGGAAGCCGCCATGAGCTAGAGGTAGCGATGGAAGCGGACGAGGGCCGGTGAAGAAGACCGGCCGGCCGGCGGGGCGGAGAGAGGCGAACAGGCAAGAGAAGTCTCTCCGGATCGATCGAGGAGGGCAGCCGCGGCGATGCGATGGGTTTCGCGAATCTGCGTGAGGAGGCTCCCGTGGTGGGTGGCGCGCGCTTTCTTCTCTCGGAAGGATCGGATCCCAGCCACGGAAGGAATTTTGGATCTCTCCTGTCCTCCTCGTCTCCCGTTTTTGTGGTGTGGGCCTTGGCCTCCTGGCCTTTAGATCGGGCCCACCCCACGGTGACTGCAACCTCCAGATCGGCTGACACGTGTCTATCCTCAAATCATCAGCTGAAAATTGTCGTTTCTTTTTCTTCTTCTTCTACTGTTTTGTTGTTAATAAATAAATATAAATCATAAATAAATAAAAGGCCACTAGGCTAAGAAAAAGCATCAATCGAGTATGCCTTTGCTGTGCCTTTCACGAGATTGCGGCCTAAAACCAAGCAAGCAAGCATCACATACACTTCTCGAGAAATCAAATGCTTTATTTACCAAAAAAAAAATTATATGAAAAAAATACCAACAGGCTTCAATCTTAATAGGCCTCCATGTAAAAGCCCATCAACGACCCTAAACGTTCACCGAAGCCCAAGCCCAGCACGAAAACTGGCCCGGAAGCCTCGCCGCCCGCAATCTTTTTCTTTCTTCTCCCCCAATCCAACTCCAACTCCAGTGAAAAAAAACCAGAAACAAAAAGGGCACCACCGCAAGCGGCGTCGCCGCCCGCCGCACTCGTCTCGTCTCGTCTCGTTTCGTCTCCGGAGCCCACGTCGTCGGATCAGGTGCCCCTCACCCAAGCTGCGCCGAGCATCCATCCATCCACCCACCAGGTACCGCCCCCGCCGCCTCCTCCTCCTCCTTTCCCTTCCTGCTGCTTGCGCCGCGGAACCCTGCAAGCGATTTGATTTGTGTTTGGATCTCACCCTTCTCCTGACGGGCGATGGATACGATTCGCCGTGACCTTGATCCGTTGTGGCGGTGCAGGAACGATGACGGGCGCCATGGATCTCCCGACCAAGGGCGGGTTCAGCTTCGACCTGTGCCGCCGGAACGGCATGCTTGAGAAGAACGGGCTTACGGTCCCGGGGTTCCTCAAGACCGGGACAACCATCGTCGGCCTCGTCTTTAAGGTGCGGCCGCCTACTCTCGTCTTGTTTCCTTTTGGTATTCGGGTAATTGCTGTGGCTGCCTTCTGCTGGTTCAGAGATGCCCGTGTGCGCGAATTTGGTTGGCATGAGATGAGATGAGCCTCGTGCTGGGTCGGTTATGTTAATTTGGTCCTGGAACTTAGTTTTAAGGTCGCTGAGCTGCTCTACTGAATCCTGTGCACAAAAAGAAAATCTGATATCACTCACATACTTACCTTTCTCTTGCACGGGCTGATTATACGAATTTGGGATGATTATACAAATTGGAAAGGAGAACTCTCCAAGGGGATGAAAACCCACACTCTTGCGTTATGTTTGTTTCCATTGTAGGAGTATTACTTCAGGGAAAAAGTTATGCATACAACTTTTTTCATCCTGATGATGCAAACATACTATGCAATTCATCCACATACTATGCAATTGATTCTCTGGCAAATCAATCCTGTCTTCCATCAACTTTGATTGAATAAATCTAATGGATGATGGTAATTTTGCCTCAACATTTGTGTAGCATACCATTGCTCTTATACAGTGCTAAGATATGAAATACCTTTTGGTATTCGGCAATTATTTTATCTGTGTTTTTTTTGTAGGCATCCGCCTAGTGCTGCTGTTTCTTAATGTTACATAGTTTTGGAAATATCTTTAGAGCACTGCGCATCTCAACCAAATATTGGAAAATTTTTCTTTCTGCACGCTTAACTTCCTATTGCACATGGTATGTGCTGATGATACAAACTAGGAAAATATCCAGCGTAAACCATCCTCCTAGCGGTGAAAGCCCACATCCTTTTTATGTTGGTTTCCATTGTATTAGCTTAGGGGAAAACGTATACATACAAATTTCTTCATCCTACTGGAAAAACAAAATACTCCGCAAATGATTCTCTGACAAATCCCAATTGAATCCTGATTTGCATCAACTTGTAACTGAACAAATCTAATGGATAGTAACTTTGTATTAAACAACTTTATAACAATTTTTTGGTATATACACCAGTGCTCTCCGCTGGTGCCAATAGATAATAGACTTTGCAACATTGTGTTTGAATGGGCATTGTTTCATTTGCCCATGTTCATTGAGGTTAATGTTGGACTAAGCCATTTTTTATATCTAGGATGGGGTTGTTCTTGGGGCAGACACAAGGGCAACTGAGGGCCCTATAGTTGCTGATAAGAACTGCGAAAAAATCCACTTCATGGCACCCAATATATATTGCTGTGGAGCAGGAACTGCTGCTGACACGGAGGCTGTTACAGGTAGGATGAGATCCTGCTGCCTTTTCACACTCTCATTACTTCTGTTAAATTAGATTCCTTATTATCAACATTTGATTCATTTACTTCAGATATGGTAAGCTCCCAGCTACAGCTTCACCGTTATGCAACAGGCCGCGAATCAAGAGTTGTCACTGCTCTTACACTACTGAAGTCACATCTCTTCAAGTGAGCTCCTCTCATAGGCACACTTGCAACTTTCTGTCATTGTGTCAACACCTGACCTGCTTATGCCATTATGTTAGGTATCAAGGCCATGTCAGTGCTGCTCTTGTTCTTGGTGGAGTGGATTGTACTGGGCCACATCTACACACTGTTAGTAACTGATATGCATGTTTGTTACTTGTTGTGTAGTTTAGGTAGTTATATATTAATTTTGAAATGTGCAGGTTTATCCACACGGCTCCACTGATACTCTTCCGTTTGCCACCATGGGTTCTGGTTCTCTTGCTGCAATGTCAGTGTTTGAATCAAGATTCAAAGAAGGGCTTACTGTAAGTGAACCAGTGCAATATTTTCTGTATTTAACTATGTTGGTGACTGAAGTAGTGAAGTTGCATTTGATGGTGTTTGGTATGATTGCAAAAGTTTAATATTAAATTCCTTTTTATCTTCTAGAGGGAGGAGGGAATACAACTGGTGTCCGATGCGATCCTCTCTGGTGTCATGAATGACCTCGGCAGTGGGAGCAACGTTGATGTCTGCGTGATAACGAAGGTATGCATTTTCAGTTTTTTAATGTCTGCCTTACATACCCAAGCGCTGGTCCGAATCTGTTGCAAAAGGCCAAATTAACATGTGTTTACAAGGTTTTAGAGCATAGCATCCACATCTTGTGTGGAACATAGATCATTCTCAACTGCAAGATGCATTTTCTGTTTATTGAGTGAAATTCAGAACACTGCAAGTGTTGAATAAAAAAACCGAAACAAAATGTATAATATTTACATATTAGAGAATGAAGTCCCAAATTATATCGATAGCATGATATTTGTTGCACTTACATATGGTTTGATTTACACTAGAGATCAGTGATCACTAATGTCCTTATTTTCAATAATGCTCATGTAAGCTAACTATTTGCGACGCTACATCCTGCATGCTGCTCTTTGTCAGAGATGCCTTTTGAGCAAATCGAAGAACATGAATATATTATTAGTAACCCTTCGGAGTGCTTTGCTGACCAACACTTATTGACATTATTACCAGGGGAAGACAGAATACTTGAGGAACCACCTGTCGCCAAATCCCAGAACTTATGTTAGTTCGAAGGGATTCAGCTTCACCAAGGGGCAGACTGGTGAGTTCCCTGCTAATGAATTGTTATGTACAGGATGTGGCATATTGAACGGTATAAAGTAAATGCATGATTATGTTGTTTGCAGAGGTACTGTACACAAAGATCACACCTCTGAAGCCGAAGAAGGTTGAGGTCGCCCCGGAGGGCGGTGACGCTATGGAGGAGTGATGGTTGTATGCTTGTACTAGGACACATTCTGAATTTGTGTTAATTTTCTTAGTGGAGGAGCTAGAACAAGAAAATTATAAATCAGACTCTTGTGGCAAAGGTGTTTGTTATGTTTGACACGTTTTAAAGTGCTGGTTGTTTCCGAATGTTTAAAACTCTGATGGTATGGTGTTTTCTTGGAGATGTTACGAGTGCTGTATCGGTTGGGCGACTCGATGCCTGTGCGAAGGGGGGTAGCCTGAATGACTAGGTTAAGGAATGGCGTGACAAAAATCATGCCTGATGGGGTATAGTTACATGACATATGTCTGGATTACAGGGCTCTGTCTAGTCTGCTTGTTGATCTGTGAGCATCTATTTTCAGTTCTATACAGTAAATTGGCTAAGCAAGTGCTATGTGATAGTGGCATGTTAATATAAATTGCACCAACGGTGTTAAATAAGAGGGGTAGATGGAGCTTTTGTTTAGAAAAAGTGAGGGCAAAAACGTAAAGTTAAAAAAAAAGGTAAACTAACCATGAGTTTAGAATAAGGGTAGAATTATCAAATTCCCTAACTTTTAAAACCGCGCAAATTAGGTCCTCCACCTGGTCATGAGTGGTTTTGAAGGCGTTTTTATCTTTTTCTTTTTATTTAAATTGGTTGAAACTTTGAAAATCATAGTAAATTATAGAAAAATCATAAAATGGAAAATTCAATTTTGTTGGACTTCGGATAAGTAGATCTACACAGTGAATATATAATATGGTATGCTTCAGACTTTTCAAACATAATGTAAACAGAGAAAAATAACTTATTCCGACGACGGTGCGAGTTGTGAGTGCATGTCGAGGCCGTACGTGGCACGATGCATCCCGGCCGGGCCCGGGGTGCAAGTGCAACAGGATTGGATACTGGAATCTCGGACGGTGCAAATGACATCAGCCTATGCGTGTGCCTCGCTCGATCGTCCTTTTGCAGGCTCCACCTCCAAGGGGCGCGAGGAGGCCGGTGAGAGCACACCTTACCCTAAATCAACTACTCCCTCCGTTTCAAATTGTAGTTCACTTTGGCTTTTTAAGATTCATTTCTTTTACTACGTATCTATCTACATAGTGTATAACTAGATGTCAGTGGCGTAGCTAGAGGGTGGTCCTATTGGGCCTAGGACCACCCTAGAATTCCAGCAAACTATTATTAGTATATGTTGGGTAAACTATTTTAAGTAATCTTTAGAGTTTATTACTTACTTATAAGACTTTAAATGTATTTATCTTACATTTCAATAAATTAATTATATACTTGCACAATGATATGCTATATTTAGTCCTTGTTTTATAGAGGTTCGCTAGGCTTTAGTTTCAACTCATTCATGCACCACAGCAAGGAGCTACTTTTATTCCTCCTAAAATCAATTAGGATTTATTGAATTTCTTTTTTCATTGGTTTTCTCCCTCGTAACAATAAACCAAGATGTTTCTTGACATATCAAATAAAATTATTTTGTTAAAAAAATATTGATAGGACCACCCTAGATTAAAATCCTGACTACGCCACTGCTAGGTGCATAACAAAATCAATGTATCTAAAAAGCCAAAGTGAACTACAATTTGGAACGGAGGGAGTACTTTTTTTTTTGATAAATGTACCTGTTGCAACAAATATTCACAAAAGAAAAAGAACAAGGGTTCCTTTTCAAATAAAGGTGATATTGTAGACAGAGAAAAAACTTAGGCCCCCCATTGGAACATAGGAAAGTAGAAACATATAAATTGCACAGGAATGCAGTTGCAAAAACGGAAGATTGAAAACGTACGTAGGAATTTGAAAGGAACGATCATTTGGATGGACCATAGGAGAAACATATGAATTTATCTAAGAGATTTGCGCAGATGCTAAAGTTTCTGTAGTTTTCCTACAAAACGACATGCAAATGAAGAATTCCTATACACTATCCCTATGCTCCAATCCTGTGAACCAAATTAAGCCATGAATAGTAACAGTTTTAGGTTTCTCAATCTCATGTTTTTCCTCCATTTTCCTCTGAACCAAAGGAGGCTTTAATGTAGTTTCGTACGTAGTAGATATAGACAACAACAAAAAATAGAAATAGACAAAAAAAAAAAAAGGAGCTGCAAGCCCAGGCCTTTGGACGCTTATCCGCTCATTTTCTCTGTATATCACCGAAAAGCAGAAACACTAGTGGTATCCATAGGCCACCCTCCCTTGTCAACAGTATAACAGTGGCCTTTCACATATATAATTCTTGGTCCTAGCCGGGCCGGCAGCTTGCTTAACTTCTTATTAGTGACAAACAACAGGTACGACAGCGGAAGATAGACTGCATCGTCAAAGACCACCGTGGCCATCCCATGTTCCATCCCACTTTTCAAAAAGGGTATCAAAATAAGCACGAAAGAAATCATCCAAAAATATAAATGGCGGTCGACACGATATAAAGATGGTGCACGCTCATAAATTTTAATTGTGTGTAAGCAAAAGAACAGACCTAACAAACTTGCTTGTGTTCTTCTTTTTTTTCTTCTTCACAAAAAATTTATATATGCACATTTTTTTTATTGTTTTTTAATAATAAAGTGAAAACATGGGAGGTGTAACGGTAATGGGTGGCCTTTAAGGCCCAAACACGCCTGGGTCGAACGTTCCGCCGGCTCGGTGGGGGTTCCTCCTCTTCCTCTTCCTCGGGGCTACTCTCAGCCAGTGATATAAAGCAACAAGAACAACCCAACTGAGCTTTAGTTGATACCACTCCACTCTCTCTGTGCAATGAGCTGGAGACGGGCCATACGTCAGTATCCTTGGTCTGGCAGGCCTTCGAATGCAAGGTACGGAGGAGGCGACCCTATCGTCGATCTCCTATATAAATATCCCCCTACTACTACTGCCTATGGAGTAGTAGGCAGTAGCCAGTGCTCCACATCGTCTATCCATGGCGAGCAATATGTCCGCCATTATCCCCATTCTTCACTTTAGATAGGTCCTTCATTTTTCACGGTAGTTCACTTTTCATCCGTGATCTCTAATACCGAGCACAACACACCCTTTTATTGCTGTCTGCATGATTCATCGGGCCGGGCCTAATGGACCTCCAGCGTGGCAGAGCATAAGCCACAGATCTAAAGCGCGCTATGCACGGCTAGCGTGATAGAGAGATAATATGACATGCATGCATGCTGTTGCCGTCGAAACTTTGGTTTCCGCAGGTTACTGTTGCTGGTAAGCTAGGCAGATCGAGAGAATTGATAATAGTTTGAGAAAGTTAAAGGATGTTTGGGCTCACTACACCGTCCATACTAACCATAACCTTTAAACAACAATAAACAATATCTTATCTTACTATTACTAATTGGAGGCTCCAACGAAAGCACCACGTTTAATTCTTATCAGACGCGCTATAAAAAATAGATAAATGCTAGAAAATCTCACGTTAATCAGAAACATCCAGCTATCAAATCACAAGACTTCGCTATCTTTAACCATTAGATATATTTTATTTTGTACAAAATTACCCATCTCTACCATTATACTCTCTCCGTCCATCTATCGGAGGGGTATTAGCCTCTCGCACAATGATCAAGGAGTACTAAAGCTATACAGATTTTTAATTAATCACCTCGTTGCACGGTCTATGTTTCATTTCCCAAAGTGCTGGGACGTCGCCGGTCACGCCGGGCAACGGAAGTCGCCGGGCGCCGCTCGCATCCGATGCGCCGCCGCCGCTGGACTCGCCTCTTCGGACCCGCCGGCTCCGCCCCACACCGCCTCCACCGTCACCTTGCAAGGAGCCGCCGGGGAGGTGGCAACGCCGCCGCCAAGGCCCCGAGGCCGCCCCGGCTCTCGTCCGCGGGCGCACAGCTGCCGCCGCTGCCGGCACCGGACCCGACGTTGAGACACCTCCCCTCGGCAGCCGGGACGATGTGCTGCCCGGGGAGACGACGCCCCTCCACCCACTCCACACCGGCGCCGCCGCCACCCCGACGCCGCCGCATTCGCTGCCGGGATATGACGGCCTCTGCGACAGCCCCGTCTCCCCCGGGCTGGGACCCGTGGTGTGGATGGCGATGCTTCGACCGGAGTTCGCCTCTCACCCGACGCCGAGCCCTTCTTCCCTCCACGGGCAGATCGAAGTCGATGCGGTGGAGTGACGTCGTCGACGAGGATTGGAGCAGCGACAACGACGAGGATGAAGATGGGGATGACGACGGGGGCGTGGAGGCAGCCATCCCCACCTCGGCGCAGCTCGTCGGGCTATCACCACCGCAGCCTAGCACGAGCCACACCCCGTTGGCGCTCCGACCGTCGACTCGCCGAGGGCGTTGAGCCGCCGGGGGGGGGGGGGGTTGATGCCGACATGGACGCTGCTGGTGCCGAGGCTACTGGACCAGCAAGGCGCCTTCGTCGGCCACCACCGCCGCCGTCGTCGGAGGGTGAGGGCCGCTGCAGTTGCGGGCGAAGCGTGCCGTGCAGCAGCGGGCGCCGGACACAAGCCGCCGGGGTCCCATCGCCATGTTCGGGCGAATCCCCATCCACCAGCGCCGGGGCCCCCGCGAAGGCGGCGACCGCCCGGACATCGATGGTTGGCAACGCATACTCCCCCGCACTCCCGAGCGGCCGGTCTTGGCGCGCCGCGCCGCCGTGGCGCCATGGGGCGAGCACCGAGAGACGCGGCACGGGCCCATGGAAGACCACGTCGGCCTTCGACGGCCGCTGCTTCCGTTGTCTCGGCACCGACCACCGTGGTCGCACAGTGTCGGGACCCTGTTCGTTGCCTCAAGTGCATGGGTTTCGCACGCCTCCCGCCACCATCGCCGGATCGGCGACAACCCATCTCGGCCAAGCTCCGCTCCCGGCCGCCTCCCCACCCCCCTCGAGCCGGGCCTTCGCATGCGAGGAATGGCGACTCGACTCACGTCGTCGACCCCCTGGCCTCACAGCCTGTCCTGAGTCCGGGTATGGCTGGGGGGTTGACGCCCACAGAGCCCGACGCCGACACCGTCGACGCAAGACTACACCCGTGGTGGACAAGCCGACCAACTCCAATGACGACGTCATTGATGCACTCCTTCCCGTGGCGCTAGATCCTCTCATGTCGATGCTTCGCATGGAGATGGATCCTCCGATATGGGTTGACCCCATGTTGGAGGAGCTTGCCGCTTCGCCTGCGGTTGTGTGCCCGCCACCTGCACCAGAGGTTGATGCGTCGCCAGGTTTGCCCCTTCCATAGTTGCAGCCCAAGCAATTGCTATGGAGGAGGAGGAGGAGGGGGAAGTGGAGGAGGAGCCCTTTCCTGCTCCAATTCTCTAGAGACCGGCGTCACCTGCTCCTACCAGTAGGAAACACAAGAGGAGAGTGGTTGTTGAGCCTACCCGCTCGAGTGCACGGGCGGCTTCGACCATCCGCAGCCCAGCTCTGCCGAGTGTGCCCAAAGACAAGCTTAGGCGTGAGCTCTCCTTCATCGACGGGAGTCACGGCGGCACCGCTCCGGATGAAGCGGTCACATCCCCGCATCGATATGTACGGGCTCGGCCTCCCGAAAGAGGCGGTCGGGGCCATCCAGAAGGCAGCGCGTATGGATGACCAGGACCTTTATAGGTTGCTTGTAGCTGTCACAGCTGAGCCGGGAGCTTAGGCACCTAGGCCGTTGTGTGTTGTCATTAGTGCGTGAGTAATCAACTTTGTAACTAAGCCCCGAATCAGCCTAGGCTGGGTTCAGGGACCGGCGCTTCTCGCGCTGCCACTGTTGTTTGCTACCTTCTTCTTAATATAACAAAGCCGGCCTGCCGGATCTTTCAAAAAAAAAAAAAAAAACAAAGTGCATGCATAACATTAGATTGGGCATATGCACAACTCCACATGGTACGAGCAAAATGAGAGGACCACCTAATATCCCTCTAATTCTTGGGACAAAAAAATTTAGGTCAGTCTCAATGGGAGTTTCATGAGTGTTTCATGCACATTAAATGCAGCGTCACACCAACAAAATTTCACTTTTTGCATTAAAACCCTAGAAGAGAGAAAAAAAGAGTTCCACCATGGTGAAACCTTTGGGCACGGTTTCACATGCGTTGGAAACTATGTGAAACCCCATTGAGACACAAATAGAGTTTCACAATGCAACTATAATGGAATTAAACCATGCAATGAAAGAGAGGTTGTGAGATCCTTGAGCCTATGAAACTGTGCATTGAGGGAGACGTCTATTTCATGTCAAAGTTTTACATCTTGGAAACCAGAGGTGAAACTCTTCGTTGAGACTAATCTTAGTAATATCCTTCCGATAGATGGACGGAGGGAGTAATAAATAAAAGAAAATCTACTTGCTAAAGATATCCCGGTAACCCCCATCTAACCACGTTGATGGCTCCCCCACGCAACCCGTTTATATCTTTTCCCAGGATTTTCCGGCGTTATGCATTAAGTGGTAGCGGCGTTCGTCGACGACGAGGCGCCGATGGTGACTTCGAGAATCTCCAGATCTGCGGGGTGCTCAGTCCTTCGGAGGTGCTTATAGGGGTAGGGTTTGCGTATGTGTGTTCATAGGGATGAGTGTGCGTGCGTATTGTGAGCGTCTGCGTTGTATCTTTGTGTCATTCTCAAAAAAAAAAATTCACCAAAGGAAGTCGGGCAGCCAGATCAAGATACAACGAGCAGGAGAGCGTGGGGCAACAGAATCGATCTCCTCCGCATGCAGTAGGTTGTTTGCAGACAGCACTACATGCAGCATGTGCATGCATGGCGGCGTGAAACTCAACAGCTAGGAATTGGCGCATGCATGTAGCCTGCAGGCTGGGCCTTGTGCGTGGATCCATGAGCGTGCATGAGGGAACGACCCCGGCTTCCTGTTCCTTTATCAAGCAAATATGTACTCATCTTTAATTTTGATTAGATTAATAGAAAATTGAAGTTTAAACCTTAACATGCATGTGCGCTTTATAAAAGAGGATACATGAAATTGTTCTGATTTTCTAGACTTCTAGACTGTCAACACCGCCTTTCGAGACAATCTAGCATATATCATTTTCTTTTACAATCTTAATTGCTGAGGTTGATCGACTATAAATGATGTTATATAAATAAATAGATTATTGAGATTCTACTAGGAATTTGTTATTAAAATATTATTAACCAAAACCAAACATTATGTACCCAATTGATCTGCTTTTTGCGTACATTAACTAACGAACATGAGCGTCTACAATTAGTAACAATTTCGAATTGTTATAGCATATAAATTATATGGTTAAATATTGGAACTAAATATGCTATCCAATTATCATACATAAATTAGAAATAGTATAAAATAAAATAAATAAAATATTTTTACTTGTTAATATTTTTTTGCCGGCCACCAAAAAGATTTATAAATAAATACTGAATACTGTGGCTACTTATTTCTGTCGATGATATACCACGCATATTCGTTGGCACGTGGATTAGTGAGCTACATAGTATAACTGGCCGGTGGTACAAGTGGAGTGGTGTGCAAGGAAATTCTACGGGCCGTTTCAGAAAAGACCGAAACGTGCAAGTTGTAGCGTACCGGTGGGTCCCCTGTAAATGTGATGTGATCATGTGCATGTGATGGAGAGCTCGAGCACACATGACGGTGGGTTGAGGTTCCATCAGTTGTGATCTTCTGTCCTGGACATATTTTTACTCCTTCCGTGTTGCGTTGCGTTCCAATCTCGTATTTAAAGAATTATAGATTAGAATTTTTGTTTTCAAATTTGACTAGAAATATAGAATATAGTATCAAATTTTTGTATATCCTCAAATAAATTTATTATAAAAATATACTCCATACTCAATCAATACTCCCTCCATACTCAAAGAGTTTGTCGTTTAGGACAGCGACACGGTCTCCAAAACACAACTTTGACCTCTTGTCATTATAAAAGTATTTATCAGAGAGTGATATATGTATACTTTTATGAAAGTATTTTTCAAGACAAATCTATTCATATAGGTTTTACATTTGTAAACTCAACAACGTAGAAGTTATTGATGATTTATATTTCCAATGTTTGACCCAAACCTTGTCCTAAATGACAAGCTTTTTTTGGGTATGGAGGGAATACTTAATTACTTGTTAATAACACTAGGGAGTATATAGTAGAGCTTTGACATGCCAAGGGCAAGGCAGTAATAATACTCGTATCATGCTGCATGCAAGTAGGATTATGCAAGAAAGTCTTCGGGCCAGTCTTGCGATGGTACGTATAGATGTCCAACGGGCCGGCCCGGTACCGCCCGCGCCCCGCCGGGCCGGGCCGGGCCAGCCCGCTGGCGGGCCACATCGCGGGCTACGGGCTGCACGGGCCGTGCCACCTACGGGCTCGGGCCGCGCCCTCGGCCCATGGCCCGTCCGTGGGCCATTTTTCCGCCCACGGTCGGTCGAACCCGGCCGCCACGGGCCGCCCACAAAAAGGAACCGCGACAAAAAAACAGCAGTAACGCCGCCGCGCCATGGCCGCCGCGCCGCGTATAACGCCAGCGCAGCTCCTCGCCGCCGCCGCTGCCGCCGCCGCCGCCGCCTTCAAGGCAGCCGCTCCGGCCGCGCCGCCGGGCTGCCGCTCCGCCCGCCGCCTTCGCCGCTCCCCATGGCGCTCCTCCCGCCAAGCCGCCGGCCGCCTGCCCTCCTCCCTCGCCAAGACGCCGACGGCCGCCGCCGCCGCCGCTCGGCCGCGACGCCGCCCCCTCACTGCGGCTGGGCGTGTGCTGTATAAGGATAGGGCTTTTCCTTTTTTTTTTTTTTTTAGTCCAGCCCCTGCTGCTCGGCGGCCTGGTCCAGGATGGATAAGGCCTTTTCCTTTTTTTATTTATTAGTGGAGATTGGGGATGGGCCTTTTATAAGTTTGGTCCATTTCAATTTATCACCGGGCCAGCACCGGGCCAGCCGGGCCACGGACCAGGCCGGCACCGTGCCACGGGCGGGCAGCGGCCCATGGCCCGGTCCGCCACGGGCCGGGCCGCCCGTGGCCCGTACCTAACGGACCGGCCGGGCCGGGTACCGGGCCATTTTGCCGGGCCGGACCGGGCCGCGGGCCACGGGCCAAATGGCCAACTATAATGGTACGTACTGCTAGTGGGATCAACGTCATCGACGGCGTCGGCGGTTGCTGCACCACACGGTCATACGTGTGTGCGTGCGCGCGCGCGCGTGTATATATATGTGCAAGCATTTACCTAAGGAGAGATGCCCCAACACTGAAGCAGCTAGCAAGTGTGTAGCATGGCGCCCCGTTCCAAGGTATGGGGCTTCTTCCTCAAGGCGAACAACGACGTAGCTGTATGTCCGTGGTGCTTGGTTCAGTTTACCGCCCGTGGCAGCGATGGTACGTCGCACATGGGGCGGCACCGATGCTACAAGCTCGCGCTCGTGGCGGCGGCAGAACTGCTGCAACTTCCTCCTGCTCCGGCTCCTGCTGCTCCTCCCGTCGTTCATGCCACGGCGGCAGCAGCACTAGTGCAACTTCCTCCTGCTCCGGCTGTTGCTTTTGATCCTCGTGTCGTCGTTCCTCCTGCTCCGGCTGTTGCTCCTCCTCTTGTCCATCAAGCCTTACCCGTGCTCCCTCATCCTTTTACCGCATACGAAGATGCTGCAAAGATTTACGACGGCGGCGGCTGCCTCGACAGCCTCGACGACCTGATGAACAGCGAGTGGTACAAAAAACTGCGTTGAGGCGGCACGCAGCAAGCAAAACCCGGTCATCAGATCAGTACGTCCTCAGCTCGCATGTATATTCTCCTTTAATTTCTTCTCATCATGCATGCATGCATGCTAGGCATATACTCCACGCCACTTGTTCTCCTCTTTGCATGCATGGCGCCAGTGCATATATATGTGGCATCATGCATGCATTATCAACTTGTGATAGTTGAATAGTATATGTAATCACAAAATCTAGGCGTATAAGCTAGGTTGGGTTAGGCTGTAAATAAATTTTGCAATCTTTTTTATCTTCCTTAATACAAATGCATCATGTGTGGGGGCATGCATAGTTTATTCATTACGAGTAGCAAATAAAGCTTTCATGGTGATATTGCTAACGCGCGTCGTTGCCTCTCTCTCTCCACCTGTTGTTCAGAATATATAAAATAAAAGCTCTGCGGCGACACACACGGGCGTGAACATGCATCCTCATCGACGTGAACAAGTATAAGGTTGTTAATTATGTACTAGATATATACTAGTATATACGTACGCATAGGATTATGCTTTTATATGGTTTGCATACCGTATGACCTCCCCTCTTTATTTGATCGATATAAGCTACTGTGTGTTCAATTATATATATGTGTATATGTGTGTTCGAGTTAAAAGTCGTGAAGTGTGTGGTTTGATGATCATACTCATCGATCGAGTATATATAGGTGTGTGGTACTGTATGTATATGTGCAGATTTAATGAATGCAAGGCCCATGTGTTAGATGATTATTTGTGCGCCTGATGTTACCTCGGATCCACTGGAAGTGTACGTGCAACTGCTGTAGCAGTACTGATCTGGACTGGGATCTAACTGATGATCATAATACTCCTACTCCTACGACTTAAGAATTCATCATCAGTTCATTAATTCCCCAAACACGCGAGAAAATGAATAAACTTGCATGGCAATGTCAGCAGTAAAGTGGCCACCTGACCAAAAGTGGACTAAAAGTGCAATCTTTGTGACCATGCGCATGTCGGAGTACTGTACTGTACGTGTGACCAGAGGCGAGCAGTAGCCTCCTACTCCGATGGACCCTTTCCCAAATAAGCGTAGCGTACTTCCACGTTTTCTTGTAAGAGTCAAATGTTTCTAAGCTTGATGCATGTAAGATATATTAATCGTACATGTATCATTAGATTGATATTATATACATGCTTTTTATAACAAATCTATTTGGACATATATACCAATCGAAATTGATAATATTGTATAGTATATGTATTTGATTAAATTTTAAAATATTTGACTTGTAAATAAATGAGGAGATATGCATTTATTTAGAAATGGAGGGAGTACACGTGTCGGGAAAGGGGATCGAGTCCATGGCACAATGATCGAATTTGGAGTTCCACGCACTCACCAAGCAAACATAAAAAGGTACAAATAAAGCCAGAGAAAAAGTCTCAACTGGACGTGGTGAGGCAGGATCTATTTCGTGCATGGTCGGGCCTGCATGCTTGGTGGATCCTGTTTCATGAGCAGGATCTATTTCATGATAGCTAGCTAGTGCCCACCAGCAGCATGCAGGTGCAGCCGCCGCCGTCGGACAGAAGGATAAGCTATTGTCCACCGGCGTGGCAGAGCATAAGCTAGCTCATGTCGATCCGTCGTCGTCACTGATGCTCATGTTACTTCTTATTATTAGGTTTGCGTTCGATCGATCCTCTATACGTGACTATATTATATTATATATATATATATATAGTTAGTGAAAGTAAAAGGTGGTTCGGGCCGTGCGAGTCGTACGTCTGCGTTACCCTAGGCCATCTACTAGAATATTCGGTGAGATGTGATTTGTGCGCCTCGATCTGATCACTCCGATATCAACTGGAACTAGCAACTGTTGTAACAGTAGATCATCAGTACGTGCAGAATCCTCACAGGCCGATTGGGGTGTGTAGGGTATATACGTAATGCCGGAGTAGGGAGGCGGTGGCCATCTCGGGCCATGCGTCGTCCTGGCTGTCCTGGTAGTGCGCCTTCAATTCCCCACGATGGAAATACCAACAAAGCCATATATTGTGCCATTCTTCATGAGAGCGACACAATATTAGTACATGGGTGACCGCGACGATAAGAGTGACATGGATCATCGAAGGCTACCGCGGCCATGCCATGTTCCCTCCCAACTTTCAAAATCTATTCACGAAAGAAATCAAAACAAAAAAAATATAAATGGGGATCATGTAAAGATCGATGGTGCACTCGGTGGGGGGGACTGCTCGGGTCCGGGCCCATGAACGAAGTTGCGATGACTTTTTTCCCTCTCACTCTCACACAGTGATATAATGCACGCACAACCCAACTGAGCTTCTTCTACTAACCCTTCCAAAAACTAAAATTTCTTTAAATTCTTTGCAAATTCAAAATTTCAATGGTTCAAAATCTCCCAAATCCAAAAATATCCAATATATGGAGTGTAGATCTTGAAGAGTTAAACAAACATGGTATTCATTAATTTTCGATTTGAAACCACCTAGGGGTCCAAAAAGTAGCTCGAAGGTGTCTTCACTTAAAAATTCAAGAATTTGCCTTGGTTAAACCTGGTCAAATGGAGCACAAAATGACCTCGTTCGAAAAACTTTTGAATACAAACGTTTTAGCACTCATCAAGATCTAAAAATATGGAGTGAAAGTGTTTCAAAAGTTTCAGAAAGTGTTTGGAAACACTAGTCAGATATGTAATTAAGTGAAAGCGTACTTTAATTTACATAAACCAATCAAGTACGATTTTCATAGTTGAAAATGTAATCACTGGTTACGCTAAGGTTGGATTGAGAACATTAAAAATCATGAGGTGGTTTCTACAAAAATGACGGTTGAAGGGTGTAAACGAAAGTGCCCAAAAAAACTTCTATTCCCGGTTTGCAAAACTAACCGGGAGTAAAGTTTTGATTTACTCCCGGTTGGAGTTTCCAACCGGGAGTAGAGCTGTATTCCCCAGCTTTGGGTGAACAACGGGGAGTAAAAGGTCTTCCGGTTGGAGTCTCCAACCGGGAGTAAAGGTCCTAGGCGCGTGGGGGCAGCCGGCCGCGTGGCCTTTTATATACTCCAGACTGGAGAATACAACCGGTAGTAAATGTCTCCTTATTCCCCGTTCAATTTCCATCCGGGAGTAACCGTGTTTTTAGGCTCGAGAAGAGAAGTCGTTTGTGTACTAGTGACTAGGGACTAAATGAGACAACTAGTTCCAATTAGCTTCTCTTGAGAGGTACTAGTGAACTAGGTACTAAATGGGACCACTAGTCCCTCTTTTAGTCCCTATATATGTTTGGTAATTTAAGAACTAAATGAGACTAAAATTTAGTCTGTAGTCGCTAGTCTCGAACCAAAAAAGGCCCTTATTATCAAATATGATGGCCTTCTGTCATTCCAATTGTTAATCTATAAGGAGTATATATTCTTAGAGTTAAATTGGAGAGGAAGGGAGTGGGAGATAATAAAAAGGAAAACCATGATATTTTTCTTGTCCGTAGCATGAAGCTAGTCCTTATTTGGAGAGTTGTCCCTGTTCTCCGTCTTTGAATAACGGAAACCCCAGATAATATTTCATGAAAGATCTAGGTGAAGAACTTTTTTCGAATAAAAAAATATTTTTTGAGAAAAATAGGAGGGGGATGCTCCCTTCTTAAATTTATCAAAACAAACCTAACAAGATTCTATAGAGCTGTAGACTGAAGAAACAAAAAAAATATCCGACAAGTTTAGCACTCTCATTGGTACCCTCACGGCGTAGGTTGGAACCCAAAGTGTGGCGCACCTGCGCGTTGGTTTGGGGGATATACTCCAATGGAGCGTCGAGATCGTCGTCACTTGCATGCATATAGATCGAGTGGCCGGAGCCCTCGCACTACGGCACTATCGCTACTGGCTAGCTACCATGCATAGCTTGGCCGGCCGGCCTTGAATGGACTCGCACTAGCCACAGTGCACTCTGCAACTACTACAATAGCATATATGCATGCACTTGAGACAAGCTAATGCACTTTGTACGTACGTGCAAAGCGCCGCCCAGACTGCCGCCCTTGAATGGAATTGGACGATGCACGGCGAGCTCTCCGGGCCGGCACGCAGCATGTCCGGCCGGCTTTGAATGCGGCGGGGCTAGCTCCTTTATCAAAAGGAAAAATAACTTATTACGTATATAAGTATATATATGTAAAAAGAATGCGTGCTCCAATAGATAGATTCTACTAAAGCATATGTTCTGCAAATAAAAAGCTGCTCCGATTTTTCTGGTACTCTAGAATTTTCAGTTAGATGTGTGATTTGTGCGCTTCGATCTGATACAGATCCACTGGAACTAGCAACTGCTTAGATCATCAGTGCGTACGTGCGGCATCCTCAGATGGAAGATAATGCATGTATCCTCATAGGAAGGGTAATGCGGAGGATCCATCTCTCGGGCCATGCAGCGCGCGTCCCGTCCTGGTAGTGCGCCTTCAATTACAACCACATGAAAAGACCAACAAAGCCATTGTGTGCCCTTTTTCATATATCTCGACATCGCTCACACACGCCTAGCTAGATATATAGCTTAAGCATGCTTGCTGCTGAGCATGCAAGATATCTAGCTAGCACACACTACTTATTCGTTTTGCTTTTGGTTTGTGCTTTGCCTTTAAGTGCTTGATGCAATGAAGATTATTTCTGTTGCACCGATGGATCGAGAGGGAGGGAGCAGTGTAGTAGATGGGTGACCGGCCATGAGACTGACATGGATCGTCAAAGGCTACCGTGGTCATCCCATATTCCCTCCCCACTTTCAAAATATTCACAAAAGAAATCAACCAAAAATATAAATGTGGATCATGTAAAGACACCGATGCTGCACTCTAATAAAATATATAATTTTGTATAAGCAATTTTTTTTTGACAAATCCAACTATAAAAAAGATTCAAAGTAAATCATCCGCCGGCGATTTTCACTCACTCGCTCCCATGTTTCACCTGGCGCTCGCAGGCTCCCTCTCAAATGTGTTCTCTGCCAACCGCCGCATGGCACCCCGTGCGCCGGATAAAAATATGAATTTAATTCTCGGAGAGAGCCGCCGCATGCCGCCCCGCACCCGACTAAAAATAAGAATTTTAATTCTTGGAGATTAAATCAGTCATCACCCTAGAAAATAGCACTTACAATAATCGTGATTGGTATGTTTTCTAGATGAAACTACAAATTAGTATGGGCTTAGCACTTGTCGTATTTTTTTGGTGTGACATTAGCCTTGAGTCTGCCCAAACCTCCTAGGTGCGATGCCGCCCTGCCTTTGTTCTACACCGAGCCGTGCACTTGCTATGCGTCGAAACAATATATAGAAACTAATTTCTAATGTGACAAGCAGAAGTACGTGATTATTATGGTGTTGTAATTTTATATAATCTTTTTGAGCACCTTAACGTCATCAAATAAAAAATTTCAAAACTAAAAAGTTATAGATTTCATCGAGGGCTATAATTTTTATATAAAAATCATCTTCATCCGATGTCGTATCGAAGAGTTATGATTTTTCGAAGAATCAGCCGAAATAAATTAGAAAAGGAAAAAAACAAAACCGCGGTTACTGTAGTAAATCCGGGGTTACTGTAGCAAATCACGTCCGCAACAGTGCCATGCAGCCATGCAAAACCGGACTGGGCCTGGGGTGAACGGGTTTGCAAGTTCGAGAGGCTGGATGACCGGTTTTCAAGTTCGTGGACCTATTTGACACAGCCGCGCAAGTTCAGGGGCCTGGGGTGCATTTACCTCTGTAACATTGTGTTTCAATGGGCATTGTTCCATTTGCCCATGTTCACTGAGGTTAATGTTGTACAAAGCCATTTTTTAAATATCTAGGATGGGGTTGTTCTTGGGGCCGACACGATGGCAACTGAGGGCCCTATAGTTGCTGATAAGAACTGCGAAAAAAATCCACTTCATGGCACCCAATATATATTGCTGTGGAGCAGGAACTGCAGCTGACACGGACGTTACAGGTCGATGACTACAAGGATGAGATCCTGATGCCTTTTCACACTCCCATTTCTTCTGTTAAATTAAATTCCTTATTGACATTTGATTCATTTACTTCAGATATGGTATGCTCCCAGCTACAGCTTCACCGTTATGCAACAGGCCACGAATCAAGAGTTGTCACTGCTCTTACACTAATGAAGTCACATCTCTTCAAGTGAGTTCCTCTCTCTCATTGGCACATTTACAACTTTCTGTCATTGTGTCAACACCTGACCTGCTTGCCATTAATCTATTACTATGTCAGGTATTGTCGGCGGTTCGAGGAGCGGCGGGCGCCCGGTGCCGGCAATAAAAATTTGTAGGCTGCGTGCCTCCTCCCTCGATGGCGTGGCGCAAGACGGACACGGACGCGGGGCGGTTTATCCCGGTTCAGGCCAACGGGGCCCTACGTCCCAGCCGGGGTGCGTCACGCTCGTGTTACTTCGCTCAAAGGTGAGCCTGCGGTAGGGGGTTCTGAGCGGTCGTGTGGGGGAGAAGCGGTCTCAAGCCCCACGATCGTGGTTGTGGTGGATGTGGTGAGCAATTTTCTCCGTGTGAGCCGGAGAAGAAAGTGGGATTGAGTCGAATCTAGCCGATTCGGACTCCTTCTAATGAGTCGAACCCCTTCTAATGGGACATTACTCCCCCTTTTATAGGAGAAGGAGAGATAATGTTTACATTGGCGGTTGCCTAGGTGGCTAATTCCCGAGGCTGCACGGTTGCATGTGCGTTGCCGAGGGCGCGGGCCGGCTTGGGCGCCGCTTGACGAAGACACGCGTCCCGGATCCGATGGTGGACGTGCCGCTCCGGGCGCGCGGCCCGAGGGTCTGTGGGCGGCCCCTCACGATCCGCATGGCGAGGGTCGGTCCCAGTGGTGGTTGCCGTGGCGTGTCAAGTGCCCGAGGGTCCGGCCCTACGTGGCGTTTTGACGGTGTTCGGGAAGTGAACAGTGTCATCTTGGTTCCCGTGCCGGGTGGCGTAAAACATGTCACCGGTTCAGCATTGCGTCCCCATCGGTCCGGATTGGGGAGGTGATTCGGCAGTCGATTTGGATTGGGCGTGTCGATGGCACCGGGCGCCTTGCCTATCACGCGACCGCATTGAATGCGGTGGTTTCCCTTCCTCCGAACGGAACCTCCCACGCCCGAGGGTTGGGACCCGAGACGGGCTGGTTGGGCTGCCGCGCCCGGGACGGAGAGCTGGTCTCCCTCGGGCGAGACGGAGTTTTTGCGCCCGGGGTGGTGAGCTAGGCCACCCTCGGACGAATCGGAGATTTCCCCGGGGCGGTGAGCTAGGCCGGCCTCGGGGCGAATCGAGACGCGAGGTCGAGCCCGAGCCATGGTTTGATCTTTCGGCGTGGAACGCCGTGGTTCGTTGTTCAAGAGGAGGTCCTTGACCTTGTCCTTCGTGGCGTAATGAGCTCTTGTACGTCGTGGTGACTCCATTCGGGCCGCTCGTGGGCCGTTCGTGGGCTGCTCCATCGTCAGGTAGACGTCGTGGCTCAATGGCCTGATCCATCGTTCGTCGGGCCGTCCCTCCGTGCGGGATGATAGCAGGCTTAGGTTTTACTGGGCCTTGGTAGGCCGACAAATTCTCATAGTTTGAGAATGTCTCGAGGCCCAATATTTTGGTCCCCGACAGTAGCCCCGAGCCCCCGAGCGGGGTGAGGACTCGCCCGGGGGTTCTGCCGTTCCCGTCGCCTTGTTGTTTCTCAGGGTGGTTCGTCTACAAGGGGTGCGCACGAGCGCACCCGTTGGGTGTAGCCCCCGAGGCCTCGAATGGAATGGCGGATTCCTTCGAGGTCTTTTATGTCTCGCACGTTGGCAAGACTGAAACAGCTCTTAAATTGCGCTTGTTTGTGCGGAGCGTGTTTGGTTTGCGTGGGCAGCCCGAGGCCCGCGCTTATGTGCGCAAGGTCGACCCAGGCCTCCTCGACTTTGATCATACGCTCCTCTGTCGCCCTCCTGAGAGGGAGGAGGAGGGGAGACACGTCACAATGCCCTGTAAGCCGAATGTGCCGTGCTCCGGTGAGCGTTATAGCGGGTATGTTTAAGCGGGGTGCCCGTGCCCTTGCCGGAGCAAGGGTCGGCTATGTGATCCTGGATTCACCCCATGAGAACCTGCGGACCGCTTAGCAGATCCCGGGGTTTGGGCGGACCAACCCCCGAGGGCCTGTAGGCCTCCCACGGATGGGACATCTCTATAAGCAAAGACCCGCGGGCCTTAAACACGCTCGTTAAAATCCAGGCCCCGGGAGGCCCGGGTATAGCAGGTTGTGCATTTCCCTCCCGTCCCTGGCTCGGGTTATCCCGAGGCGCGCATCAGAAACCCACGGGCCCAGCCTGCAACCTGCGAACGTAGGGTGTGTCAGCCCGAGGCCCGTTTGGTTTCCGCCGGGGCGGGGAACCGTCATCGGACCGACTTTTTTGCCCCTTAGGGTCGGGCGCCTGCTGGATATGGATGGCCGGACGGTTTTACCCCTGACTGGGAGGCGAAGCGTCTCCTCGCTGCGCTCGAGGAGGCGTGCCTGTTCAAGTCCGATGGGACGTGGCCCTGTGGCTTCCTGTCAGGGGTGGAGATCGAGGGCACCGTCAAGGTGCATTAATGCCCTTGACGGTTCCACCGCGCGGCTGAGCCGTTGGATGAGCGGTTTCCGTTCCATCGTGGGCCGTCCATTCCAGGAGTCGGTTCGATTGCCCAGGCCGGCGGTTTGCCTTCCCTTCCCTATAAATATGGGGGTCGCCGCGCGGCGGCGGATAGTTGCTCCCTTGCTCTTCGCCATCGCCTTCTTGCCTTCTTGCTGCAGCAATCAGGAGATAGAGAGATAGTGTGGGAGGGATTAGGGGAGAGATTCACTTGCCTTGCGCTCGTGTGATCGAGGTTGCTGGCGGTTGTCACCCTTCATCTCCCTTTCATCCATGGCGCAGTCGGGTAGTGGTGACGGCGCGAGGGAGGTGCTCGACGCTGAGCCGTGGCCGAGGTCGACGGCGACGGAGGAGAAACTTCAGCGCCTGGTCGAGGAAGGGCTCCTCCGCCCCCGAACCGACGAAGAGCGGCCGGAGTGGATTGCTCCAGATTGGGCTGAGGAGGAGCCTAACCCTCGTGACGGCTACGTGGTGAGCCTGATGGATCTTCACCGACGCGGCTTCGGGATGCCGGCGGGTCGGTTCATCCGGGCGATCCTCAACTACTATGAAGTCGAGCTTCACCACCTGCCTCCGAACTCGATCTCCCAGGCCACCATCTTCGTCACCCTCTGTGAGGGATCCCTGGGGATCAAGCCGCATTGGGACCTCTGGTTGTGGTTCTTCAAGGCGGACCTTACGACTGCCTCGGTGGCGCAGGGCCAGCCACGGAGGGCATTGCGCGTTGGAGGTTGTGCGCTCCAAGTCCGTGCGGAGCCGACGAGGCCGAACCGAGCTGATGGGTACATCCTATCCAAGCTCACCTCCTCGAACAAAGGGTGGCAGGATCGGTGGTTCTACCTCCGCAACGATGGGAACGCGCTCCCCGCGTACACCGGGCGGGTCCTCAAGCATCGCCCGCAGAAGTGGAACTGGGGTCCCCCCTCGGAGGATCACCATCGGTTGGAAGGCCTGAGGCAGGCGGTCCTGCGGCTCCGGGGGAAGGACGTGAATGCTGCCGCCGTGGTCGCCGCCTTTCACCGGCGTCGGTTGCTGCCGCTGATGGATCGCCCCCTGCTTATGTGCAAGATGGCGCCTGACGCCGAGGGTCTTGACGCGTGCAGGATGTCAGGCCTTCTGCTTTCCACCGATGGCCTGGCCAAGAGGGTGAGGGATGCGCTGGGGTCTAACACCCCGTCACAGATCCCCGAGATCCCCATGCGCCCTGACCGAGGGTATATCTCCCTGGTAAGTACTTCTTGGCTTCGGTGTCCTTGCTTTGCTTCGGTGCATTGTTGCCATGGCGGTTCTCACTTTTTCCTCCTCACAGGGTCGTTTCAACTACCGGGACTCCCCTCCTCCCGTACCAGATTTGGACGCCGACCGCCGGGCTGCGAACCGCACTCGGAACGAGCTGCAGAGGGCCCTGGCATTGAAGAAGGAGGAGAGGAAGAAGAGGAATGTGGCTCGCGAGAAGCGCCGGGCCGAGCAACGGAAGCGGGGCGAGTCGCCCGATACCTCGACTACCGAGGAGGACGACAATCCGGAGGATGAGTTCTATGTGAACTCGTCTGATGACGACGTGGCAGCTCGGATAGACCGAGCCATGGGGTTCCAGACCCGGTCGGGGCTCCAGTACGAGCCTGAGCCCGAGCCTGAGACGTCGGGAACAACTGGCACCCGTGCGCCCGAGGGTTCCTCTGGCCGAGTCCTCAGGACCATTGGCGTTGGCCACGTCGGCACTTCGGCGTCGCAGGGCGAGGCCCGAAGGGAAGAACCGACGCCTCCGCCACGAGTACCGGGCGTCGCGAAGCACGGTTCGGGGCCGAGCCGGCGACCCCGTCCCCGATCCGGCCCCCGTGCGTCTGGCGTCGTGGGGAGACGGCGCGCGCGTCAAGTGCGACGCCGAGGTCGCAGCCCATCCGTGCCTCGTCAGCGCCGAGGTCGATACCTCGGGCTTCATGAGTTTCGTTTTGCCTTCGCAATCTTGATTTTCTTCCTCGGCGTATAGTTGCCTTGTTTTGACATGCGCTAGTCCTTAGGAAACGGGGGGGCTTCGTTGCTTCGCACCCCAAGAAGGCCCTGAAGGCTAGCGCTCAATCCTCCGCCGGGCCGCAGCACCGGGGTCGGCCGGTGAAGATGTCTCATGGCCCGCGTTGAGCCCTCTGGTGGTGCCGGCCCGAGCCCCGTGGGGTCGGTCCACGACCCGATCGCCGAGGCCGCGCCCGAGGCGGTACAGAAGCTTACGGTGGCGATGGTGGGTCGGCTGTCCAGCCGATGGTGATCGACACGGAGGACTCGGGCGCGCCACGGGACACCAGCTCGGTGCCAGAGCAAGTGGCGCCGCCCGAGGGAGGTCGTGCCGCCGCCCACCCCGAGGAGGCGGTCCCCTTTGTTCGGGAGTTCTCGCAAGAGGAGCTCTTCGACGCGGCGGAGACGCGCAAGTCTTCGCTTGCTTTGGCGCTTGCTGACCCAGGGGTGCACGAGCCGTACAACCCCGACTTCCCGCTGCTCCACGTGTCCGGGCACGAGGCGGCCCTTGGCGGAGCGTCGTCTTCGGTTGTGACGAGGACGGTGCCTGTGATCAGCTCCGAGGGCCCCCTGGACTTCTACTGGTTCGGGTTCCCAGAGCTGCGGGAGTTGCCGGTGGAAGCGGTATTCCCCGAGGATCCAACCCGCTGGGGCGGTCCCCCCTTGACCTTGGGTGATGTTCCCGGGGGTCCTGCCGCCGCGGTGATTGATGACCGCTCCGAGGTCCTGGCGTGGAGGACTCATGAGCAGATTCGTCAGTGGGCCGCCGAGGGCCTAGCGAGGATCGGGGAGACCATCACCGGCCGTCTCGCGGAAGCCGACGCGGTAAGTATCTTGATGGCCATCTCCCGCTGCATGTCCTTTGTGCTTGCGCCTTGATGAATAATATTATCGTTGCGGACTCTCCGCCGTAAGCCGCCCGGGAGAAGTCCGAGCTCCTTCGCCAGAACGTCCTGAACTGGAATGCCCTTGGTCAAGGTCGGGTGAAGTTGACCGAGGCCCAGAGTGAGACCTCCCGGCTTGCTGCTCTTGCTGAGGAGAGGGAGTCCCAGCGACGGACCCTGGAGGCCGAGCTGCTCAAGGTCAGATCCGAGTCCAGCAAGATGGCAACTGACATGGCTCAGATGAGCCACGATTTTGAGGAGGCTCGGACCCAGTCCCTTCAGGTCCTGAAGGAGGCCCACGACGAGCGGGACAAGTCCCGGGAGGAGGCGAGGAAGCAGGCGGAGATGTGCGACGCCTTGAACACCCGCATCGGAGAGCTGGTGTCCGAGGGGGAAACCCTCAGGAAGGAGAAGGACCAGCTCCAGAAGTCGCTTGCGAATGAGCACGGCGTCATGCTGGGCTGGCAACTGAAGTGCCAAGGTGCGTCTTGTCCCCTGGTGAGCTTTGTCACCTTCGGTTTTGTGTCTCGCTGACATTGTCTTGGTGATTGTTGCCAGAGGCGGAGAAGATCCGGACCGAGGCCGTGAATACCGCGGCCACGCTCGCTCAAGGGCTGGAGCAGGAGCAGAAATCACGGCAGGAGCTGGAAGAGGCCCTGTCGGACTTCTGCCATCGCTTCGGGACGGACAACCCGGAGGTTGGGCCCTCGGCTCGCAGTCGCCTGAGCGCCGTCGGTGGATTCCTTCGGTCCGAGCTCCGGAACGCCTTCCGGAATGGCATTCGCACATGCCTGGCGGTGGTCTGCTCCCACTTCCCGATGGAGTCCAAGACGCTGGACGGCGTCGCGACGGGCTTCTTCCTCGGCTCCGATGACGAGGAGGATGTTGATCCCGCCGAGAGGGATGCCGCCGACGCCGCCAAGACCAAAAGTCTATACGACTTCGTGGATGGCGCCGCGACTCTGCTGTCCTCGCGCTTTGAGGACGAGGTGTGTCCCCCGTACTCCCCCATAGAGTCCACCTATGAGGCGGACACGGAGATGGTGGACGCCATATCCGAGGACGCGCCGACGGGCCCGACGCCACCCTCGGGAGAAGCAGCCGCCGAGGGCGCTGCTCATGCCGAAGCTTCCTCGCTGGCCGGCAGTGAGGCGCAAGTAGATGAGGCCTCCCTTGCCCCTTGATCCTTCCTTGCATGAAAAGATTGGAGCTTGTGGGATGGATGTGTATAAACAATGGCGCCGCCCGAGGTCTGTGGCCTTGACGGGTGCACTTATGTTTTAAGGTCGCGTTCCTCGGATTTCATGTTTATTGTGTGGCCAGGTTGCTTGCCTTATCCGCTCGCAAGGTAGTGAGCACGGGTGCCTCGGCGGCGGTCCATTTGGCTCGGCTACTTTGCTTGGGATTTCTCCGTTTGTAAGATAGCGGGCACGGGTGCCCCGGGGGTGCCCCGCTTGGTTCGGCTATCTTACTTAGGATTTTCAAGCGTCTTGCGACCCTCGCAGCAAACAATTGATCCGAGTGTGCGCCGCGAGAACTTTTTGCTGAAAAAAGTTTCAAAAAAAAAAAAAAAGGGGAGGGAGGGGGGTCCCCGAGGGGTCCCCGTGTAGCCCCGAGGGAGTTTTAGTCTTGTCTTCGGGCGAGGCTAAGACTCCCTTAAAGTTTGCACGAGAAGTACTTTTTAGTAAAAGATGTAGATCTTTTATTGAGCGAAAAAAAAAACACAGTGTTTGACTTCTAGTGCGAATTTTAAGGGTAGAAGCGACGTAGCTGTTGTATATTCCAAGCGTTGGTGAGGATTTCGCCCTTCTCGTTCTTAAGCTTGTAGGTCCCGGCCTTAGTATTTCGGCGATGAAATACGGCCCTTCCTGTGGTGGCGTGAGTTTGTGACGCCCTTTGTTATCTGTTTTTCACCTGAGCACGAGGTCGTTGACTTGGAGCTCCCGAGGTTTCAGCCGCTTGGCGTGATATTTGCGCAGAGCCCGCGATATCTCGCCGAGTGCGAGCGCAACGTCCCGGGCCTCGTCAACTTGGTCTATGGAGTCTTGCCTCCCTGGCTGGTTGCCTTGCTCGGTGTAGGCTCGCAGTCTCGGGGACCCGTATTCTATGTCCGTGGGGAGGATTGCCTCGGCTCCATAGACTAGAAAGAACGGGCTGAATCCCGTGGCTCGGCTTTTCGTCGTTCGAAGGCTCCATAGAACCGATGGCAGCTCCTGGTACCACCTCTTGCCGTACTGGTTCAGCTGATTGAAAATTCTCGGCTTGAGCCCTTGTAGGATCATGCCGTTGGCACGCTCCACTTGACCGTTGGTCTTCGGGTGAGCTACGGCCGAGGTATCGATCCGGATGCCATAGTCGTCACAAAAGTCGAGGAATTTCTTCCCCACGAAGTTGGTTCCGTTGTCCGTGATGATGGAGTTCGGGACTCCGAAACGGGAGATGATATCCTCGAAGAATTTCACCGTTTCCCCTGTGTGAGGGTTCACCACGGGTCGGGCTTCAATCCATTTGGAGAACTTGTCGATGGCGACTAGGACGTGAGTGTGTCCTCCGGGCGCCCTTTTCAGGGGTCCAATCATGTCGAGTCCCCACACTGCAAATGGCCACGTGAGTGGTATGGTTTGCAGTGCTTGAGCTGGGAGATGCGTCCTGCGCGCGTAGAATTGGCATTCCTTGCATGTGCGCACGACTTGATTTGCGTCCCGTACCGCCGAGGGCTAGTAGAAGCCTTGCCTGAAGACTTTACCGACTAGCGTCCTCGGGGCGGCGTGGTGACCGCACTCCCCTCGGTGTGTGTCTTCGAGCAATTCTTTGCCTTCGGCCGAGGGTATGCATCGCATGTACACTCCCGAGGCTCCTCTCTTGTAGAGTTCCCTTTTTTCTCCAATTAGCGCAAAGGACTTGGCCCTTCGGGCCAACTGGCGGGCTTCGGTCTTGTCCTCGGGCAGCTCATCTCGGATGAGGTACTCCAACAGCGGCTTCCTCCAGTCAGGAACTGGGTCGACCGCCATTGCTTCGGGCATGGCCTGCCCTGGGGCGCCTTCTTGAGCCCCCGAGGGTATTTCCAAGGGTATGTACCTGACCGAGGGTTCGTTGAGATCTCGGGTAAGTACGTTCGGGGGAACAGTACCTCGGGTTGCTGCGACCTTGGCAAGCTCATCCGTGGCCTCATTATAACGCCTGGGTATGTGTTTGTGCTCGAGTCCATGGAATTTTTCCTCCAACTTGCGCACTTCTCGGCAGTACGCCTCCATCTTCGGGTCATGGCACGCCGAGGCCTTCATGACTTGGTCGATGACCAGCTGCGAATCCCCCCTGGTTTCCAACCGTCGGATCCCGAGGTCCGCCGCGATCCGGAGACCATTGACCAGCGCCTCGTATTCTGCGACGTTGTTGGAGGCAGGAAAATGCAGCCGAATGGCATACCTCGTGTGAACCCCGAGAGGTGAGATGAAGAGCAATCCAGCCCCCGCGCCTGTCTTCATCATGGATCCGTCGAAGAACATGGTCCAAAGACTCGGCCGGATGGGTGCGGGGGTAGGCGGTATCGGTCCATTCAGCCACAAAATCGGCTAGGACTTGGGACTTGATCGCCTTGCGGGGTAGGAACGATATGGTTTCGCCCATGAGCTCCACCGCCCACTTCGCTACTCTTCCCGTGGCCTCTCGGTTTTGGAGAATCTCCCGGGGGGAACGAGGACACCACGCAACGGGGTGCGCGAGGAAGTAGTGACGAAGTTTCCTTCCAGCGTTAGTACGATGGCGTCTGATGGTTTCTGCATCTGCGAATACCTTGTCTTTGTGTCGGAAAGTACTTCACCGATGAAGTAAACGGGCGTTGAACCGGCAACGTGTGCCCCCTCTTCCCGACGCTCTACTACGACCACCGCGACCACCACAGGTAGTGGCGGTGGCGTATAAGAGTAAGGTTTCTCCTGGACTCGGCGGTACCAGGACCGGTGGGTTCGTCAGGAGTTTCTTGAGGTTGCCGAGGGCTTCCTCGGCCTCGGGGGTCCAGGCAAAGCGCTCAGACTTGCGAAGGAGTCGGTAGAGGGCAGGCCCTTCTCCCCGGCGTGAGATGAACCTCCTTAGTGAAGCCAGGCAGCCCATGACCTTCTGCACTCCCTTGAGGTCTCGGATCGGACCCATCTTGGTGATTGCGTCCACCTTGGTTGGGTTTGCTTCGATGCCTCGTTGAGAGACGATAAAGCCCAACAACATCCCTCGGGGAACCCCGAATACGCACTTCTCGGGGTTGAGCTTGACTCCCTTCTTGTTTAGGCACTCGAAGGTTTCCCCGAGGTCTCCCACGAGGTCCGACGTTTTCTTGGATTTGACCACAATGTCATCGACGTAGGCCTCCACTATCCGCCCGATGAGTTCCCCGAAGATGATTTGCATGCATCGCCGGTATGTTGCGCCCGGCGTTCCTCGGCCGAAGGGCATAGTGAGGTAGCAATACATCCCGAAGGGTGTTATGAACGCAGGTCGCGAGCTGGTCGGACTCTTTCATTTTGATCTGGTGATAACCGGAATATGCGTCAAGAAAGGACAACGTTTCACATCCCACGGTGGAGTCGACAATTTGGTCGATTCGAGGCAAAGGAAAAGGAACTTTCGGACATGCTTTGTTGAGACTAGTGTAGTCCACACACATCCGCCATTTTCCATTCTTTTTCTCTACTAATACAGGATTAGCTAGCCACTCGGGATGGAATACTTCTTTTATAAATCCGGCCTCCAGCAGCTTGTGGATCTCCTCGCCGATGATCTTCCGCTTGGCGTCATCGAACGTCGTCAAGCGCTAGCGTGGCGGCTTTGAGCCCGGCGGATGTCTAGGGAGTGCTTTCGGCGACATCCCTCGGTATGCCCGGCATGTCCGAGGGTCCCCATGCAAACGTCTCGGGCGTTCGCGCGGAGGAAGTCGGCGAGCACGCGCTTCCTATTTTGGATCGAGTCCGGCTGATGGTCGGCGGCTTCTCCTTCGGGTTCTTGGGATCGAGTGGGACCTTCTTTGTGCCCGAGAAGGGCTCTCGAAGTTCCGGCACGGCGCTTGGCCTCGTGCTCGATCATGATTTCGTCAAAGCTCTTTTTCGGCGTCGGCGATGAGTGCCTCGGCAATGGCGAGTGCCTCGGCGTACTCCACGCTCTCTACATCGCACTCATATGCGTGATGGTGTGAGGGGCCAGTGGTGATGACACCGTTTGGCCCCGGCATCTTGAGCTTGAGGTACGTGTAGTTCGGGACAGCCATGAACTTGGCGTAACAAGGCCGTCCGAGGAGTGCGTGGTAAGTACCGCGGACCCCAAGAATCTCAAATGTGAGAGTCTCCTGCCTGAAGTTCGAGGGGTCTCCAAAGCACACCGGCAAGTCAATCTGCCCGAGGGGCTTAAGCTGCTTGCCGGGGACGACGCCATTGAATGCCGGCCCTCCAGGGCGGATCTTGGACTTGTCCACCCCGAGGAGGTCGAGGGTCTCTTCGTAGATGAGGTTGAGGCTGCTCCCTCCGTCCATAAGGACCTTGGTGAGCCGAGTGTTGGCGATGATGGGATCCACCACCAATGGATAAGCCCCGGGTTCGGGATGTCTTTGGGTGATCCGACCGGTCGAAGGTGATGGCCCGATCCGACCACTTGCGCAGCCGGGGTTCTTGGCTCCGTGGCGTAGACCTCCCGACGCTCCTTCTTGCGCTGCCGCACGGACATGTTGTTGGTGCTGCCGCCGAAGATCATGAAGCAGTTGTTCACCTTCGGGAACTCCTCGTTGCCCTTGGCGCCACCCTCGGGAGCCTCTTCCTCTTCACCCTCGGGGATGGCCTTGAGCTTGGCGAAATGTTGGCGTACCTTCTTGCACTCCCCGAGGGTATGCTTGACCGGGAAGTTATGGTTCTGGCACGGCTTCTTGAGCATGTCGTCGAAGGTTTCTTGTGGCGGGGGCCGGGGCCCCTTGCGGTCGACCGCAGCCACCATGTCTTCATCGTCTGCCTGGGCGGCATGGCCCTTGCCCTTGCGACTCTTATCCTTCTTCTTCTTCTTCTTGTTCTCCCGAGGTTGAGATCCCTCGGGCTCCTCTTCCTTGCGCTTCCCTTGCCCGAGCCCCGATTGAACGAGCCCCGACAAACCCTCCTCACGCGGGCGAACTTGGTGGCGATGTCCATCAGTTCGTTTGCCTCGGTTGGAGTCCGGCGCCCCAGCTTCTTCACGAGGTCTCGGCATGAGGTGCCGGCCAAGAAGGCCCCTATGACGTCCGAATCCGTCACATTGGGGAGCTCGGTCCGCTGCTTGGAGAAACGCCGGATGTAGTCGCGCAAGGATTCGTCGGACTTTTGTCGGCAGTTCCGAAGGTCCCAGGAATTTCCCGGGCGCAGATACGTGCCTTGGAAGTTGCCTTTGAAGGTCCTCACCAAATCTGTCCAGTTGGATATGAGGTTGGGCGGAAGGTGTTCCAGCCAAGCTCTGGCAGACTCGGAGAGGTACAGGGGCAGGTTCCTGATTATCACCTTGTCATCGTGTGCCCCTGCAAACTGACAGGCCAGTCGATAATCGTCCAGCCATACCTCGGGACGAGTTTCTCCCGTATATTTCTCAAGGTGGCTAGGTGGCCTGAAACGCGCGGGGAGTGGTGCTCTCCTGATGTCCCTTGTGAAGGCCTGCGGCCCGGGAGGCTCTGGGGAGTACCCTCGGTCTTCCCGACGTGCATGGGGATCTCGTCCCGCCAGTCGCCCACGAGGTGGGCTGCCTCCGCCGCGTGCTCGTTGCCGCTCGATCTCGTCCCTGAGGTCGGGTGCGCCTCGGTGACGGTCTTGGCGGGGGTCCTCTATACGATCCTGGCGGGGACGATTCTTGCGGTTGTCGTGACAGGGCGTTCCCAGAGTGGCCTTGCAGAGGCCCGGCTTTGCTCAGGCTGGGCTGAGCCTTGTCGGCTTCGTCCGGACTCTCCTTGTCGCCGCGATGTCACGGCCCGATCTCTGGAGGCCGAGCTCTCCGCCTGTTGTACGGCCGCCCTATCAAGGAGATGCCGCAGGCCTTCCCGAATGCGTCTTCCCTCAGCGGTAGAGGGCTCGGGCATCTCGCGTACGAGCATGGCTGCCGCCGCTACGTTGAGGCTTGCTCGGTTGAATGGGGCTGCAATGTCGGGAAGGTGTGGTGCTCCATTGGCGTAACGATCGCCGCCTCCAGAGGCCTGAGGTGCTCTCGGGGCCGGCCCACGTTGGGCCTGTTCCCGTTGAATGTTGCGCTCCAGTCGTCGAAGACGCGCGGATTCCGCCCGAATCCGGTTCTGCAAGTCTTGCAGTTGTGCGTTCTGGCCAGCCGGTGCCGCTCTGCCGCCGGACGGGGGCGAAGCCGCTGGTGCCGGGCTCGCCGTGGCGGCACGTCCACGCCGTCTCAGCCGGACACGTCGGTGAACTGCCCATCTTGCGGCGGGACTTCGACGTTGAAGCATTCCCTCGTGGGGTCGTAGTATTCGTCTTCATCGTCGGTGCAAGGAGCGCCGAATGCCTGGATGAAGTTTCTGTTCTCTGGGTGGTAGAGCGAGTCCCTCAGTTCCTGGGTCCAGGCCCCAATCGACCCCGGAGGAGGTGGCATGACGGGGTCGTCCCGCATCCTCTGAAGGATGCGCTCCTCGGAGTGCATATCCATGGGGTAGCGTTCCCGTGGAACGACGGGAGGCCTGGCCCGTGCTCTTCTCTCGGTGAAGGCTTCGGATCGAGGTTTCGCGCCTGCGTGGGATTCAGGGACTCCCTCCCGTATGACCGGAGCGGAGGCGTTTTCGATGATTAGGGTTTCGGGGCATCCTTCCACGAGTGGACGCCGGGTACGGATCTTCCCGAGGCCTAGGGTTCCTGGGAGCCCTTCTACGAGTCGGCGCCGGGGAGATGTCGACGGATTCCGAATCCGTTGCCTGGTAGCGCCTTGCGCGCTGGTGGTTTCGCCTTGCCCGCCTCGCGCGACGACCGTGATGGTGGGCACGCCGTGGTGGCGATGCTGCTCTTCCTCCAGCCGGTAGATCCGGCAGAAGGATCATCTCGTAGTCGTGGCCGAGCGTCCACGAATGCCAGCGTTCAAGAACAAAGTGGAGTTCAGCGCGGGGAGCCCGTGCTTCGGCGGCGGGGTGGAAACGAAGCGGTGCCGCCATGAGGGTTGGTGGAGATGTGCACACAGCGCTCCCCTACCTGGCGCGCCAACTGTCGGCGGTTCGAGGAGCGGCGGGCGCCCCCGGGTGCCGGCGAAAAAAATTTGTAGGCTGCGTGCCTCCTCCCCTCGATGGCGTAGCGCCAAGACGGACACGGGGCGGGCGGTTTATCCCGGTTCAGGCCAACGGGCCCTACGCCCAGCGGGGCGGGTCGTCACGCCGTGTTACTCGCGCTCAAAGGTGAGCCTGCAAAGAGGGGTTACAGGCGGTCGTGTGGGAGAGAAGCGGTCTCAAGCCCCACGATCGTGGTTGTGGTGGATGTGGTGAGCAATTTTCTCCGTGTGAGCCGGAGAAGAAAGTGGGATTGAGTCGAATCTAGCCGATTCGACTCCTTCTAATGAGTCGAACCCCTTCTAATGGGACATTACTCCCCCCCTTTTATAGGAGAAGGAGAGAGATAATGTTTACATT